>RJWJ010000072.1:12885-171658 GCA_004363605.1 Indri indri
GCATGCGCCACCATGCCCGGCTGATTTTTTCTATATATATATTTTTAGCTGTCCAATTAATTTTCTTTCTATTTTTGGTAGAGATGGGGTCTCGCTCTTGCTCAGGCTGGTCTCGAACTCCTGAGCTCAGAACGATCCGCCCACCTTGGCCTCCCAGAGTGCTAGGATTACAGGCGTGAGCCACCGCGCCCGGCCTCAACTTACACATCTTAACTTAACACATATAAGTGTATATTTCTTCATTGATCTTTTGAGGGGGTGGTCGAGGCCTTTCATTTGCATATGAGTCTAGTGGTCAGGGTTCCCCACTATTCCTAGTATAAACCATCCCCCAAGGAATCTTCTGTGGCTTCTACAATGGATTTATTAAAGTGGTATAAGAACTTAAAGACATATGCAAAGCATATTTGAGTTCAAAATCCTTCTAGGTTTCTAGTTGCCTTTCCAATACTTTATTATCTCATCCACACCCAATGCAACAGCAATTTTTTTTAGCTTCTCATGTTTAATTCTACTAATTTAGTTTGCATGACAACTTCAGCTTGCTTTCTTTTTATACTTTGATTTCATCAGTTTACTTTATATTTAAATTATGAAATAATAATAACCAGTACAACTGGCATGAACAGGTTCGGGCCCAGCACATCTGCTCCTTTCTAAGTGTGCCGCTCAGCCGATGGGTGTAGAGTACAGGGTGCTGGGGTGTACCACAGCGAGGCCCATAGACTACAGGGTTCAGAACGTGTTGAGTAGGTTTGCGGAGGGGATGGAGAGAGTGCTGACTGATACAGTGAACATAGTAAGTGGAGGTAGCGCTCCTCCTGCAGTTTCAGCTGGGGCTCTGTGGCCCAAAGTGTGGACCCACCATGCATAAACCAACACCCGGGGCTGCTTGGGTGGACGGTGCTCTCGTTATTGCAATATCAGCACATTCATGATTCTGCTGCCACGAATTTTACGATTGACATGCACACCCTGCTTCTTTGCCAAGGTTCCTTCTTCCTGTGTCCTTATCTCTCCATCGCTTGACCCAGGACTGGACGAATTGGGGGTGCAGGGAGACACTGGCCTAAGTGGAATCCTCAGAGCTCTGGATGCTGCCAGTGGCCTCTGAAGGTACCCCTGAGCCGTGATCAATCCATACCTTTCTCAGGGACCCGCAGGGGCTGAGGTGGGCAGTCTTCCTGCACAGATGGAGACAGCACGGCACACAGAAGCGATCGCTAGGGTCCTGTTGGGAAGATTAGACCTCTGGCCTGGCTTGACCTGCTGGTCCCCACGTGACCTAGAGCAAGTCTCTCCCACTCCGGGGCCACAGCTGTTTCCTCACAGGCAAAGCAAAGAGTTGGACCAGGTCATCCTAAGATTCCCTTCAGCTCTAACAGCCGATGTATCCAAGAGCTCTAATAAATGATTCCTGGAAACGCCTACTGTCTAGAGCTGTCCAATACAATGGGCCATGAGCTGACTGTAGCTACCGAGCCCTTGAAATGTGGCCACTCCAAATTGAGATGCAAATGTAAAATATACACTGGATTTTGAAAACTTAGTTTAAAAAACATAATACATCTCAAAAAAATATTTTGGATATATTGGGTTAAAATATATTGTTAAAATTAATTTCACCTCTTTTTTGCTCTTTTAATATGGCTGTCAGACGATTCTAACTTGCATATGTGGCTTGCAGTGTATTTCTACTGGGCAGCCCTGCTCCAGAGAGAAGCTGCACAGAGAGGTACCTGGCACCCAGGGCCGCACCTGCTGCAGGAGTGCAGGGAGCAAGGAGCACTGTGGGCTGGAGTCACCAACACGGGGATGGGGGCAGGGGGACTGGAAGGTGGGTGGGTAACAGAGAGGCCAGGGGCCAGCAGGGTAGGGAGCAGGATCCCATCCTGCAGCCAAGTGGCCCACTTGGCCAACTGTTCTGGAAGTGAAGGCTTTGGGAGGGGCCGTGGGGAGAGAAGGCTGCACAGACAGGCCTAGGTCACGCTGAACACTCATGGTCTCCGCCTCTCTCCACTCCCCCCACTCCGTGGCTCGCCTTCCATCCTCTACTCTTATTTGATGCTGATGCTGAGCCCAGCTAAGGCCCTTCAGGAGACACAAGTAGCTGAATGAGGATTTGGTTCATTCTTCCTGCCTTGCTTGTCTATAAGGCCAGTTCAGCATAACTCACCTGGGGACGGTGATGTTCAGGGAATGGCAGGATTGCCACTGTGCAGGTGTCCTTGCACGGGGCTTTACTCCCTGGGCAAGCATTCCCTTGGGTAGAGATGGGAACCCCAGGATCAGGCAGGGCAGCCAACACCAAAGCCAGCTGGCGGAGCTCCTGCTGTTGAACGCACGCACCATCCTGTCCCAGGCACTCACGCTTCGTCAGTCCCCATGGCTGGCCCAGTGCCTGCTGCCCTCTCGACTTCCCCTCTGATGACCTGAGAAAATCCGGGGGCTCATAGGAAAAAGCACATGCTGTCTCTGGCCATGGTTGTCTTCCCGGCACTTTCCACGCTGGGTCTCTTCCCATGGAACCTTCCCCAGCACTAGCCCTTGGCCAAGGGAGGGAAGGACTTAGGGCTGCCCACCTCACTGCTCGGCTGCTGGCCACTCCCTCTGCCTGTGCCCAGTTCTGAATCATGGGACTGTCCTTGCCAGTGCTGGGAACAGAGGATGCACCTTAGAGAGTGACAGGAGGGCAGATCTCAACCCTGCCCCTTCAGCGGACTCCCCTGGGGAGCTCTTAAACAACACCCAGCCCTGACCCCCATCTCCAGAAAGTCTGACTAATTAGGCTACAGTAGCCAGGGAGAAATATTTTTTTTAGAACTTCCTAGCATGGAGAACAACTATTTAGGTTTAAGACAAATTGCATCACCTTTTGCTGCTCAAAGTGTAGACATTGAACTGGAAGCATTGGTATGGCCTGGAAGCTGATTAGAAATGCAGACTCCTAGGCCCCCAGAATGCTCGAGTCAGGTTCTACATTTTAGTGAGATCCTCAGATGATCAGTGTGCAAAACATTGTCATTGGGAGTTGGGGACACAAACAATCTAGGGCCCTGGTTTCTGAACCTGCCTCTTTAAGTCGGGGTGAGAAGCAGGAATCATCGCTAAACAAGCCGCCCAGATGATTCTAATGAATTGGAATAATCAGACTTTAGTCTTTTCAAATCACTTTCTTTCCCGCGTGACTAGTCAAAGGGCTTGCTGAGCTTGCACGCACACCACCACCAGACCAGGTGTGCTGTGTTTTCAACTTATCACTCTGGCATCCAGGGATCTTCAGTGGCTGCCCATTGCCTACCAAATTAAGGTCAAATTCCTCAGCCTGGCACTGCAGAAGCTCCGTAGTTTGACCCCCTCCCCACTGCCAACTCCACACCCACGGTTTCCTTCTGTCAATCCGTTACACCAACCAGAACAGAACCACTTGACAGGCTGAGCACATGGTCTGTGTCTGTATTTTTATTCCTCTGTTTATGCAGGGCTTTTTGTTTGTTTCTTTGATAGAATGGCTGTCCATTTCCTTCTCTGCCTAAAACTTATCCACCCCTAATATTGTTCATCCTTCAAGGCCTGTTCCTCTGACAGCCCAAGCTCAGAGCAATGTGTCCCTCCTTTGAGCTCCTCAAGGGCCCACTTAACACTCTGTCCTTGACCTGGTGGAGGCCAAGGTCACTGGAGATTTTGGAGGAGTCCTTGCTTGTCCTGCGGGTATGTCCTTTCTCCCCTGTGAGAATGTGAGACTGTGAGACTAAACGAAGGCACAGACCAAGTCTTTAGGCTTTTATGGTAACACTTCTGTCTTCCTAACCCTCTTTGGCACTGTGGCCTGTGCGTGGTTGTGGTTTCATCAGTACTTGCTTGAAGGTGGATGTGCAGAGTAAAACCTTGGTGACGAGGATGGTCATGTGACGCTGATCACACATACTTTCCTATTTACATATTTATATAAACCTACTGTTTTAGTCTTTTTTGAAAAGTGAGCAATAGCTGTAAGGAATAGGACAGAATGAAGTAGAATGGGGGAAAAGGCTAAAGCAATTCAGGAAGAAATAAGAAAAGTCTGGGAAAACGTCCACTTTGGGCTCCATCAGGCACTGGTCCTGGACCCTGAATTAGCAAACTCCAGGCAGGATCGCAGCTCTGGTCACTTGGAATCAAATCCGAGAAGTGGTTTGTTTCTTAAACTCCCAAGACTAAAATCAGTCAATCAATAAAATAAAATAAAAGCAGATCTGAGAAGTGGGAGCGTAATGAGAAGGAGAACAAGAATGTAGCTTATTGTGAGTGCACAAGGTCTGTAGGTCCCCCTCTCCCTGCCATGCTGCAGGAATTGTGTTTTAAGGGAGCACCATATCCAACTTTTTTGCTTGGAGGATTTGCCTTCTTACAGGAAATCCAGTGTCCTCCTTGTCACCCGAATGCACTGGAGCTTTCCCGCCTCTAGGCTTTGTTCACAGAATTCAGATGGTGTCCTTTCCAGGGCCTCTGCCAGCCGGGCAAGCACAGCGGGCCCTCAACAGCGAACAGCTGAGGCCGTGGAGCCAGCACTGGGCGGCTCAAGGTTGGTTCCGAGCTCTGCTACTCACTGTTTGCACGAGCCTCGGCAGGTCACTTAGCGTCTCTGACTCTCAGTGTTCTCATATGGAAAATGGGGATCATTCTAGTTACTTCTCAGACTAGTCGGGAGGAATTACTGGAAAAAAATATGTGTTAACCCTTTAGTACAGTGCCTCACATGAAGCAAGCACTCAACGGATAGTAACTATTATATTATTATTATCGTTATCATTTGCAAAATGGGGCTCACAGTACCCACTTCGACACAGAGTTGTGAGTATTAAATAAGATGGCAAATACTGGAGTGTTCGCAAAGTTTAAAACCTGTTGCACATCACAGATTCATTCATTTAGCAAATAGTACTAAGCCTGCTCAGGCTGCTGCAAGATCACAGACACACAAGACAGAGCCCTCAGGATTCAGTAGGGGAGATAAAATAATGTCCCCCTGTGTCTCCAAGGCAGCAGAAGAGAGACCTCTCCCTGAGCAGGAGGCAGTCCTCACCGTCTACATGAACCCTGGGATATGGGCTCCACTGTGGTGAGGAGACAGGGCTCTGGAGGGGACAGGAATAAGAGGGGATCCCAGGCAGCACGAGGACTCATGTGAGCTGTGGGACCACACACGGGGTGTTGGGGGAACAGGAAACATGCAGATTATAGAACACTGGGTGCAGCCCTATGGGATAGTAGGGAGGAATGGAGGCTTTGGAGCCCACTTTTGGGAATTCAGTCCCAGTTCTACCATCTCTACCATCTCCCATGTGACCTTGAGTACATTTTTCTTTCTTTCTCTCTTTTTCTTTCTTTCTTTCTTTCTTTGTCTTTTCTTTCTTTCTTTCTTTCTTTCTTTCTTTCTTTCTTTCTTTCTTTCTTTCTTTCGTTTTTTTTTTTTTTTAGCAGGGTCTCACTCTGTCACCCAGGCTATAGTGCAGTGGCATCATCATAGCTCACTGCAACCTCAAACTCCTGGGCTCAAGTGATCCTCCTGCTCCAGCCTCCTGAGTAGCTGGAACTACAGGTGTGCAACACAGTGCCCAGCTAATTTTTCTACTTTTTGTAGAGACAGGGTCTCACTCTTGCTCAGGCTGGTCTCAAACTCCTGACCTGAAGCAATCCTCCTGCCTCAGCTTCCCAGAGTGCTAGGATTACAGGTGTGAGCCACTGCAACTGGCCTTTGAGTACATTTCTTAACCTCTCCGTGCCTCAATGTCCTCATCTATAAAATGGGGATAATAATAGTATCTACCTCATTAGGTTGTGGTGAGGATTAAATGAGATAATGCATGCCCTTGGATCAGTACAGGGCACAGTCTAAGAGCTCAGTGAGCACTCACTGTGGTTACCATGGGGGGAATAGCAGTGAGAAAAAGAAAAGCCCAGGATGCAGGTGGGGGTGAAATAAATGCCATGGGTAGGGACCCAACGAAGGTGACCAAACAAGAGAGTGATGTGATCCAAGTTGTTCGCTAAGAACACGAATCAGCCAGCTGTGTTCAGAGTAGACCAGCACAGGGAGAGAGGAGAGGTGGCCGCACTGCCCGACCTCTGGCTGAGATGGCCCAGCCATGGTCAGGCGCCAGCAGGGGGCCTGGAGAGAGAGCTGGAGCCCCTGAAGGCCTCCCACCAAGGCCAGAGTCACCGAATCTGCTGCTGGAGACCAGTAGGCCCTGGCCAGGCGGAGAGGGCTCTCTGAAGATCCCAGACATTCATAAAGGGTCTCAGAGTCTTTCTGTGCTGTCTGTAACCACCATTCCTAAGCCCAGAGCTTAGTTCTGCATGATCAACACTCAGTTGTCCCCTGAAGACATTTACTGCTAGAGAATCATAACAGCTGATGCTTATGGAGCACGTCCCACCAGCCAGGCACTGTTCTAAGTACTCACAGTACTCTCATTGTTCTTTGAATCTTCACAATGACCCCAGGAGGTAGATTTGACTACTATTCTCCCCACTTGACAGATGGGAAAACTGAGGCACAAAGGTGTCCCATCACTTGCTCAGTGTCACACAGCTAATAAATAGCAGAGCAGGAACCCAAACCCTGGTCTAGGGACTGCTTTTTTACATCTTTGTCACTTCATGTTTATCAGGTGGTACAAAGTCATGTCCGATAATCTTTGGTGAGGAGAATCCTGGAGAGAGAGGTGGTGAACCCCCTGGGTGTGCATCACATGGTAAAAACATACTTGGGTGGAGAAATGGGGTCTTCTCCTCCCCTCTTCTTACCCTCCTTTCTCCAGCGCCCTCCATCTCCGCCTCCAAAGCCGGCTCTTGGGACAGAGCCGGGGCCCCTGGAAAGCAAGGACTATATCCTCTTGCCTTTTTACCCCCCCACTCCCCAAAGGCCCAGCAGAAGACCAGACACAAGGGAGGCTCTTGAGTTCCGCTGAGTTGGTTTGAATGAACTCATGCATTCTGAGATGTAATTGACTGATAAGATGTTAACGACACCACTCCCGGGGGCTGGGTGTTTTAATGTGGGCTAAAGTGCAGGTTTGGCTTACCCAAAGGAATGAAGGTTCGGTTGTGGAATTATAGGCATCAGCCAGCTCGGGAGGCTGTGGGGGTCTGTAGGAAAGGGCCTAGGGTGACAGAGGTCCTCCCTGGCTCCCAGATAATGTGCCCCACACAAGCAGCCACCATTTCTACGTATGGCCAGGTGCTTCAAACTCAATATACTTTCCAGGTCCTGATGCACGGAAGGCCCATGCTAGGCTCTGAGGAGGCCGAGAAGTGGGTGGGAGGGCCCAGCACTGGCCGAGAGAGTCCTGGGAAGCCCGTTTTGTCCACGCTGGGTCTGAATCTATATACGCACAAGCCACAAGACCTGGGGCTAGGAGTGACGGGGTGTGTGGGGCCTACGTCCCTCCTCCATGGTTCACGGCACACCGTGGGCTCCAGGTGCAGGTGGGATGCCACAGTGAAGTACAAGATGTGCCCCAGTGGAGTCAGTCCAGAGGAGCAGGAGAGTGGCAGGGGTCCCCAAGAGCCACCTGCCACCATTCCCAGAGCTAAAGATGGACACTCCCTAATGTGACAAGTGAAACGGAAGAAAGTGGGACATGAAGCACAAGCATTTGTCCACTCAAGGCATCCAGCAGAAGAGACCTAAAGCTCCCCTCGTGGGGAGGGGGCGCCATGGCCTGCCTGTTCCTCTGCCCCAGGGCAAGGCCTCTGAGGCTGAGCCTCAGCCGGGCTGCTCTGGGGCTGGGGGACATGCCCCCTGCTTGACTCCCAACACCTGGCTCCAGCACAGTGGGACATCCACCAGGGGCAATGGACAAGGAAGCTGAGTGCAGATGAGGCCTCATGCCCACAGAAGGTTCCAGAAGCCTCCTCGGTTGTGAAGAAGGGGAGATGAGGCTGTCTCTGCAGCAACCCTGGAGAGTCTGCCTCAGGTCGTGTTTAAAGATCCCCTTCAGCTACCACGATCCACAGTTCACTGTGGGTGACCCGGGCACGTCTGGCTGCCCACCCCAGGCCCACGGAAGGCCTTCCTTTCTTCAAGGACGAGACAGGAGGGGAAAAGTCGGTTGCTCGTGTGGGCTGCTAAGATACGGCTCTTCACAGGCTCATAATCGGCAGGGGCAGACGGGTTTCCTTACACAGGCACCGTTGACAGTCAGGGAACTTCTGTAATTCCATCGTCGTCAGCACTCTGAAATGGATTTTGCTGCCGTATTGGGCAGGAAAGCCCTGTTACGACAAATTCCATTACAGAGAAGCATTCAGCAATAGTAAGAGATTTCCATGTTCCAGCAAACGTCCTGCTGAACGGGCTCAGCTGGTGAGGTTGGAGGCAAAACCTGGCATGGCGGGCTCCTCGGGTCCCTCTCTGTGATGACAGCACGCCTTCCATGGAGAGAGAGGCCTCGTGTTTGCTTTGCTGCTCTGTGTGAGGAGGAAGGGGAGGGTGAGGAGGGCAGGGATGAGGGGTTAATGAGAGAGGACAAAAGAATGCTGGGAAGGGAAGAAAGCCGGCCTGAGAGGTGCTGACGGCATCTTAGTTTGGCATCAGTAATAGCCCCTTGGGCTGTGAGTTCTAGAGAGCCACTTGGAAATCAATCATTTAGGGCAGTGTTTTTCAAACTGTAAGTGGCACCCTATTGTGGGTCATTTGATCAATCCAGCAGGTCACACCACTATCTTTAAAAAAAAAAAAAGAAGGAAAGAAAGAAAGAAAGAAAAATAGAATAAAAAATAACATGCATCGCAAGTAGAGGAAGTATTTCAACACCACTTTTATTTATTTCAGGATTGCATATGTAGATTTATATCTGGTCATGAAGGAAGATGGTACAGTGGATTATAGCGGGAAAAAGTTTGAGAGACACTGGTCTTGTCCACCAATCTCTGCATTTGCATTTTAAGAACACCGAGGTTCAGAGAGGGAAAGCCACTTGTCTAAGATCACCCAAATTGAGAAATTCAAATTCAAGACTCTATACTTAATGCTGTCCAACCGGGAAGTCGTAGCCATATGGAGCCACTGGGCACTTGAAATGCAGCTAGTCAAATTGAGATGAGCCATCAGTGACAAATACACACTCGATTTTGAGGACTTGGTACAAAAAAAAATAATGTTAAATATGGCATTAATAACTTTTATGCAACTTACATGTTAAAATGATAATATTTAGGATACACTGGGTTAAATAAAATACATTACAAAGATTAATGTCGCTGTTTCTTTTTATTTTTTTGATGTGACCAGGAGGAAAATTTTGAAGTGACTGCGTGGCTCGCATGCTGTTTCCATGGGGCAGGGCTGGTCTATGCCTTAGGGACGCTACTGCCCACACTGGCCTCTCGAGTGTGTTTATTTGTGCCGGTCGCTGTCTGACCCTCTTGCTGTGGCCCCTGCAGGGAGAGCTGTGTGGCTGCCCAGTGTCACGGTCCTGGGGAGACTTCAGCGACGCTCGAAGAGTGGTTTCACTGAGGGCAAGTGGGAGAAAGAAGGCACGATTTCTGAGTTGGGAGAAGAGGCAGGAGGGAGCGTATGAGCTCGCCCAGGCTCTCTGGAGTGGCAGAGGCAAAGCTAGAAAGGGGAAGGTTGGTGACCTGGGAGAAACCTGGGGCTCTGTGGTGGCCTGGCCTCATGGGCCCTGGAGGCTCACCCAGGCCTCCCGTGTGCAGCCCTGACAGGACCCACCGAGCCCACAGCAGCCTGTGTGTCCGGACAGCTTGATCCATGTCACGTGGTACCACGCCAGCCACCAGCGTACATAACGTATCCAGTGTGACTACAGGAGTCACTACTGAGGGTGCTTTGGAGACCACTCCTTCCTCGACAGATCAGGAACTGAGACCCCAGAGCTGAAACGATTTGCCGAGGCCCGGCAAGGAGAGAGGGGGCAGACGGGGACCAGAACGGGGCCTGGGAATTGTAAGCTGCAACCTCGTCCCTTCCCTCCACATGCTGTCTTAGCATTAGGGTGCTACTGGTGCTGCCTTAACTCTGCCTTAATGAGTGTCTGTTCGTGAAATATATGGACTTACACCGGGGCCTGGGGAAACAGGAAGGGGCATGCGATGGAAGGGTGCGGTAAACACCCAGACACCTTGTCATGTACTGGCAGCACTGGTGACTGAACTGCAGCAGGGGAGCTGTCTGCAGTCAGACATCTGAGAGCCACACGCATGTGTCTGCCCAGGTGCTGGAGCTGTTGGGTACAGGAACCAGGACAGTGTGGGCCGAGGCGGCTGAAGTGTTCGGGTTGGCAGCAGGCTGGCTCGGAAGCCCTCGCAGTCCACACAGGGCTGATCCGATCCAGGGCTATCACCCCCCAGCTGATGGAGGCGTTTTCCAAAAGAACCATAAAGTCAGTGGGGCTTGCCAGTGTGTGGTGACTTCTCCCTGCTCCTGAGGAGCGGTCGTGTCATCGGGACAGCCTCGTTGTACTGCTCTCAGAGGAGGTGGAAGGCTGGCAGGGTGGGGTGCGTAGCTCTCCTGGGCTCTATGGTCCCTGGGCTGCTGTCCACTGGCCAATGGACTAGACCTCTTGCCAGCTGAGGTGCCACTGCTTGGGCCCCCTGGAAGTAGAAATACAGCCCTTTGCCCAGCCCCTGTAGCCTCATAGGCAGGAGGTCCTGGGGCCACGTCATGGCCCACATGGTGAGATGACTGGGCACTGGGACAGCCCAGCGGTACAGCTGGCCTCCCACGTGGGCTCTAGCCCCCGCCCACAGTGCGGGGGCAGCTTGGCTGTGAGTATGGGTCCCGGGAGCCTCTGACGGAGGGGAGAGCTGGCTGCCTTCTCCTTGGGCCACTGTGGCCCCCTAAGGCCCAGCCAGCTCTATCCCTTCTGCCGTGGTGCGGACATGCAGGACACGTAGCGGGGAAGGAGCGGCAAGCACCCCGATCCACTCCCGCTGAGTTCCTCTCCTCCAAAGGTAGATTCCGGGCCCATTTATTCTGACCCTTTGTTCTGCAAGATTCTTTGAACCTCTGAAGTGGGATCATGGGCACCTCCCTTTGCAGAATGGGTAATATTTTCTAAAATTGAGTGTAAATGTTTTCTTTCATTCTCTCAACAAATATTCAGTGCCTACTATGTGCCGGGCACCATGGAACCCCACAATAAAGACAACAAATCATGACTTACATATGGTTGAACTGAAAAAAGTCGCTGACACCTTGGCTTCCACGCACACCTCATATCCTAACACATGTGTGACCCTGAGCAGGGCAGATGCTCTACCCAGAACTCAGTTTCCCTATCTGTAAAATTGGAATAACTGAACTTTTAAGTTCACTCCAGCTCTAAAAACTCTATAATTTCCCCCAGCATTCCACTCCTAGGCATATACCCAAAAGAAATGAAAGTGATTACTCAAACAAATTCTTGTACATCAGTGTTCATAGCAGCACTACCCACAACAGCCAAAACCAGCCCAAATGTTGGACAGATGAATGAATAAACAAATGTGGTACATGCATACAATGGAATATTATCCGTCCACTAAAAAGGAACTGAGCACTGATACAGGCTACGATGTGGATGAACCTTGAAAATGTTACGCTAAATGAAAGAAGCCAGACACAAAAGTTGTGACCATATTTTATGATTCCATTTATATAAAATATCCAGAATGAGCAAATCCAGAGAAACAGAAAGCAGAATGGTGGTTGCCAGGGGACAGGGGAGGGAGAGTAGGGAGTAACTGCTTAATGGGTATAGGTATAGGGTTTCCTTTTTGGGCAAGGAAAGTATTTTGGAACTAGATGGACAGTTGTGCAACATCGTGAAGGGACTAAATGACACCGAGTCGTTCATTTTAAGATGGTTAATATTATGTTGTGTGAATTTCATCCCAATGTAAAAAACAAAACAAACACAAACAACTCTATAATTCCTAATAGGCCTTGCACAAGTATAGCCTGGGTGGCCCATGCCGTCCTTCCTGGGGATAAACTAGGGGCATAGTGGAAGTAAAAGACATTTCTCTGGCTCTTTCTGCCACTCTGGTGTGAGAACACTGGGTCTCAGTTGGTCTGGGGCTGCACTCGCCACAGCCCTTGGAGTCCCTGGGCATCCCCACGACTGCTCCCCTATGCACCTGCCAACCCACACCAGCACCCGCAAGGCTGGCCTGCTGCTGCCCGTGCGGCGCGGGCCGGGTGCTGGCGCCAAGGCTCAAGGCGAGGGTGCGGCAGAGGTTCCGAGGCCACACTGTGTGCTCCACAGAAGTCAGACGACTCGACTTTCCCACCTTTGCGCTGCCACCTGTAGCATCCCCCAGAGGGCCCTTGCATGCTCCTCAGAAGTGTTAGAGTCAAAAACAAAACAAAACAAAACAAACGCGAGAGTCACAGCACCTTTGGGTTTTACTGGGACTCTCCCTCTCGAGGACTCTTTCCCTAGGGCAGGAGCTGGTACTTTGCAAGTGCTTGGTAATTATTTGTCGGATGAATGAGTGGATCGTGGAATCACGAGGGATGAGCCAGAGGGCCATCTTCGTGACAAAATCCAGCTATATGCAAATCTCCCATCACCTCCAGCCCTGAAGGAACTGTCCGAGGATGCAGCTTGTGGGCTTCAACTCCCATCTGCCTCAGGGAGAGTCATGGCTGGGGGGCAGCTTGCTCCTTCATGCAGCAGAGGCTGGGCCGCCTGGGCCCCAGACCCTCCCGGGTGTGCCCCGGCACGCTCGCCTTCTGGGTGGACACAGCCGAAGTTCAAGCTGGCGCGCTGCGGATGGGAGGTGGGGTGGACTGGCAGGCTAGGGGCTTGAAAGAGGCTTGTGCTGAGTCCTGCCCCGTATCTCACCCCTGCAACCAGGGGCCCCAGCAGGGCACTGTGCAGGCCTGAGTCCTGCCTGCTGAGGGGTGGCGATAGCGAGCCCCAACTCAGATGGAGAGGGTGAGCTGACGCAGTGCCAGGGTGCTCACCGCGTCTCAGTCAATGTCGTTGTAGCCACCGCCACATTCAGCGGCTGCACCTGTGGGGGCTCACCTCTCCACACATGCACTGAGGCTGCAAGCAGCTAAATGCTTTGGTATCCTTTCGCTGCACCCTGGCTGCGCTTCCTTGCCTCACTTCTCCGCTCATTGATTTATTCAACAAGTTGTCTCAAGCAGCCGCTGCAGGCCGGGCCCTGTACTAGGCTCAGGCTGGCTGGCTGGGGCAGGGCACGCCCACACGTCTCATTCCGGCTTTGCGTGCTTATTGCAGGGACTATCAAGACAAGTAGGGAGTTCGGGTGTGAGCGCATTGCGGGGGTTCCATATCGGAGTCACTGGTAGGATGTCTGTAAGTATCACCCCATTGCACCCTCTAAATTGCCACCCCACTCACACAGTTACCTGTGCGTGGTGAGAATATTTAAGATCTCTCAGCCAAGTTCAAGTATACACTACATTATTATTAACTATAGTTACCATGCTGTTTATTAGGTCTCCAGAACTTACTCGTGATTGAAAATTTGTACCCTTTGCCCAATATTTCATTTCCCCCAACCCCCGGGATTTTCTGATTTTTTAGGAATGGGCTTGTATTGCCTTTAGAAAAAAAAAAAAAGAACAGTAGAATGGGAAATGCTTTTCTTTTGTATTTAACAATATGTGATAAATTTCTTTCTATTCTGTTCCTGTTGCCTTTGCTGGAAGGGAACTTCCGTGCTGTCTTGGCTAAGTTCGGACACATGTAGGAAGTCACAGAGGTGTTAGAGCCAGGTTAGTGCTTACTTGAAGCTTCCTCCTTGGTTTAATGAGATTAGTTGAAAAGCTGAACATGCTCAGGACTCGATGGGGCGTAGGGGCCATGTGCTCCTGCAGTCCTGTGGGTTCTCAGCAGAGCAGTGCATTTTGGGACCCCCGGTTTCGACACGCAAGTCCAGAGGGTTCCCTGTGGAGCCATCGTAGCAGCTGTCCCAAGAGCTCCCTGGGTCAAGAGGATGGAGTCCCTCCGTAACTTGAACTAGACTCCTGCCACGCCCAGAGGCCCTCACCCTACTTCCTGCTCATGGGGTGCTGTGTCCTCTCTGCTTGGGAAATCAGTCGCTCGGGTAGCCAGTCAGCCACAATCTTAGTGGCTGGCAAGGTGCTTGGAAGTATTTGGGGTCAGTGTCCCGAATATAAAAAAATTGCTTCTCTATTTGGGGTCAGTGTTCACGATGTCGCCTGGATACAGAAAAGCTACAAGTGGCCCTTCGCCCACTGGAAACCACCCCACCTCCCGGCACCCCTCATCCCCACCCCGCCCTCCTTTGGGCACCCGTTTTTTCCCCAGGCCCTCACCACGTTGAACTCTGTGGTTATTTATAAAGAACCTGTTGCGGTTACCAGACTGTGGATTCCTCCATTCGCTCTTTGAGCCTCGGTTTCATCATAAATAAAATTAAGAGACTAATTAGCTGCCTCACGGTATTGTTGTGAAAATTAAAGTCAGGTCACAGGAGTAAAGTGCCTCGCAAGGCACTGGGGACATAGAAGGGGCTCATTAAGAGAGGTCCCATCATCCCCCCACCTTGGGGACAGAAATGTTTATTTTTCATTCCTGCAGCACCTCCCCAGGGCCTGTCCCATGGAAGGGGCTCGGCGGGCATTTGCTCAGCTTGCCGAGCAGGCCCTGGGGAGGAAGGAGTTAAGAGAGGGTGGGGTGAGGGAGCAGACATTCCTCTGGCACCTGGTGCTACGTGCCAGGCACTCTCTCAGGTGCACGTAGATGGATTATGTGTTCGGTCTGAGAGCAGAGCCGGGGACTCCTGGGAGAGTGGGCGTTGGGAGGATGGGGCGTCTTCAGCCAATGTTTCTGATGTCTGAAAGTGCTAGGGGATTAGCTGACAGCAGGTGGGGCCTCTCTGTTTAACCAGAACATTCTCCTATTCAGATGCAGAAAGGAGTCACCTGCCCCTTCCCCACTGGGAAGCCAGCCAGGGGTTCCTGCTCTCCCTGGAGCTGCAGGTGAAGCCCTCAGATGCCATCCTGGGAGCGGGGAGGTGGGAGGGGGACTGGGGGGCTAAATGAACCCAGAACTGTGACATCGCTGAGCCGATGATCTCAGCCAGGGCCACGGTACGGGAAGAAGGGCTGCTCTGTGGCTTCTTGGAATTCCAGGCACCAGACAGATCCTGTGGAGGTTCTAGCATGTTCTTCCTCTCTGGGCTGGCTGTTACCACCTCGGTCTTGCTCCTCCTTGTTCAGCACTGGGCTAGAAGCCCTTTGTAATATCGCCAACCTCCTCGGACAAGAATGGGAGCAGTTGCAGCCGAGACTGGAGAGCCCCACTTGTGTCCTTTGTCTCCCATAGGACAAGGCGGTCGGTCATTTGGGAGGGGAGAGAGTGACTGGTGGAAGCCTAGTGCCTCCGGAGCGGCTGTTTGGCGATGCAGTCGAGGGCAGCGCAGTGACGCAGCTCACATGTGTGCGTCTTCGTGCTGCCTGTAGCCCTGTGGGGGGCGGAGGGGGCGAGCTGACAAAACCGACAGAGGCCTGTGCACTGGAAAAATGTCAAACTCCTCTCTTCTCTCCTTGCACCCTGTGCCACCTCCTGCCTCTCTGTGCACCTCGATAGATGACCTATTTTGATGCTGGCAAAGTGTGAGTTCAATTAACTAGAGAGGTCAAACGGTCAAGGGAAATTTGAGAATTTAAATAAAAAGGTGCCAGTATGTTAATAACTATGTGACCCAGCACAGAAACATCGCTGAATGGAAAGGACCCTGGACAGCAGGAGAGCCAGGCATCCGTTCCTCCGAGCCCAGTGTCCTTGCGCCTGCCGCTTGCCCTCTGTTTCCCACGCTGCAGGGCCCTGAAACCCCCAGCCCAAGGATGCTTTGGTTCTGTTTTCTGTGTTCAGCCCTAGAGGGCATCTTTGAAAATAGGCCCTTCCTCTTCTCTCGATCCCATCACTGGAAAGTCTGTGGGGGCTGGGAAAACCAGGTCACTGTCCCAAGCCGTGTTCTACCTGTCGCTGGCCTGAGGGTGTCATGAAAGCCCTCCTCGTCATACAAGAAGGTTGCCACGGAGGTGGCTGCACACATGGGACTGCGAGGCTCTCTCTGGGGGTTCCCGTCCTGCCCTGTGGTGCTCATCCGTTCCTACGACAGACACCTGCTGAGCCCCTGCTACGTGCCAGGCCACTGCTGGAGGGCCAGAGGGCCACCAGGACAGGGGAGGTCCTGCTCCTAACTGTGCACGTTGGGAGGAACGATATCTTGGGAATGACTGACCACCGGTGGAGGCCTTGGAGAGGACAGAAACCCACCGCAGGCCCAACAGGAGACAGTCAGAGTGAGGAGAGGAAGGGGAGGACGAGGAGAGGAGACAGGGCGCCGTGCAGGAGTGCGGGGCAGGGGCCAAAAGGCCGCACCAGGCCTCTCCCCCAGCTCCAGCCCAGCCGCAGGAGGGCGAGGCTCTTAAAGAGATCGGGTGGGGGCCAGGGTGGGGACCAGCTGGCCAGCCACAGCCAGACTTAGCCCTGAAAAAGGAACAGCAAGGTCTCCTTGGGTGGGGGAGTGGGAGGGCAGGGAAAGAGAGGAAGAGGCCTTCTCCCGGCTCAATCTCAGGGCTCGTCTTAATCCTTTGGCCCAGAAGAGCGGCCTGCTGGGAGCCTGTCTGTACCTGCCCGCACCCCGTGCCTGTCCCAGCCCCGAGGACTCTTCTGTTTGCATTGTTTCCTGCACCCCACACCCAAGCCCGAGAATAAAGATAGCCACCCCTGCCCACCGCCACCCGCCCTCCCCGCCCGGTGACTCAGGCCGGGCGCCTGGTGGCAGCGGCCCTGCTCGGCCTGGCCCGCTCTGCTGTCTACATCTGCTCCTCATTTGCCGCCGAGCCAGTAGCCCTGTATGTCTCTGGGACCTAAATGAGGGTGGGGTTTTTTCCCTCCTAGATTTACAAAAAAAAAAAAAAAAATGGTACCTCTGTCCCCCTGCGGTGTGCAGATTATTATAATGTCTGCTTGCTTCGAGGGGACAAGAAAGACAGTGAACTCGGGCAAGTCCAATCTAATTGCGACGTACAGCTGCCCGAGGTCTCCCGTCCACTCTGGCCAGTTCTGAGCCAAACCAGTTTTCCATGGCCAAACTGGGCCTGGTTTCCACATCGGTTCCTGTCAGGAAGTTCCTCCGCCCAGCGTGTGCTGTTAAATAGGATCCTTTCCATTCCTTTTCCTCTTATAAACTTCCCTTTCAGGTCATCCTGAAGGGAGAGTGGGGCTGTGGCCTGGAGGGGGAGGGAGCCCCAGGCTGCGCTCCCAGAAGGAAGTGGCCCTGGAGGGGAGGCCGGCAGGGGGCTGGCCGGGGTCAAACATCTGAGGTCCCAGCCCAAGGACACAGCCTGGAGGGACTTCCTGCTCCACAGAGAGGGCAGCTGCCTCACCCACCCCAGGAGGCTCCCCAGTGCCACCTCTTCTCCATGTCCCCCAGGGAGGTGGGATTTGAGGGGCATGGGAAGAGTATCCCATCCTAAAAATACCTCCCACCTTCTCTCGTCCTAAAAATACCTCTGCCACAAACTTCCCACAGAGACGGGAATTCTACCTTTGAAGTCTTGGTCTTTGCTTGTTCGCTGGTGGCAAGAGCCCTGGGGAGGCGCTACCAAGGCTGGGCCTGGTGCCCCACGCTTGTCTATGGAGTCGCAAGAAACTGGCAGGCTCCCTCAGGAGTGGGACCTGGGAGGAGGCCGATCTCAGCCTGGGAAGGTGACCTGGAGTTGGCGCCCAAGCCTGCGGATACAACTGCCCAGCGGCTGGGTAGGGAGAGGCGAGAAAGGGTGAGAGCTCAGAGAATTACCTCCTCCCGGTCCTGGGCTCCACGCTTCATATACGTCATCTTATTTAATCCTTGAATCCATTTGGTGACACGGGTATTTTTATCCCTGTTTTGAGTCTTCCTACCCCATTTTACAGATGATGAAATTCAGAAAAGCAAAGTATCACCCCTGTCTCACACAACTGGGACTAGGAATCACAGCTCTCTGATTCCAATGGTCAATACCTTCCTCACACTCCACACTGCCTCAAGGGAACATCTGTGCTTCATTCATTCATTCATTCATTCATTTATGGAAAAGTTATACATAGCATAAAATTCACCACTTAAGTATATAATTCAGTAGCATTAAGTATATTCACAATGTTACACAACCGTCACCACTAGCCATCTCCAGAACTTTTTCATCATCCCAAATGAAACTATGTCCCCATGAAACACAAATGCCTCCCTCCCCCTTGTCCCTGGTAACCACAATCGTACTGTTTCTGTGAATTTAACTTTTCCAGTTACTTCATCTAAGTGGAATCACACAGTATTTGCCCTTTTGTGTCTGGCTCATTTCAGTTAGCATAGTGTCCTCAAGGTTCATCCAGGTTGTAGCGGGTGTTAGAATGTACTTCCTTTTTAAGACTGAATGATGTTCCATCATGTGTATACATCACATTTTGTTTATCCATTCATCCACTGATGGACTTTTGGGTTGTTCCACCTTTTAGCTATTGCAAGTAATAATGCTATGAACGTGGGTGTACAAACATCCATTCGAGTCTTTGCTTCCAGTTGTTTCGGTTATATATCCAGCAGTGGAATTTCTGGGTCACGTGGTAAGCCTATGTTTACTTTTTTGAGGAACCGTCATACTGTTTGCCATAGGAGCTCTGGCATGTTACATTCCCACCAGCAGTGCACAAGGGTTCCAATTTCTCTGTATCCTTGCCAACACTTATTTTCTATTTCTTTGATAGTAGCCATCCTAATGGATATGAGGTAGTATCTCACTGTGGCTTTGATTTGCATTTTCCTAAGGATTAGTGATATTGAGCATCTTTTCGTATGTTTATCAGCCATTCATATATATTCTTTGGAGAATTGTCTATTCAAGTCCTTTGCCCAGTTTTGAGTTGAGTTTTGGGGGTTTTTTTGTTTGGGTTTGTTTTATTTTGTTTTGATTGCTATTGAGACATCCACACTTCTTTACTCGAAATTACTAATAACCAGAACTATTTCAGAGACTCTAACATCATCATTTATGTTTCTAAAGAGGACCCCTGGGTAAACGCAGTGCCCTCTAGATCTTCTAAACGGTGCCTGTAGCGGTAGTGCTTTTCTGTAAAGTGTGTTTTATTGCATTCAGAATCTCTGGAAATCCATAGCTGTTGTGAAATTTTCATTTTTCACACACATATTAAGTACCTACTATATATACCTGGCACTGTGCTATAGACATAAAAAGGAATATGACATGGTCCCTCCTGTTAATAACCTTGGACTCTGCTGGGAAAAGTTACAACACAAAGTGATTTCCGAACCCTACACCTCGATGTATAATCCGATGGGAATTTTTGCTGAGTTGGGCAGGGCTCTGGGATAGGCTGGGGCTCCAGGAGCAGGTCAGAGGGCAGAGGGGAGAAGCCAGGCTCAGAAGGAAGGTAAGGAAAGGGTCAGAGCAGAAACACGGGAATAGCGGGATAAGCCCTCACTCCCCAAAATACGCACAGATGCCCATCTTTCTAGGGCTTCTAATCCCTGCAGACATTTAGGGGAACAGTGAGATGTGTGGATGTGAAGCATGACTTAGGGGAATCTCTGGCCTCCTTGGTCGTCTTTCAGGTAGGGGATTTCCCTTCTCCAGGAGCACACTGTGCTGGAAAAGGTGTGGGCTTTTTCCACACTGAGATGAGGCAAGTTCTTTCCAGTTTTGCCGGGGCCTTGGCTGGTAGCCACTGAAATGGGGGCAGCCTTCCTCCTCCTCTTCCTCCTGCTGCCTCTCAACCTGGACCAGCAAGATCATGCCAGTCCTTTTTCCAGATGACACCATTCCATGGGAGTATTGTAATGGCTTTCACAGCTGGAGGCCAGGGCCAGCCTGCATCTGGGCTTCTGGCAGCCAAGCTCTGGTGAGGATAACTCCAGAGCTGGACAGGCAGGACCAGCCTTGTCACCTTCCAGGACACCATAGCCTACAAGCATTCTTCCATCCCTCATTCACTAGTCTGTGAGCTCATTGCAGCTGACGCTCTTGTCCACGGCTATATGCCCAGCAATGCCCAGCACACAGTCCTGCCTAACATGCATTCGTTGAGTGAATGAAGGGATGAGTCCCTTTCTGCCTTCTTGGCACTCGCTTTGGTGCTGTTTGAAGTCACAGACACCTGGGTTTGGGTCCTGGCTCCACCACATGGGAGCACTGATGTTTTGGGTGAGATCTTCAGCTCTGTGAGCCTCAGTGGCCTCACCTGTGAAATGGGTTAGTGATTCCCAGAGCCCTGCCGGACCCCACAGAGAGCACATGCATAAAGAGCCCAGCAGGATGCCTGCATATCCCTTCCCTCTCCTCCCTCTCCAGGGGAAGACCTGACTCCCCTGAAGCCATTTTCTGATCACGTAGCTCCCTGGGCCTTGTATCAGATCTTTCTAATCTGCCGCCTTGGCTCAAATCCTGCCCTCCATCCTCGCCTTTCCCAAGGACAAAGACCCCTCTCCTGCTGCTCCACTCACAGTGCAGCGGGGAGGCTTATACGATAGACGTTAAGAGCATAGCCTGGGATGGGAAGGAATGGGGTTAGAGATGATGCACATTCCCGATGACAACAGAGGCTCCAAATGAATGGGGTGGGGGAGGGTAGATGTGCTTTCTTGGGCCTCTATTGACCACAAAGTTGGGATTTCTTCTGCATGTGCTGTGAGCTCTCACAGCTTCTTGCCATGTGCCCAGCCTGTCCTCTGGCTGCTCACAGTCTAGGGAAAGACACAGGAAAAAGGGAGATGAAATAACTCAAGGACCACCGTGGGGCAGCTCTCCAGGCCTGACCGTGAGTCCAGTCATGTGCAGGGACCAGACACAGTGGAGGGAAGAGATGAATGGGGCGGGGGGGAGGATCCTTCCAAGGGAGGGAGTGTCAGCCGGACCTGGAGAGTGGCTAGGGCATGAGCCAATGAGGAAGGGAAGGGCATTTTCCGACTGTGGCGGGGAGAATTGGGAAAGGTGAGAGGCGTGCCACCCACAGAAACACCTGGACGGGGTGAGCCCAGTGATTATGGGACAGTGTGCTCATTGATTCAGCCAGTCAGGCAACAGAAATGCATGAGCACCTACTCTGTACCCTGCCCTGCCCTGGGGCGGGGGATACCAAGGTGGGTGGGAGGCCATGTGTGCCCTCCAGGAGCAGAGGTGGCCTCCCTGGTGGGCGCAGTGTACTCTTGGTGGTGACTGCTCCATGTCGCTCGGTGAGCTCTGGAATAGAGCTTGCCCTCTTCTCAAATCTGGGGGCCCTGCTGGTTTCTCCTGCTGTGATGGTCCTCGGCCTCCACCTGAGAGGGGACAGTGTGTTCCAGCCCCAACACTCTGACCGTAGAACTGAGTAGATTGTGAAAGTGAAAAGGGCCCAGAGCTCTCAAACTTTAGGGAGCAGCTGACCAACATGCTGGGAGCTTGTTAAATCTAGAGATGCCAGGACCCCCCATATCCAAAAGTTCTGATTCATAGGTCCTGGGTGGGGCCTAGGGAATATGCATTTTTGATAAGGCTCCAAAGTGACTTTTGTTCCTTCTGAGAAGCAGTGGTTCTTGGTTGCACTTGGGGAGGCCCTAGGAAGTTTAAAGACATGAAAGCCGGGCCCCATCCCCAGAACTGATTCAGATGGTCTGGGGCGGGGTCTAGATGCTCGAGTTTTCTAGCAGCTTCCAAGGTGTCTAATGTGCAGCCTGGGTTAGGACGTATAGGGCTCAAGTTTGAGTGCCACTGGTTCCAATCAACCATGTTGTATTAGCCAGGGTTCTCCAGAGAAGCAGAACCAATAGGATGTTGGGGGTGGGGGTGGGGGTGGAAGAGAGATTTGTTTTAAGGGATTGCCTCACACAATTGCGGGGACTGGCAAGTCCAAAATCTGCGGGGCAGGCTGGCAGGCTGGGGACCCAGGGGAGAGGTGATGTCGCGGCTTGAGTCTGAAGGCAGTCTGGAAGCAGAGTTCTCTCTTCTCTGAGGACCTCAGTCTTTTTCTCTTAAGGCCTTCAACTGATTGGACAAGGCCCACCTGCATCTTGGGGGGTGATCTGCTTTACTCAGAGTCTACTCGTTTAAATGTTAATCTCATCCAAAAAATAGCTTACAATCTGAGTCACGGCACCAAAAAAAAAAAAAAAAAGAAAAAAAGAAAAAAATCAAAAAATAGTTGACTGCTACATGTATTTGTGTTTGACCAAATATCTGGCTACCATGGCCTGGCCAACTTGACACGTAAAGTTAACCATTGTACCCCTCATTTCACAGCTAAGGAAGCAGCAAAGTGGAACAACTCATCTAGGGTCCCATAGCCGCTTCCTCCATTGCTGTTGTGTTAATACTTGTCGTAGACTTGTAGATTATAAAACAGTGAAAGGACCTTTAAGGTAAAGTCCAATTCCTTCCCTCACAGAGGGAAGCTATGACTCAGGAGGCCAAGCAGCCTTTCCAAGTCACGCATTTTGGCAGCGACTCGAGCTAGGTCTTAAGCCCAAGACTCCTAAAATGCAGCGGCTGCTCCTTCCTCCAGTTTAGATGGCACCACAGCGAGGGCGCAAACAGAAGTACCTTCCTGTGAACGTGTGACTGTGGCAGGGAGAATTGGGAACGGGGGGTGGGGGGAAGCTATAAATTGACTCTGCCTCTAAGTAGAGGGGAGAGTTGGGAGGCCTGCCAGTGGTTGCCAACTCCCTGGATTTATAGCCAGGTCCGGTTGGTATCTATAATTTTGTGGCTGCTTCATCTATGCTCGCGTTTGCACGCTTAATGCCATAACCTATAGATAGGGTCTCTGCACACTCGCTTCTTGCTTAGCATTAAATATGGCTTGTGAAATAGATTTTGCTTTAAATCAAAGCCCAGACATCATGGTTGATCTTGTGAGTAACACATCACCCCCACCCCCGCCCCCCCGAGGGCGTGGCAGCACCCACACCAGTGGGGTGTGCGGATCCTCTGAAATACGCACGTGATGACCAGAGACTGAGATCCAAAGAGAGGTGGGAGGAGACAGGCTGTGGGCAGATGGGGGGCTCCGGAGACAGGGTTGAAAATCATGGCTGGTGGGGCCAAGGTGGGTGCTAGCCCAGGCCCCAGGGACACCTGCAGGGATTACGGAGGTTTGGGGGGTGTACAGCGTGGAAGCCAAAGGTTAGGACTTGCCGGGAAAGGTTGTCTGGTGGGCAGATAAAAGAGAGCAGCTTCCACATGCTGGAGATGGGAGACCTCCAAAGACAGGCTGCCTTGTGCTGGAAGCTTCCGTGCACTGCCGGCTGGGGCTGGATCCGGGCACCGGTTGGGAAGGGGAAGAGGGCAGGCAGAGGGCAGAGCGGGCAAGTCCTGACGCTGAGCTGGCTCCAGGGGTGGGGGCGGACTGGAAGATGGGCTGCCCCACACCGCCCCTCATTCCCCTCATCTCTGACAGCAGAAAGCAGGTGTCCTCAGAAAAGACCACTCCTCCAGGAGCCCTAGAGGGAAACTGGCACATCCAGGAGGCCCCAGGCGGCCACAGCTACCTGTGTGACCTCAAGGAGGCTGGTCCAAGCCAGAGCCAGGGTAAGAGGTCAGGCCTCCAGGCTTGTATCCCAGAGGGCTCTGTCCTCTAGTTCAGAGCTCCCCAACCAGTGGCTTTGTGCCCAGATGCTGACCGCTCACCCCTCTTGTCAACTGAGCAGGCCAGCAGCGTCCTGAGAGCCCTCAGACTCCTATGTGCTGCGAAAATGTTTCTCGATGAATTCCATGCCTGAAAAGGCTTAGAAAGCACAGCCCCCTGCTAGTGTTCCCTGTGGGTGTGCTTGTCGCACCAGTTCTGCGGGGTATTAAAAGGTGTTAGGCAAAGCAGAAAGATTAAACAAGTTTGGGAAATGCAGAGTTAAACAAAGTTAAACATGTTTCTTTACTATGGGCTTTCTCATGGTGTGTGTGTGTGTGCGTGCATGTGCGTGCGTGTGTGTGTGTGTGTGTGTGTGTGTGTGTGTGTGTGTGTGTGTGTGATGTTCACTGTGAATCTCCACCAGGGCTCTGGTATTCAGGCATCCCCAACATTGGGTCATTTGAAGTTCATAGTTGCAAGTGTCACTCACTTGAGATTCAAAGTCCTGGCAACGGGGGTCCAACTGGCTGAGCCTGGATTATGTGCTCATGAACTCGTTGCCAGGGGGTGGGAGTGGTAGAAGCCCCCTCTTCCTCAGAGGGAGGCAGGATCCTGCTTCCTGCCATCAAAGCTTTCACCAAGGGTCCTCTCCCAAACCAAAAAGACCTGTGGGATGCTTGGCAGGCAAACTCTTTGCAGAGTCCCTTTCTCGGGTGCAGAGGGAGGATGCTTTAAGAACCCCCCAAGGGAGCCGGGTTTTGCAAAGCCCTCTGTGGGCTGTGTTGCTCTGTGCCCAGTGTCTCCCCGCCCTTTCCTCTAGAGCAGAGCTGCTAGGTGCCCCTGTGGCCTCTATCCTGCTCCTCCCGCAGAGGCCTTGCCTGCCTTCGGCCCACCTGCTTCTCCCTGTCCCTGTGGCCATCTTCTCCTTCCCTCAGCTCACGTGGCTAGTGGCATGGACAGTGTCTTCCAAGGAGACGAGTCATCGATCTGATGAGCTCACATATACTACTCTGAAATCCTGGAATAACTTGGGTGCAGGATAAAGGTGGCTTGAGTCGTTTGCACCAGGGGAGCTCCTGGTTGAGCTCTCCCCTAGTGGGAATTCCCAGTGGTTGGAATGGCAAGCCAGGGGACAGCTCATCAGGCGCTGGAAGAGATGTACATTGGGGTGGCTAGAACTTAATGGGACGCCCTCCACTTCCCCATCCAGCAGCTGCCTACGTATGGAGCCAACCCTGCTTCTGTTTCCAGTGGATTGGGGCCACCTTCTCGTTCTTCATGGCCATGTTGCTCAAATTTCCAACATAATTATCCAACTTTGTGTTGACATTGACTCGGAAAGACCTGCTTAAGAGGACTGGATTGCCAGAGATCAGTATCACTATTGTCACCGTCCTTACTCATGAACAAACCTGTCATAGAAGTTCTGGGTTGGGTGCAAAAAGGCATTTGACATGATTTCTCCTGTGAAGGCTCTTACCTTCCAGTTGTGTAGGCTTCAATTTCCTCAACATCTGCAGAATGAGGGTGTTAAACCAGGTA
Source organism: Indri indri (assembly GCA_004363605.1). Taxonomy (NCBI): domain Eukaryota; kingdom Metazoa; phylum Chordata; class Mammalia; order Primates; family Indriidae; genus Indri; species Indri indri. Next base: position 38,022 of record RJWJ010000072.1, read on the forward strand.
ATAAGCCCCACAGCCCCATATGACTGTCAATTCCTTTCTCCCCAGTGAGCACGTGTTGAGAACCTGGAGCACTTCTTGTTGAGAAACTGGCCATGGCAGTTGTCCATTCCCTTACTATACGACCCTATTGTCACCTCTCCTTCCTTCTCTCCTTTTTCCACACCTTCCTTATCCCTGCTTCCCCTTCCTCCTTTTTCTCCCCGTTTGAATTCCATGAACTTCCCCTCCTTCCTTCTTCCCATCGCCATCCCATCTGTCTCCCTGCCTCTGCCTCTCCTGGCCCGGATCCCTCTGGGAGTCCCAAGGCAGGGGGCTGCCCCCTCACAGGTAAAGCCAAGGTGCCCAGGTTGAGCAATCTCTGGCGACAGCAGGAATTCTTTCTCTGGCATTGAATGGGGCAGGGCAGTGCCTCCCGGGTGTGGGCCGGGGCAGAAAGCACTGCACTGTTTGTCTAGTGAGGCTGGGTTCGCGTGGTCCTTGAAGGCAGTGGAGGTGGGTGGTATGTACAAGGATATAGATAGTCCGGGGTGACCTACCATCCCTACTTGCCTGGGACTGAGGGGATTCCCGGAATGTGGGACTTTCACTTCTTAAACCAGGAAAGTCCTGGGAAAACCAAGATGCATCTGTCTCACCTCTTGGCTTGGTTGGCGGGAAGGAGGTGGGGTAACCTCAGGGGGTGAGAATGGTGTCTTTGTCATCCTTTCTGGGGCACTGGCTGGCAAAGTCACAGACTTCTCCCCACCCACCAGTTCCCGGGCCTCCACCCCCAGTGGAGAGGTGAGCAGGGAGGGGAAGAAAACTTGGGTTCCAGATCAGTTGCTATGGCTCCCTGTGCCAGAACGAGTGTCCTGGCCATGACAAAGAAAGCAAGCTAGGTAGACATATCGTTGTCCCTCCCTGGGCCTCAGCATCCTCAACCGTAAAAGGGTCTATCCAGCCCTGACGTCCTAGGAGCCTTCTTCAGACATCCACAGACAGCCTTCCCAGCTCTGCCCATCAATATCCCAGTTTTTGGCCTTCAGGTGATATCAGATGGAGCTCCTAGAATAGAACAGTTCACTGACTTACTACAGTCTTAGGACATGTGACTGCCACTCCTGGTCTCAGGAAAATGGGCGTAAAAATAACCATCTCACAGGACTATCATAAGGATCAAATGAGGCACTATGTATACAAGAGCCCAGGTCAATGCCTGGCATATAGTATGTGCTCAAGAAATGTTGCATGAAGTTAAAACTGCTCTGGATATGTCCTGATGGGCTGGGTATTCAGGGTTCTACGACTGTAGCAGGATATTATGTTTAGCACAGAGGGGATATCGTGGACCAACAGCGTGGAAATCAAGTGGGACTCACACTTCCAGCTAATCCAGGTCCTGCTCGGAGAGAGGGAGAGGAACCCACTCCCCACTCCCAGGGATCCAGCCCCTTCAAAGGTGTTCGCTCACCTCTCACACTATGAACACTCGACAACAAAATGCAGTGTTTCCCAGTGGCTGTCTTTGTTACGTTTTGAAGTTATAGCGATATTGGAGCGCTATTGGACCAAAGGTTTTCAGAGGAAATCCTTTTTATTCTGATTTATAAACTGTTTAATCAGAAGCAATAAGACTCTCTCGTTTTTCCCTTGGGAGATTTAGCTCTTGTAAATTTCCTGCCTTAGCATGTTGCTGTCCTTGCCACATATAAGAACGGGGTACAGCATGTGTCCAGGCCTGGCATACACCAGCACTTGCTATTTACCGAGGGCTTTGCGGTCCTTTATTACTTATGTTCCCAGGCCATGCCCTCAGTATGAACATGAAGGTGATACTGACTACTTTAATGTAAATAGGCTTCCGTGTGCTCAACAAGTCACTCAACAAACATTACACCAAAAGCCTACTGATGCAAAGCTCTCAGCTCCATTCTGTAGAGGGCACAGAGAGGCCTCCCATTCTTACTGTCAAGAACTTACATTTCCTTCCTGTGGGCTCCATCCTTTTGAAGATGAGCATCCTTTTTGAAGCCCAAAATATTTCATGGGCCCCTGCCTGGCCGTATGCTCCTCATGGGACTCAGTAATGTTTTTATCTGCGTTCGTGTTGAATCCATCCCAAACCCATCTGCATGCATTTGAAAACCAGCCGTGTGTGTATGAGCATGAAGTTATTGTTCGGCACACTGATGGAGTCGGGGTGCTGGTTCTGAAGACCCCCTTGCTCCATCTGCACCTGCCTGAGGGGCTCAGTGAGTGTTCAGGGCTGTCGGAGGGAGAAGAGGGGCTCAAGGATAGAGGAGGTGATGGAGGAAAGATGAGGCCAAGAGCCCCGAGGCGGGTGGCCCCGCAGTGGACATACCATGGTGCATGCTGAGGTGAAGGAATATAGGAAGAAATGACATTTTCCTGGGAGGTTACATAAATAATCCAACCTTTGGTCCATCCTACTGTTGTCTGCTTTAGGAAACCTTCCTCGCTACCCCTCTCTTGGTGAGCTTTCTTTCCACCTGGGTACACATTGTTCCTTTCACTGTCTTTATAATGAAGGTCCACTAGTCTGAAGCTTTGTAAATGGCCTGTAGTCATTTCAGGGGTATCCTGCCTCCCCTCGCTGTGTGATAAGCCCCTTGGCCTGTAGAGGCCAGAACAGGGTCATATTTTGTCTCTACTGCTGGCCAGTCCTGCCCGGGCCCCAGCCCTCCATGGCGGTGGCTCAGTCACCACCTTTCAAGCAGCTGGGGTTGGACTGGGCTGTGTTTCGGTCTACCCCTGGCAGCCCCTCTCCTCCCATGGGGACGCCTGATGGCCCCACACCCACCCTGCAGCACCCACCCTAGTCTGCCAGTCCCCGACCCAGCACCTCACATCCCAGAGCTACTCTCCCTTGTCTCCCCCAGGCCCATCACAATAACACCCATTTTCCAGCCACATCTCCACGTGTTGAGGGCTAGAACAGGGGGAAGGATGGGGACATGGAGGACAGGCTCCAAATTCAGGGAGGCTTCCTGGAGGTGACACCCAGACCAAGTCTTAAAGGAGGAGCAAGTTAGCCCAATAAAGGCGGTAGGGCGAGGAGGTTGGGGGGATCGCATTTTAACTGAGGGGACAGAGTGAGCAAGGCCGAGGTGGTGGGAGTTGGCACGCTGGGGACACCTTCCAGCGGGCAAGCAAGGCAGGTGGGACAAGGGGAGCGGCTGGGCCCTGGGAGCACGCGGGAGAGCAGGGCCGGAGCCGGGAGCCAGGGGAGGGAGACCCACAGTCAGAGCCGAGGCCCAGGAGCTGGGTGGCTGCTTTGGAAACCGAGACAGGGCTGGCAGAAGTGGAGGGCAGACTTCCCCAGCGCTGCTCACGCCACGCCTGCCCTCCCTGTCTTCTGGGGGACTGCAAGGCATCTGTCTGTTCCTTCCCTCCTCCTTCTCCCCTCTGCCTCTCCCGCTGGCACAGACTCCCCAGAAAAGCTAAAAATTCATCTCATTTGACCCAAATCAGAGGGTGGATGAGCTAGGCTTTATTACACATTGGTTAAAATGGGCAGTGTGGGAGAGGATGGGCTGCATTATAATTGTATCTTTGGTCACCTCCACCCACCCGGCCAAAAAAATGGTGGCACTTCCTCTGTTCAGACACCGTTTTACAAAGGGGCTCTCCTCCCTTCAACTTTTGTTGATTAGTCTTGAAAAATAAGCCTCTGGCCTGGGAAAGAGTGGGGAGGAGGGAGGAAGGGTCATATATCCTCCCACCGCAGGGAAACAGCCTGGGCGGTTTGGGAGACGTGTCCCTGGGGACAGGGCTGCGGCTCTGTGAGAGGCTGGTGTGGGGGCTGTTTTCGAAGGAGCGGTAGCAGCTCTCTTTGCAATATTTTTCTTTATGACTCTTAAGCTCCTAAATCGTTCTGTACAGTTAAGTGTACAATGTATTTAGAACTGAGCATCAGAAAAACTGAAAGGAAGGCTGTCGCTGTGGCTTTGAAAGAAATATCTTTGGAAAGGGCATGGAGCAGGTTAAGAAATCATGAGTAGCAGGCAGTGCGGTAGGAAGTAACAGCCCTCTCCAGGCCCTCCAGGCCCTCCAGCCCCTCCCTCCTTCCAGGAGCCCCTGGGAAGCAGATTATGAGTCTGACATGTTGTGGGACATTTAGGAAGGCTTGCGTGTGATAGCTCTGGTGTGACAGTGAGCTATAGGTCTCAGGTCGTGGGGTCGCAGGTGTTCTGTGTGTGAGTTGTTTGCATGCTTAGGAGGGTGCCAGCCAAACAAGAAGCATTTTGCATTTTCATGTGCTAGAGACTTCTAGTTACCCGCCTGCCTTCTCTTCACAAATAGTAAGCTGGAAAATCAGTGTGGATCTCTCCTTCTGTTCTCGGCCCCCACTAAGCATAATGGGAGATATAGGGGAATGATGACCACAGATGTTTACTGTCTTGGTGGCGACCCAAGATTACACACACAAAAATCTAGGCAAGACAGTAAATAGGCAAGGGCCAAAGAACAGCACCCTGCCTGCTGAAGGAGTTAACTAATGTGCATTAGTTAGCTGTTGCTGCGTAACAAAATGCTCCAAAATGTTAGCAACTTATAACAACAATAAATATTTATTGCCCTCATGAATTTTATAGTCAGGAAATCAGGAGCAGCTTATCTGAGTTCTGGCTCTGGGTTTCCCATGAGGTTGCAGTCCAGATATTGCCTGGGGCTGTGGTCATCTGAAGGCTTTTTGGGAACAGAGAGACCTGTTTCCAAGGAGGCTCACTCACATAGCTGGCAAGTTGGTGCTGCTTGTTGGTGGGAGACCTCAGTTTTGCAAATATTTTTCCCAGTTTATTTGTGTCTTGATTTCGTTATGCAATTTTGGATGTCCATAAATTTTTAAATCGTTTACTCAGATTTATCAATCTTTTATTTTATGGCTTCTGGGTTTTCTGTCTTACTCAGAAAAGCATTTTCTTTTTATGATTATAAAATAATTCTCCAATATTTTCTTTATTTTCTTTTCATGATTTTTCTTTTAAAGCTTTGCTATATGCATCATGTGTTTTGGTGTAAGGTGTGAGGAAGGGATCCAAGTTTTATATTGTTTTGTTTCCTACATCGTTGGCTAGTTATTCCCATCTCATTTATTGAAAAATCCATCTTAAAAATTGAAATTCCACCTTTATCACATGCTACATGCATACCTACATCAATTTATGTGAGCCTATTCATAGACCGTCCATGACCTTCTATTGATCTGTCTTCCTGTTCGTGATCTAGCACCAACTATTTTATTTTTATGGCTTTTTAATGTGTTTTCATATCTGGTAGGGCCAGTTCTCCTATTCCTGTTACTCATCTGTTTTAAAAATTCCTTGGCTCTTCTTAAATGTTTATTTTTCTATATGAACTCTAGAATCAACTTATCTAATTTCAGTAGAAATTCGGGTTGATATTTTTATTGGATCATATTGCACTTATTGAACTATTTAGGGGGAAATGGCATCTTTACAGTTTCACGGCTGCCTATCCAGGTACAAGGTATATCTTTCCATTGGTTTAAGTCTCTGTAAGAAGTGTGTCAGTCATGTTCAAGACGGTCTTTGTGTGGATCTTGCACGTTACTTATGAACTTATTCCTAGGTGTTGTTTCTATGTTTTTTGCCAAGTAAATAGAGTCCTTTAACATATTTTTGAAATTATCAGTTATTTATATAGGAAAATGTCCAATCAGAGCATCCACAAATAATGATTCTTTTTTTTTTTTTTTTTTTGCCAACTCTTTTTTAACTTTTCAACCTTGTATTTCTTATTCAACATTTCTGATCTGGAGCCTTCAAAGGGGAAGACTTCCTAGATGTAAGGAAATGACTGAGCCCATCCTGGCTCAGCAGCGGACCAGCCAGGCTTCTTGGGTGGGGGGTGGGAATGGGGAGGTTCTCATTCTTTGGGAATATTTTCACTGTAATGTGTGATTTTCTGGAGACCCAAAATCTCAGAGCAAGTGGATTAGATGTGGTGATCAGAGAGGGGGTGGTCAGAGAGGGGTGGGAGTTCAGGGGGGACGTAGTTACTCTATAAGGTGCTAAAAGGTGAACTATTCTCCCTGGAGGTTAGGAAAGGAGTCCAGTCCTTTGTCGGAGGCAAATGTTGGCAGAGGGAAGGTAGGCTCCTGTCTCCCAAGATTTGCACCAAACATCCAGGGGAGGGCTGGACTCCTGGCCTGACTCCATGGGGGCACTTGTGACGCACCATCACACAGCGTCTCCATGACTGTGGCCTGGCACTGGATCCTGCCCAGACAGCTGTGCAGCCCAGACCCCTGGGTGCAGGACCCAGCCCACACTGGATTCCTTACTGGCCCCTACTCCACAGTAACATTTTGCTGGGGGTTAGACTTACCATTGAAGCCAGAACCCCCTCAAAAGCAGGTCATTTGTAGACCCTCACACAGCATAAAGCCCAGGCCAAGCACGTGGTGAGTGATCAATAACAATTGGTAATCGACTGATATTCTACAAGTAAACGACTCATGCCAAGTGAGTTTCCATCTCACATCCTAATTGCCCCCTCTTTGGAAAGGACTTCCGGAACCGAACAGCTGTCGGCTTCTGCAGTGGGCAGGGGAGGAAATTATAGCAGAGGAGAGACTGGGCTCAAGTATAAATAGGAAAAGGAAATGCTTGGACTTTCTCAGTGCAATAAAAGTTCTATATAATAACATTATACGTAACTGTGCAATTAAGCCTGGAAATTGCAAGCTTCCAGTTTGTTCTTTCCCAGCCAAATGCTAGGCGGTTCTCGTGGTGGATGGCGTTTGCTTAGTAGAAAAGTGCAAGTTCTGAGGCGAATCTGAGGTTTCACTTCCTTTGGAAAACACAGGCAGGGGTGGGATCCTTGGGGCCATCCGGCTGGGCCTTGTCTCCAGATTGAGGTGGACGACAGCAGGGAGGCAGCAGTGTTTGTCGAGGGCCGAGGCGCAACCAGGACATCTTACACCTGTGATGAGTACTTGGCTGCAACCCTGTTGTCTTTCCTCCCACAGCTGCCACCCCCACTGGAGCCCCGCCCCGGCTGATCCCACACAGAGGTCTGGGGCAGGAGAAGGGCAGGGGAGAGGCTTCATGGGTGGGAAGATACAATCTGACTGGTTTCCCAGCCGCCCTTCCCTCCCCACTCCAGGACTGCCTGTGCTGACACCTTCCTCAAATCAGCTTCTTCTCCCATCCAGAACCTTCCCTGACTTCCTTCCTGTGGGCTCTTAAACAGTCCAAATGCATGCAAGGCACCTCATCTCCCTGCCTTATCATCCCGCCCATACCCAAGACCCCCACCATGGTGGGCTGCAGCCATCCCTGCTCTCGGCCCCGCTTGCTTGTCTTTGAACTCACTGAACTTCCACCTTTGACCCCAGCACCCCAAACTACCTGGTATTCCTGTCTGCACCTGCCCTGCTCGCTCAGTCTCCGTGCCTTCCTTAGCACATGCTGTTCCCTTTGCTGGAATGTTCTCCTTCCCCTGCCCCACACCCCAGGCTGCCTGGGGCCTCACTTCCTTGGCGGAGTGTCGTACCTGAGCCTGGCAGAGCCCCTGCTCTCTGACGCAAAGTGCGCTAGTTTAGGTCTTGTGTGTACTTGTCTCCTGCTCTTCCATGAGTTCTTAAGGCCAGGAACTCCGTCCCTGTCATCCTCGTCTCCAGCCCTTAGCACCATGGGTGAATGCAGCTGAGAGGGAGCTCTGCAGACTGCTGGGAAGTCTGGAGCCCACCTGCTTGGGTTCAAGTCCCAGCTCGACCTACTTTCCCATTTGAAAGATGGAGTGATAATGACGACGGAAGCTACCTCATGGGGTTTTTGAGAAGATGAAATGAGAGACTCCGTGTCAAATGTTTAGGACAGGGACTGGTACCAAACGGGCACTCAGTAGGTCTTAGTTACCAGTTTGATTCTGTCTCCTCTATGTTGTATCTCTGCCAGGCAGACCCGAAGTCAGCAGTATGGTAGGGTCAGTTGTGTCCCTGTCTGTTCCCTGCCCCACACACAGGCCCTCTGGGGGTGTTGGTGATGAATCTGTGCGTGTTCTGGAGAAGCACCACCCCCAGCTCCCTGCCTACCTCAGCCACTGTTGCAGTGGCGGGAAGACAAACCCAGAGCCACCCCCTCACCTCCGCTCTGGGGCAGGTGGGAGCATATCAAGCATCTTTCGCCTGTGGAGTCACCATCGCTCTACCCATTACCCCACCTTGACCTTGAACATTCATCTTCTGAAAGCCTCACTTCCCTGGCAGGGTCCCTGAGAGACCTAAGGTAAAGGTGGAAGGAGGCCAAAGTCAAGGTCACAGGAAACCCACAGTCCGGTGCAGCAGCCCCCAGACATCCCAAGTTGAGCTGGGTATGATCTTGGAATCCAGGGCGCCAAAATATTCAAGTGGATTAGTGTGTGGGCAACATGGGACCCTGACAGCCTCCTAGTCTCACATAAAAGAAGAAACTGAGGCTCGAAGCAGGGCTCGGCCGGTCCAAGGTCACACCACTCATCAGTTGCAGAGCAGAGCTGGGGTTTTAATTATGACACCCCCCGACCCCCGCAAGGTTTGGCTCCTCTCTGCTACCTGCACCCCTGGGCTCTCCCCAGACTTTGCGCCTCGTGCTCTCCGCCTTTCTCCACTGCAGCTGCGACCCCGCACTTGGCATCACTTTCCTTTCTGCCCAGCGTAAAGCCCCCAGGCCCAGAGGCAATGGACTTGGCTTCCGGAACCCTGACTGCAGCAGCGGGGCCCGCGGCAGGTAGAGGTGGCATGCAGGGCCACACATTCAGAGGCCAGCCAGCTGTACAGCTGCCTCAGTGCCTTCTAGAACAAATGTGAAAAGATCCCCGGGAAGGGTTGAAATATGGTACCGCTGAACCCAGGCGTCCACACACAACCCCTTAAATACCTAGCGAGATCTAAGCCATTCCCACTCCTCTGCGGGCGACAGCCCTCTGGGCAGCAACGCTAGAATGAATAGCTGTCCTCAGTGGGCTGAGGTGTGTCCCACCCAGCCCCACCCTCCAGGGAGTCCCGGGAAACCAGCTGGGGGACACCTCCTGGCAAGGCCGCCAGAGGCAGCTGGGATTCTGCAACTCGGTAACGCGTGGCCTGGTGCTGTTTATGGGAGACAAGTGATTTATTTTATTATCTAAATTTTCAGTGGTTTAATAAGGTTTAATAAGCCTCCCAAGGAGTTTTCTGGCTCAGGAAATCGCCTGTAATAAACACAAGTAGTAAATCCTTTATTTTGAACATAAAGAAAGAGGTGTGCAATTTTTCTTAAAAGAAAACAAGTCTTCCCTCCTTGTCCCCCCCTCACCCTCTAATAAATAAAGGATGAAAAAATAATTAAGGAACAGCAGCCTGAAGGGCACTGCTTTCTTTGCCTGCCCCAGCCTCCCATGGGCGGCGCGCCGGCCGTGCAGTGGCACCCCTCCCCGCGGGGGCCCCCGCCTCCACTGGGACTCTGTGCCAAGGCCGGGCAGCCCCCGAGAGAACCCACTTCCTGTGTCTCACGTAGAAAAAGCAATGGCCCCAGGGAAGATGTGAGCGCTCCAACCCATCCCACCCCTTGCGCTGTGGCCTTAACCTCACTTTACTTTAGCTTCCTGTCTGTAAAATGGCCTTGCCTGCCACCAAGGAGGTGAAATTGCTTTGAAAGGTAGAAGGTTCTGAGCCACCCCTCGGGTGAGGGGATGGGAGCAGCGGCCCGGCCCAGCCACCTCAGGTTCACCCAGACCAGCAGTTAGATTCCTCCAGGGGCGACTAAAGGGCTCTGAGCTCATGTACCCCAACACCCATCCCCAAAGCCCAGATATGACGCTGCCCCTCCCTCAGGCTACCCTCTTAGGCCCCCTTCAAGCCTGTCTTTGGTGTGTGTTTCATCCCTGCTGAGAATGTAGGGGGCGAGAAGCCCACCCTGGCTGTTGCCCCTGCTCTAAACTCCGACAGTGACCTCGGACCCCGTTCTGATAAAAACCAAACCAGTGGAGGAGCCGGAGGGAGGGTGGAGGGGCAGAGCCCGGGCACCGAGCCAAGAGGTCTGGGGCTCCGTCACTTGGGTAGTTCTGTGGCCTTGGGCAAATGAGCTCACCAGTAGGAGCTTGGGCTTCCATCAGCACAGTGGAAAAACAATCCCTTCTGTACACAGGGATGCAGGAAACCTACGGAGAAAACTGCACGGGAAGAAGCTTCTCTGCACGTAAAGCTCAGCAGGCACGTGGCATCGTTAACCCAGGGGCCTCAGCAGGGAACGGGGAAGCAGGAGGAAAAAACTCAGGCCTCCAGATGTGGGGACACCGAGGGAATCCAACAGCTGGGATGAGAGCCCAGGAGCGCCTGCTTCCTGGGCCTGGCCTCTGCAGGGCCCTGGCCCGCCCTGTCCTGGGGGTAGGGTGTGGGGCTCGGCGTGGAGGGGAAAGGGGAAGGGGGGCACAACTGTGTGAGGTGGGGGGGGCCTGGGCCCAGCTGTAGGGGAACATCTGGATGGCCAGCGCCTTTGGCAGAGGAAGAAAGCTCAGAGCGATTTGCGCAGAAGCCCTGAGGGCCTGAGTGGGCCTGGCTGGGCTGGGGACTGCGGGCTCCAGGCGCGTCCTGGCAGGGCGGCAGAGCAGGTGAGGTCGGCTTCACCCAGTGTGGGTGCTCTGCCTGGGGTGCTCGCAGTGGGCGGGGTACAGGCTGGAAGTTGAAGTGGCCCTGCCCAGCCTCCCAGCCCACATGTCTGGCCCCAGCCTCTGGGGCAGCTGAGGCCCAGGGGCATCCCGGGGCCAAGGGGTGTGGCCATCTTGCTTGGGGAAACTGCCAAGACTGGGTGGGGCGCGCCCAGCAGAGATCTGGGACTGGCCGGCTGCTGGGGCCAGTTCTCCCGCCCTTTATCCTGCCCGACGCACCACCCCCTTGTGGGTTTCAGTGCTGCAGACCACAGGGAGTCAAGACTTGCTCAAAGGACACAGGTAGCCACTGCCCAACCTCATTCCCAGGTCTGGAGAGGAAATCCACGTCCCCTCTTGCCCCTGTGTCCACATCGCCACCTCCACCCCCACCCTCACCACAGCCACTAATTCCACCAGGTGGCTTTGAAGCTCCAGGCCTGGGCAGGGGAGGAGGTAGAGGCTGGAGACGGGTGGGGCTGGCGCCGGGGCAGTGGGAGTCTGCCGGCTGGGGCCGGCCTGCCCTGGGGATTTGGCAGTTGGAACCACTGTCCTCAGCCCCAGACTTGCTGACCTGAGCGGGATTTAGGGAGGTGCTGGACTTGTGGATCATAGCAATAGCCTTGTCCCACAAGTCACACCACCAAGGCAGCCATGGAGAACAAGCAGGACTACGGGACTCAAGCAGACATCCAGTCTGCCCTGGAGCGTCTTTGGGGGAGGTACTTAAATAGCACAGATCTCTGCAAAACTGTGCGGAAGGCACATTGGTTCCTGGTATGGTCCCATTCCCACCACGACACCTGTTAGGGGTCTGTGTCCTTTCGGGACTTCACAGTTGCTAACACTGTTGAGCACGTAGTATGCATCGGGAGGCACTTTATATGCATTACTCATTTGATCCTCATAGCAGCTCTGCGAGGTAGACACTATTATCATGCCCATTGTACAGCTGAGAAAACTGAGCTCACGGAAGGAAATTACCAAGACCCAGAGGTTGTTAGTGGTGGAGCTGGGATGTGAACCCAGGCTGTCTGGGAGCAGAGCCCTCACCCCCAGCCTCCTCATGGACGCCAGGCACAGGGCTGGCTGAGAACAGCTTCTGTGAGATCCCACTCAGGGAATCCAGGTCACACATATTTTCAGAAGGGGTTCTGGAAATCCAAAGCCTTCCAGATCCAAACAGTGTGGGGCACATTCTTCCTGCCCCTCTGTTCTCTATCTTTCACAGCTCAGAAAAGGCCACTGCTCCTGGAAGCCTTCCCTGACCCCCAGCCCCAGGGGGTGCCTGTCCCTCCACACCTCTCATTCGCACTCAGTACTGGGTCCCCCTGACACCTTCCTTAGTCACCTGGCAAGTGTGGGTCTCCGCTCCCTGGTGCTCCTGCCTCCAGCCTGGCTCTGATCAAACCCCTAGACTAAGAAGCAAGCTTTGGGGGGAGGGGTTCAAATCCCCCTGCCCTGGAGTTGGACTCCTATGGGGCGGCTTCGTGAAAGGGAACAAATACGAGCTCTGGCACCAAATGCAGCTGGGTTCGAATCCTGGCCCAGACGCTTGCTGGATGCGTGGCAATGGGCGAGTCACCTGCCCTCCCTATTCCTGTCTCTTTATCTCTAAATGGGAGGTGCTGATAAAAATGCACACCTTTCAGAGCTGTGTTGGTTGAGGAAGGATTAGAGGTTTGGTAGCTGGCCCGTGGCAGGCACTGGATAGATGGTAGCTAGCGTAGGTTGTTATCGTAAAGGCCAGCTGGCCCCTCGCTGGGGAGAGAGGCGGGCACAGCCTCTCTCTGAGAGTGTAGACGCTCTCATTTCGCAGTTGAGTTAGCCAAGGCCCAGAGATGGGAAGTGCTGCCTTTATCAGACAGGGTTGCTTGGACCTGAGTTCTAGAACCTTCCACTGAGGGCGGAGGCCCAGGGGATGTCCTCTGGAAAGGGGACCACCCCTAAGACAGTTTCAGCCCCCCTGTGTTCTTCCCCTTTAACCTCTTTCTTCCGATTCTGAGCTCCTCTTCTCCTCTTTCCTTCTTTCCTCTTTATTTTTGATCTACGTATTTCTTTCTATCCGCTTCCTACTGGAGGTTTATATTTTGCATCAAGCTTCTACTAGCTGTTGAGAGTGTTTTGTTTTGTTTTCATGTGTGCATGTTTAATTTTTTTCCATGGCGTGTTATTCTTAGAGACAGAACTGCCCCAGCTTGGGTGACGGGAGGGCTGTGGGGCGGGGCGTGAGGGGCATGGCTCCTCCTCTGGGACATTGCCGTCTGCTGGCCCGCCAGGGCATGGGAATCTCAGGGTCACCAGGGTAGCTCCCAGCGTGCGGGGTGGGGGCACTTCTTCCCAAAGAGGCAATGAGACAGCAAGTGACAGCCCCTGCCTCCTGACACAGCTCACCCGTCCCACCCCGACCCTTCCCCACCCCTGAGGTGAGTCTCCCGCCTGGAAAAACAACCCCAAACTACCACGGTTTCATCCTTTCCCCAAGAACGGAACAAAGGCCGCAAACCAAGAGCCAGTGAGACGTCACTGCTGGGCAGACCAGCCTTCAAGTCCAGGGTCACGGGGCCTGTTGCCCCCTCCCCGTGGCCAGACCCACTTTGTCCTTCTAGCTCTCATGGTCATGACGGGTGTTATCAGATTTCTCGTGACCATCCAATCGTGTGATGAGGAAGCGGAGGCCCAGAGAGGTGGAGGGGACTCCCGAGGTCACACAGCTATGGTTTCCTGATTCTGCGTCACAAGTAGACATTGCTCCTGAAGCACAGGAGGTGGGACATTTAGCGCAGGACAGCCACTCTCCATTCCGCAGAGTGCTTGGCCACAGTTACCGCAGTGAGACACTGCTCACCAGCACGTGGTCCAGCGGGTTCCAGCTCCTCTATTTAAGAAGGCAGAGAAAAGCTTAAGGAATGGTGGGAATTTTCCCTGAAAAGCATTTTAAACCATTTTCATCTTTAAAGGAATAAGCCCTTAGCAAGCAAGAAATTGGCTCTCCATAAAGAACTAATTTCCTGGGGTTTTACTGACTTTGGCTTCTTATTTAACAGTCAAAGGGTCATTTCATTTACAAACGGTCTTTTCAGATGACAAGGCCCCTCTGAAGGTCAGGAGTCTGCTACCTACAAGGTGTCTTTATGGGAATTAGAAAAAGGTGTCACTTCCTCGATACATTTACTTCCATCTATCAAAACATTATGGTAACTTGCAGATTTTGTTAGACTGAGACATTTAATTGCCATCTGCCAGAAAATTGGCATGATGAATATCACAAATCTATAACGTCTGTGAACTAAACAGTGTCCCTAAATTAGTAATCTATTGCAGGGTAACAACACGAAAACTTTGAGGCTTACAATAAAAGTAAGCATTTATTGTTTCACGGTTTCTGTGGATCAGGAATGTGGGAGAGGCTTAACTGAGCAGTTCTGGTTCAGCGTCTTTCGCGAGGTTGCAGTCAAGACGTCAGGCAGGGCTGCTGTCATCTGAAGGCCCGAATAGGGCTGGAGGATCCACTCTCAAGGGGGCTCACTCACATGACTAGTGAGTTGGTGTTGGCTGTTGGCAGGACGGCCTCAGTCCCCTGGATCGGGGACCTCTCCCTAGGGCTGCATTGAGCATCCTCACAGCATGGCAGCTAGTTTCCCCCAGAACGTGTGATCCGAGAGAAAGCAAGGCAGAAACGGCAGTGCCTTTTATTACCTAGCCTCAGAAATCACATAGCTTCGCTTTTGCAGATCTTATCTGTTGTGCAGGTCAGCCCTATTTATGTGGGAGGGGGCCACACAAAGCCATGAAATCTTGTCACCAAGAGGCAAGAATCACTGAGGGCCATCTTCGAATCTGCTGCCACAGCCCCCTTAAATGTAGCGCCATTGTATAGTGAACAACCTGCGCAACTGTAATTTCATCGCTGGTAAGAATAGCCCTTGCCATAGACCTTCACCAACTTTGTGTCAGGCCTGTGCTAAGCATTTAATGATAGTATCTGCCGTCAAGCAGCTCACAATCTAGCAGAGACACCGAGACACACATACATTTAATCACAGTCAAATAAATGCCAGGGATCAGGAAGTGTTGAGGAGACTGAAGGAAGGGGAGACTCAGTATCTGAACAGAGGGATGGAGAAAGGGTTGTCTGGCTGGGACCTTGAAGGGTGGGTGAGATGTAGATCCCTGAAAAGTACCAGGAGCTCTGCGTGAGCAAAGGCACGGAGGCTGAGGGGAGGTGTATGTTTGGGGATTGGAGAGGTGGGGGTGCAGGGGTACATTTGGGACACATTGGAGGGGAGTATAGTGGCCGCTCACCCCATCCAGGTGGCCGCCCACTCGCAGCTGTGCTCAGAGAGTGGGATAGGAAAGGCTGATTGAGTCTCAGCTGCATTGTCTCTCCCTCCTTCTCTTTTCCCCTGGCAGAGCTTTGCCAAAGCCACCATCACCAAGGCCACTGAGAGGGCCACTTCCACAGGAAGCCTCCCCTGCCCACCCTGGGCACAGCAGTTCCCTCCTCCCCTCCCCCATGCTTTACGCCCTGGTGTAGATAGACAGGTGACACATAGAGATGGGGGAGATTGACAGGTTGACTAGGTTATTTCCTGTCATTTCCTTTTTTATTTTTTTTTATTTTTTTTATTTTATTTTTTGTTTTTTTATTTTTATTTTTTTTATTGTTTGTTATTATAGGGGTACAGATGTTTAGGTTACGTATGTTGCCCTTGCCCCCCCTTCCCCCCAAGTCCCAGTTTCAAGTGTGTCCATCTCTCAGATGGTGCGCATTGCACTCTTTGTGTATGCATATATCCGTCCCCGCCTCCCCCTGTCATTTCCTTTTTTAAACTTAAACTTTTTATTTTGAGATAATTACCGATTCATATGGTTGTAAGAGATGATGCAAAGACATCCCATGTGCCCTTCCTTGGTTTCCTCCAATGGTAACATCTTGCAAAACCATAGCACGATATCAACCAGGACATTGGTATCGATGCAGTCCACACCCAGAACATTCCCAGCACCACAAGGACCCCTTCTGTTGCCCTTTTATACCCTCTCCCACTTCCCTCCCACTTCCGGCCCCTCCTCAGTCCCTGGCAACCACTCATCTGTTTTCCATTTCTGTAACTTTGTCACTAAGAATGTTGCATAAATGGAATCAGATAGTACATAACCCACTGCGATTGGCTTTTTTCATGCAGCGTAATTCCCAAGAGATTCATCCAGGTTGGTGCCAGTGTCAAGAGTTCGTTCCTTTTGATTGCTGAGTCGTAGTCCACGCTACGGATGTGCACAGCGTGCTGAACCATCCGCCCATTGAAGGATGTGTGGGTCACTTCCAGTTATTGACTATTATGCATAAAGCGGCCATGGCCATTTGTGTACAGGTTTTTGTGTGGACGTACGTTTTTGTTTCTCTGGGGTAAATGCTCAAGAACACAATTGCTGCGTCGTATGATAGTTGCACACTTAGTTTATGAAGAAACTGCCAAATCTTTTTCCAGAGTGGCTGTGCCATTGTACATTCTCACCAGCCACGCATGCGTGAGCCGTTTCTCCACATCCTCACCAGCATTTGGTGTTGGCACTGTTTTTGTGTTTTAGCCACTCTAATAGGTATGTAATGAGATCTCATTATAGTTTTAATTTGCATTTCCCTAATGGCTGATGATGTTGAACATCTTTTTCAGATAAGATGGTTTCTTTGCCATCTGTGTACTCTCTTTGATGACCCTTGCTAGATTTTTATCAGTCGTTATGTCCTCTGAAGCTCTATTAGATCAGAGCCTTCTTGCTTTGTTCTCTGAGTCTCCAGAGTCCAGTACAGTGCCTGGCACAGGGAGAATACCCAATAATATTTAGGGAATGAATGCATAGACTGCAGGGTGTCTGGACCTTTGAAAGATGAGAAGGTGGAAACACAAGGGCTCAGCTCTGGGAAACCTCCTGAGCACCTGGCCAGGTGGGTGTGCTTAGGACGGGCCCAGGCTGCTCCAAGACAAAGGAGAAGTCGAGGTGGGGAGGAGCAGCCCTCACCCTGCATGCCCTGGTGCCGCACTCACAGCACACTTCGTGGGCCTGGCACTTCCTTCTCCTCCCCTCCTGCTGCCTCTGCCCACATCCAGAAGATAAATGTGTGAGGACCCCCAGAGCTCTGCCCATTGGGGTGCAGGGCTTTTTGTTTTCTCCCTACTTTAATTGTATCACAATAAGGATGAGGCCTTTGCTAGGATTTATCCACGGGCCACGTTCAAGCTTTGCCATAAGGAGAAGGGCCCTACATACTCTGGCATATACCGAGGTGTATCCAGGTCCAATATGTTCACGTGGGTAGTGAGTTGTGCTTCCTAAAAGGAAGGGACGCCAGTTTTACTCTGTTCTGTCCAACTTTCTCCTGGTGGCTACCACTGGCCACCCTTCACATATAACATATATAATGATAAGTTGTCTGAGAAGAGGCTTCTCCCCACAGGGGTTTATATTTTCATGAGTGTAACAGAATACAGACATGATAAATTAACTAACAACGCACTTGGATTTGTACTGAATTTAAACGTTTATTTATAGGTGAAACAGCTTACATATATGCATATACAGGAAGTTAGTATTTTAAGTAAACATCAAGAATTGTAAATGAAAGGAAACTTCATCAACTAAGATGAATCAAGGAGTAAGGTCAGTGGGCAAAACATATGCCACAAGGGCCCTATTCATGGATTGAAAATGGGCCGCAAAATTAGTTTTGAGCTTCCTAGTAGCCAGTGCAATGTGTGAGTCTGTGACAGAGTCAGAGGATCTGTGAAACGAGCCACAGCATTTTCTCAGCAGAAGCACTGAGTGGTCCTTGACCTGCAGTCATTGTCCAAGTAAGGGATGAGGACCGTCTCTGTAGCGTAGGGAAGAGTTGGGTTTCCTGTGGCTGTCCATCGTGGTATTCTGCAACTGCACATCAGCTAAGTGGAATTCAGTGATCTCAAGCCCGCAAGAAGCCCCTACAGCCTTTGCTAAGTAGCTGACACCAGCTGCCCATGAGGAGCCTAACTCCAAGAGTATTAGGGGTCCGGGGAAGGGAGCCCAGTGGCCCAGTGGAAAGCCCCAGCTTGTGAGCTGGGCTGCAAATTGCAGGTGAGATCAGGCAAAGCCGAGAGTTAGGAGGACTGGCCTCACAGTGCAGGGAAGCCCTCACACCAAGGGGCCATGCTCACTAACCAGTCTCCCCCTCTGCATGTCTCTGCAGGGCTCTGGCTGAGAACATGGCCAATGGCATTGACGAGCTCATCGGCATTCCCTTCCCCAACCACAGCAGCGAGGTCCTGTGCAGCCTCAACGAGCAGCGGCACGATGGCCTGCTCTGCGACGTACTGCTGGTGGTGCAGGAGCAGGAGTACCGGACCCACCGCTCCGTCCTGGCCGCCTGCAGCAAGTACTTCAAGAAGCTCTTCACGGCCGGCACCCTAGCCAGCCAGCCCTACGTCTACGAGATCGACTTTGTCCAGCCCGAGGCTCTGGCCGCCATCCTGGAGTTCGCCTACACCTCCACGCTCACCATCACCGCCAGCAACGTCAAGCACATCCTCAACGCCGCCCGGATGCTGGAGATCCAGTGCATCGTGAACGTGTGCCTGGAGATCATGGAGCCTGGGGGGGACGGCGGGGAGGAGGACGACAAGGAGGACGATGATGACGATGAAGATGAGGACGACGAGGAGGACGAGGAGGAGGAAGAGGAGGAGGAAGAGGAGGATGACGATGATGACACGGAGGATTTTGCTGACCAGGAAAACTTGCCTGACCCCCAGGACATCAACTGCCACCAAAGCCCTTCCAAGACGGACCATCTCACGGAGAAGGCCTATTCAGACACACCCAGGGACTTCCCTGATCCCTTCCAGGACGGCAGTCCTGGCCATCTGGGCGTGATCCGGGACTTCTCCATTGAATCTCTGCTGAGGGAGAACCTGTACCCCAAAGCCAGCATCCCCGACAGGAGACCCTCCTTGTCTCCGTTCGCCCCGGACTTCTTCCCACACCTCTGGCCAGGGGACTTCGGTGCCTTCGCCCAGCTGCCCGAGCAGCCCATGGACAGTGGGCCGCTGGATCTGGTCATCAGAAACCGGAAGGTCAAGGAGGAGGAGAAGGAGGAGCTGCCCCCGCCCCCGCCGCCGCCCTTCCCTAGCGACTTCTTCAAGGACATGTTCCCCGACCTGCCCGGGGGGCCTCTGGGCCCCATCAAGGCGGAGAACGACTACGGTGCCTATCTCAACTTCCTGAGTGCCACCCACCTGGGGGGCCTCTTCCCACCCTGGCCGCTGGTGGAGGAGCGAAAGCTGAAGCCCAAGGCCTCTCAGCAGTGCCCCATCTGCCACAAAGTCATCATGGGGGCCGGGAAGCTGCCGCGGCACATGAGGACCCACACCGGGGAGAAGCCATACATGTGCAACATCTGCGAGGTCCGCTTCACCAGGTGCGCGTCCGCAGCCCCTGGGCGGGGGCAGGGGTGCCGGGCACGGGGCCAGAGGCCGTCCGTGGGCTGCCAGCAGAGAGGTACACAGAGGGCTGGGGATGGAGAGAGAGACCCAGCTGGGTCCCAAACACACGTCAAGGTCATTGGTAGACAGGATTAGGCATCACCTCATGCGGTGACTTTCAGACTCTTTTGGGGGTTAAAGTATTTCTCAAATACAATATTAGGCGGCAGCCCAAGACATAAAACAGGCGAGAGCAAGGCTGTTCTGGTTTGGAAGGAAGTGAGGGGCCTTAGCACCTTGCATGTTTGGCTCCCTGTCTCCTTCCCCGCCGTAAATCCAGGGGACCCCGTCTCAGGCTCCCCAGTGCAGGGCCGCCCCTTCGTGTTATCCGGAGAAGCAGCGGCTGCCCTTTCTTACCCACGTTCTGCCTGCCAGGGCCTGTCCGGAGTGATTACGTGTACTGCCACCCCAGCTGGGCCCTGGGAGGATGGGGGGACGCTATTGCCTCCATTTACAATCCACCTCCACTGGCTGGCTGGCCACGTGTAAGCGCGGCTGGAAAACGGCAGGCAGGGACTTGAATCCCAGGCCACGTGTGACAGCAAGGTCTGTGGCCAGGAGACTGCAGAGACTCCTGTCGGCTCTTTCAGTGATTTTTGGGGTCAGACCTAAGGGATGGGCTTTTTTTTCATGTTCTCCCTTTCGCCTTTCCTTGTTAGGGTGAGGAATCACTTTATGCTGTTATAAAATTTGAAGTTTGAAATCAATACGTTATTAACCTTTCATCTTTCATAGACTCCATCCCATTCAGCAAATGTGTGTTAGGTGCCTTCTCTGCACAGCAGCTTTTGTAGTCAAAACCTGACTGGTGGGATGACTTGGGGTCAGATCTGTCCCCAGCCAGGGGACATTTTTGGAAAATAGGGCCTGTTGGTGCCATTTGTGGTCCCTGGTGCAAGGCTGATCTTCTCAGCCGTGTCCACCGTGGGGAGAGTTCTGGTGAGTGGCTTGGTCATCTCAGTATGTCGCATGTGCACTGTGCCTAGCAATACCTGCCCCGTGACCATGATCTATGAGACGAGGTCCCTCCCCAACACTGCCCCTACCCCCCTCAAAGAACCTACCTTGAGAGACCCACGCTTATTCTAGTGGCCTGGCTGGCGCCCCCCACACACGTGGAGATGTGTGGTTGGGAATCGCTGGAGGCTCATTCTTTTGATTTTCCTCAGTGGGCCCAAAGCTTTGTGCTGAGGATGGAGTGAAATGGTTTGAATCAGGCTGGATATCAAATCAGGGACTGTGCTTTTCCAGGGGCCAAAAAACAAGATGAGTCCTGTAATGTAGTGAGACCTGCTCTCTTGGGTGGCTTGGAAACTCTGTTTGAAGTTGCCAGAGAAGGGTTTCAGAAACATGTTCACGACAGTGGCATTGCTGAAATAGCTCCGCAGGCTCCTCTGGTGACTGCTTTGAAGGATGACACTGATGGCTTCCAGGGTGGCTGCCTCTGTGAGGGAAACCCCAAACAGAATCTGTCCCAGATGCTTCTGGGGGCAGCTGGGGAGAATCTTCAGCTAGAGGGGCAGGCCAGCACACCCAGGGCGTGTCCCCTTCCCCCTGGCTGCTCACCACCCCAGCCTCCCACAGTGCTGGCCTCAGGGAGCTCTGCTCCTGTTACCCCACAGAGCAGCTGGACCCAAAGTCCCCAAGCTTCAGGACAGCCGGCCAGCCCGATGCCCCCTGGGTGGTGCTGCTCTGCCCACCTTGGCCCCCAGGGCTGGCTGGAGCGCCGGAGCAGAGCCTGACAAAAGCACAGGGAGGACAGAGAGAGCCAAATGCACACACCGTTTACGTGTCTTCAGCGGGCCTGGCTCGCACCCCCACTCCAGCACCCTGGGGATGACTTCAAAGACACAAGAAGTTCTTCGCAGGCCGGAGCCAGGCCAGCCAGCCTGGAATCAGCCTGGAGCACCCTCTCCTGCCAGTACGGGCTCCACTTCCCATACCTGTCCCCTTAACAGATGGCTGACCCTGGGAGCACCTCTCCCTCCAGGGGAGCCCTGAGCTGGTGACTTCAGTGGGATGCGTGTCTCAGGGCACCAGTACCGCACAGTGAGCCCCCCCGGCACCCCAAGTCCCCATCTCCC
Organism: Indri indri; assembly: GCA_004363605.1. NCBI lineage: Eukaryota > Metazoa > Chordata > Mammalia > Primates > Indriidae > Indri > Indri indri. Next base: position 59,251 of record RJWJ010000072.1, read on the forward strand.
TTCCTTCCCCACCCCCTCCCCATGGGACTTTGCCAGGGGGCACAGCCTTCCGTGAGGCCCACGCCAGGTCTGGCCGGTCTGTGGGCCCTGTCTTCCTCGTTCAGTCACTGCAGACAGACTTCTTGCCCTCTGGACACAGGAACATCCTCCAGGAGTAGGCCTCCTGGTGTGGGCAGCGATGCTGTGCTGCATAGGAGGGTGACATTCCAGAATTTTCCCTCCTAGCACATTCCTGGTGGTCACTTCGGGTGGCCTCTGTGTCTGCAGTCCCCCCTCCAGGCCAGATCAGCAGTGGGGCAGCCGAGGCCATCCAGCCATCTGCCCTGCCCTCCCCCGTCCCTCCCGCTGGCAGAATGACAGCCATCTGGCCCCAGGCCTGTCTCCGGCCAAGCAGCTGCATTCCAGCCCCATCAGCACCTCCCCTGGCTCGGTTCCCACCCGGCTCTGACCCTCCTGAAAAAGATCAGACAAGCCTTGGGTCCCCCTCTTCCCAGGAGGGGTGTAGGAGGTTGCTCAGGCCTGTCTCCCTTCAGGGACTTTATTGCTCAGAGCAATAAGGGGTTGTCTGTGTCAGACACTCCCCACTCCCCTGCCCACACATTCTTCAGAGCCACTGGCCCTTTGCTTCCCACCCCCTCCCCAGAGCTGCCCCGCAAGGATTCTTTTCTGTGCTTGAAGAGCCCCGAGCCTGGCCTGTCCTGGCTGGGGTTTTCCTGTAATTCTCTCTGCAGCCAAGGCCACTAGCAGCCTTTCCATGGGGACCTTCTTTTTGGCGGAATTCCCCCAACCACAATCCATACCCTTCCTCCCACCTGGAGGCTCTTCGGCAGCCACTTAAAGCAGCGGTGTCTGCTTCCTTGACCTGGAACTCCCAGGCTCCCTTACATGGCCAGGCCACTTCCTGAGACAGGGCCCCGCAGTGTCCGTCTTGCTGCTCCCCCCAGAGGCAGAGAGGGACCCCGGCCACGCTGCCCTCCAGCCCTCCTATTGGACACTGGTTCCCCTTCTGGAGTCTGAGTCTCTCTGTAGTCACAGCCGAGCTTCTGCCCTCTGGCTGCCCTCGTCTCCTCCCTCCCCGATGCTGGGGAGAGCTCAGGGTCCTGCGGGGTGCTGGAGGGGTCCACCCTTCCCCTGAATGGGGGCCCTTTTGGCCAGGCTCTGAGTTATAGCCTCTCAGATGCCACCTCCCAGAGTGTCCACACCCCATGGGGACTCCAATCCTAATGACTTCAGCAGCCGCAGCCAAGGCGGAGGGGTGTGGGATTCCTTCCAACGGATCCCCTCTACCCTAAGGCCCTGCCTGCTGCTGTCGTCCCGTGGTCTCTGAGAGGAGGGACAGAGGCCTCCCCACACTGCTGCCGTCTGTTCCTTGGTGTCAGGAACCTCTCCTCTGAGTCAGCTCTAGATTTCGGCCAGTCCAACCAGTTGTCCCACCACTGACCTGTTCCAGTTATGAAATGCCCCCAGGCAGGGCCTAAAGACTTCAGCCAGCCCCGTGCTGTCCCCTCCTAGCTCGGGTCACCCCATAGTCACTTGGGCTCTGAGTCCCTCAGCCTCTGTCTGTGTTTACACTCCCTCGGCTTAGTTCAAGGGCACTGTTTTGCTCCTGTGCTGGCCGCAGAGAGACACCTCCTGTCCCTTTCGGGTCTGACAGGAGGAGAGGAGCAGTTCCAGGTCATAGGGCAGAGGCAGTGTGGACCAAGGTTACCCCAGGCCCTGTTCATCAGGGCCCCTTTACCTCCTGTCCCCAGAGAGCCTGGGAGCCAGGGCCAAAGGAAAGGACTGTAGGGTTCTGCCCAGGTGACACCTAGGACAGGCCTTGAGGAACAGGGACCATGTGACCCAGGGGAGATCAGAAGGCATTTGTCCTCATGCAGAAGGACACTGCTGTGCACACAGACATCACAGGTGGCCCCTGCACACCTCGTTGCCCAGGTGCAGCCATCACTGCCTACTGGGGCTGGGCCTGGGCCCCGTGAAGGCCTCCGCGTCTCCCTCCTCTTAGCTCCCACCACGTGGGTCTTGCCTCCTGCTGCTCTGGGCCCTTCCGCCCTTCCACCGGGAGCTCCTAGAAAGCATGGCTGGCCAGGCTCCCTCCTGCAGCCCCTGCTCTAGCCTCAGCCTGGCTCCGAGGAGTGCCCGGCCATGTCTGATGGGGTAAGTATTGAGGGTGAGAAACTGCAAGATGAGAAGAGACTGGTCCCAAAGACAACGGATGGGGGACGTGCCATCCTGGGAAAGGCCAGACAACCTCTGCGCCCTGAGAGATGGCTCTCTGACAAGCTGTGCTTTCGCCAGCCCCTGCCGAGTCCCTCTCGAACTCCCAAAGGTGACAACTTTTCGTCCCCCACCGTCCTCCAGTGACAGCTGTCTGCTCTCCAGACAGGGTCAGGAGCCCGCCTTTCGCCTCCCCGCTATTTTCTTCCAGTCCTCCCACTCAGGACGGCTCTGGGAACCTTGTTAAGATAATGTAACGCCGTTAGCAGTGGTAGCAGGAAGAGTTTGTCTGAGACCGTCAGGTTACAAGAAGTGTGGGTGGGCGCTGCTGGGAAGGCCTTATCCTGATTGGGGGCCGTCCTGGAGGCCGAGGCCACGGCCCTCTCTGATTCGGGGAGTGAGCTCATGGGGACTCATACATCTTTCCCGAGCATGGGCTTTCCGAGCTGGGAGGGTGAACGTAGATCCAGGCTTGCATGCATGTGACCTTGGCTGGGCCCCGCCATGCAGGGAAATGGAACAAGATTGCAGACGAGGGGACCAGGCCCAGAGAGGAGCATGTCAGATTTAGAGTTGGGGGGTCTGAAATTGCCCCGCTGGTCTGTCAGCGAACACACGATGAGCACACTCTGTACCTACGTTCAGCGTCGTGCACGTGCAGAGTATGAAAGAGTGTCTGGCAGGTTCTCACCAAAGCAGGCACCGGTGCCACCCATGGCCCATGCTGAGCGAGGGCTGGCGGAAGCGTGCCGCGTGGTGAATGTCACTGAATAAATGAATGGAGGGCTCACCAGCTCTCGGTGGATTGCTGCTTTTTGGAAAGAGCGGGGGGCCCAGGTTCGGGGTCCGGTCCTGTGTTTGACAAGCTGTGTGACCTTGCCCAAGTCTCCTCCCCTCTCTGGGCCTCAGTTTCCCATGTGTAACTTGAGGGGGTTGTAGCAGGTGTTCCCTAAGGTTGCACCCGGTTTTATGACATAGGTGTATTGCTCAAGATCAGTGAAGCTATGAACACATGACTGTACCTCTCTTTGCCTCCATTTCCTCACGAGAATGAGGGTAACACCGACTCCATAGGCCTCGGTGAGACGAGGCTTAACTGCCTGGCCCACAGCTAACGCCTGGTCCATGCTAAGGATCAGAGTCGGGAGGGGTGTCCGTGAGTCTGGGTTCCTTTTCTCATCAGCTGGGGATCGCTGTTTCCCTGCTCGTGAATGTGCCGTATCGGCTCGCTGTCTACGCTCCTGACGAGGCAGGGCTCTAGGATCTGGGTGTGGGAGTGGCTCTGCATGCATGAGGGGCAACTAAGGGAAAGGGCCCTTGTCCTGGAAGTACAAGGAAGGCGGCCCTTGCAAAGGTGGCCTCTGGACAAGTGTTCCCATCCACCAGGAGCACCCGTATAGTCCGAGCAGGGGCCACAGACGATGCAGATGTAGCTCTCGGCCTGCTGGGAGGGCAGTGCTGCCACACATGGGACCACTCGGGGCAGGCGAAGCCGCCGCTGACACACCATCTTGTGTTGCCTGTCCTTGTGCCGCAGGTGACCTGCCGCAAGGGATGGTGTTCTGGAACGCCAGGGCCCTGGGTCACAGCACGAGGCTGCGGTGGGCAGGGTTTGTGGAAGACCTCCTTTGAGTTTGATCTTGAAGGATGAGGGGGATGGGATTTGAGCGGGAGACATTTCTGGCGGGGCAGTGTGCAAGGGAGAACTGGGAGATGAAAGAGATGGGCGCGGGGGGGTGGGGGAGTAAGGACCAGGAAGGAAGGGGCACCCTGGCTCTGGGCTTGGCCTCCCGGGAGGGCCCCAAGGATGGAGCATCGGTGTCCAAACACTAGAGACATGCACAGAAGGGGAAGCAGCCAGGGCTTACTGAGCATCCACCGTACAATGTCGCAGTTCTGTGCTGGGCGCCTGGCCGTCCAGTGCATGCCGGTGGGCGTTCAGAGATGCAAAGTGGGCCCGAGGGTGGCCTGCGAGGGGACTGGCTTGATCCATGTGGGGCAGGCAGGAGGCTGGCAGAGTCAAGGAGGGAGCTAGTAAAGAAGCCTCGAAAGCCATGCTCAGGGGTAAGTGAGCATGTGGCCACTAGGCAGAGAGCCTCGGGAGACCTTACGTGGGACCCCCAGATCTCCGTTCCTGAAGGGACATAACTAAGATACAGGCTGGGACATATTCCACCCAAACTCATGCTGTTTCCACATGGAGACTAAATTTGGGAAGAAGCAAGAGTACAGAGCTGTCACAAGTGAAGCCAACCAGTGGAACAGACTCCAGAAAGAGATTCGGCAACAGCCCCCCACCTAGATGCAAACACTCACGGAGCACCAGGGGTCAACATGGTGCAGCCCAGCACCCATTTTAGAGATCCGGAAACTGTGGCCCAGGGCAGTGAAGGGACCTGGTCCAGTTCTTGGAGCACGCCTGGCACCAGGCCCAGCTCCACCAGCGCACATGTCATAACAACCATATGTCTTTCGTTACATGAAAAGGAGGCCGTGTGGCCCTAGAACGTCATTCCCTCTCTGGTCCTTGCGTTTGTTATCTTGAACATGAGAAAACTGGTTTAGATCAGTGTTTTCAAGGTCCTAATAGTGCAGGTTGCTGGGCCCCTGACTCGGGCTATGAATCAGAATGTGGTCAAGTACTGCCAGTCAACTAGATGATCCTGAAGTCTTTTCTAGGACTAGCTTTTCATGAGCTTTGCCCGCCCTCCCCACCGCTTGCCCCTGTCCTCCTTTGACTATTCTGGTCTGCACTCTTTGAGACAGCCCTTATAGGTCACAGGCCTGGGAGTCCTTGACGTGAAAATGCACCCTTTCTCATCCCCAGAACAGCTTGCAAGCAAATCACACCTAGGTAGCCGGCCAAGTATCCTCTGCCCCTCACTGGCTGGATACCTCTGGGAAGCTCTTGACTTCTGGGGGCCTCCTTTCTTCATCTGTCCAAGTGAGGAAATCACACCAAGTGTGTTGACGCTCACACAAGCCCTTCAACCCTGGACAATGGAAATTAATGTCTGGCCCTGGGTTTGGCTCTGCACAGAGAGGTTAAGTAAGTTGCCTAAGGTCACCAGCAAGTTGCTGGTGGGTTTGCAGCTGGAGCAGGGCCTCCCAGACTCCCGGAGGAGGCCTACCCCTGCACCATACCTTGCTTCTGAATGATGGCCTTCCAGGGCCACTGAAATAGTGTATTCCCCTGCCCGTGGCAAGTGCTCAATTCAAAGGACATTGTAGACACCTTCTCAGCACTTCTTATGCTCTTGAGCCGATTGCCACTGAAATGAGATTTATTTTAGATGCCCTAATGAAAAGTTAGGGAGAAGTTATGGATATTTATAGTAGGCTCTTGGCATTTGAAGACTGACCATTTGCATTGTCCATTGTTTGAGAGTGACCCGACCCTAAGGGTCAATGCTACTAATTATGTGTAATAGTAACTTTTTAAAATTTCAGAATATTATTGGGGTACAAACATTTTGGTTACATGAATTGCTTTTGTACAGTTTGAGTCAGAGTTATAAGTGTGTGCATCACCCAGATAGTGTGCATAGTACCCATTAGGTGTGAATTTCCCCATCCCCTCCTCCCCCTCCCATCTGCGTGATTTCCATTGAATTTTACTATCATATGTACACATGAGTGTTGATCATTTAGTTCCGGTTTAATAGTGAGTACATGTGGTGCTTGTTTTTCCATTCCTGCAATACTTAGGGGGATGGTCTCTAGCTCCATCCAGGTTGTTACAAAATGTATTGGTTTACCAGTTTTTTTATGGCCGAGTAGTACTCCATGGTATACATATACCACATTTTATTAATCCACTCATGTATTGATGGGCACTTGGGTTATTTCCACATCATTGCGATTGTGAATTGTGCTGCTATAAATATTCAAGTGCAAGTGTCTTTTTTATAAAATGTCTTTTTTTCCTTTGTGTAAATACCCAGTAGTGGGATTGCTGGATCAAATGGTAGGTCTACCTCAGTTCTTTGAGGTACCTCCATACTTTCCATAGAGGCTGAACTAGTTTGCAGTCCCACCAACAGTGGATAAGTGTTCCTCTCTCTCTGCATCAGCACCAGCATCTCTTCTTTTGGGACTTTTTGATAAAAGCCATTCTCACTGGAGTTAGGTGATATCTCATCATGGTTTTTATTTCCATTTCCCTGATGATTAGAGATGTTGAGCATTTTTTCATGTTTATTGGCCATTAATTTATCTTCTTTTGAAAAACTTCTGTTCATGTCTTTTGCCCACTTTTTAATGGGGTTGTTTGATGTTTTCTTGCTGATTTGCTTGAGTTCTTTGTAGATTCTGGTTATTAGCCCTTTATCAGATGCACAGCATGCAAATATTTTCTCCCATTCTGTAGGTTGTCTATTTGCTCTATGGATTGTTTCCTTGGCGGCGTGGAAGCTTTTTAATTTAATCAGGTCCCACTTATTTATTTTTGTTGTTGCTGTGATTGCCTTTGGGGTCTTCTTCATAAATTCTTTTCCTAGGCTGACATCTATGAGAGTTTTTCCAACTTCTTCTAGAATTCTTATAGTTTCATGCCTTAGATTTAAGTCTGTTATCCATCATGAATTAGTTTTTGTGAGAGGTGAGAGGTGTGGATCCTGTTTCAGTCTGCTACATATGGCTTTCCAATTTCCCAATTTATTGAATAGGGATTCTTTTCCCCAGTGTATGGTTTTGTCTGCTTTGTCAAAGATCAGATGGCAATATGAGGATGGTTTTATATCTGGGTTCTCTGTTCTGATCCATTAGTCTATGTCTCTGTTCTTGTGCCAATACCATGCTGTTTTGGTTACTATACCCTTGTAGTATAGCTTGAAGTCTGATAAAGTGATTCCTCCCGATTTGTTATCTTTGCTTAAGATTGCTTTGGCTATTCAGGGTCTTTTTTGGTTCCATATGAAGCATAGAATTATTTTTAATTAATATTATTTTTATTATTATTTAATTAATATTATTTTAAATTATTTTTTAATTAAATTTTTTTTTAAAAAATCTACCTCCTAAGGTTGTGGTGAGGATTAAATGAGATGACATGTTTAAAGCCCTACCCAGCTGATGCTGAGCTAAGCCCTCTGCCAGGCCCTGGTGGGGCAGCCTCACTGACCACCTAGTGTCTGTGTTTCCATCAGAGCCTGGGCAAATCACTGTAGGGTTAGAGATGGCATTATGCATGCCCCCTTACATTTTTACACAGGTCACAGTGCAATGGGGAGAAGGAGGCCTTGGCTCCCAGGGTCCCAGCTCTGCCATTCCCTCTGGGTAATCTTGGCAAGTTCCCCTGTCTGGGCCTCAGTCTGTCCACCTGCAGAGTGAAGGATGTGCCTAGGCCCTTGGTTCTCAGCATGTGGTCCCTGGACCATCCACAGCATCTGGCAACTTGTTAGAAATGCAAATTCTTTGCCCCTCTCCCGACACCCCAGACCTACTGTATCAGAACCTCTGGAAATAGGGCCCAGTGCTGTTTTATCAAGTCTTGACAATGGCTCTGATGCATGCTCAAGTTTGGGACCCACTAGGCTGGATGCTAAGGCCCCTTCCTGCTCAAAAATCCAATCCTCTGGGTGAAATCTGGGTTACAGACACCATGGCAGTGCCGGTGGGGAGTGGGTGTCACAGCGGGGTACTGTGTAGCCTGGGGGTGGCTGGTAGGGGTGTAGAAGAGGCAGGAGCAGGGGGATGTGGCAGGGAGGAGGGTCTGGTTGGGGAGGAGCAGCCAACTTTGGGCAGCAGCACCCCCTTTCTTCCTCCCTGCTCACCCACACCCCTCCCTTTCTCCTTCCCAGGGTCCCTCCAGCCCTGCTGTGAGCATAGGTGGGAAGACTGGATCTGTCCTCTCTGGTTCTCCTCCGCTGGTGCCAGCCAGTGTTCATGGGAATGTCCTTTTCTTTCCTGCCCCGCCCCTGGGGAACTGTTTTAAAAATGAGAGCCCGTGAGACCTCTAGTGGCCAGGGGATACCAGGAGCCCAGGACCTGCATCTGCTGTCCAGGTGTGATGGTTTAAATCTGGCCATTTTTAGGGAGGACACCTGGGCTCCACATCTGCTCTCACCTCAAAGCCTGAAATTATATGCAGACGCTCCACCCAAACCACACCGGCAGGGAGGAGGTGGGAGGCTAGACACAGAGCTTCCTGGCCTGCCTGGCCCCGCTGGGGAAGGCTGCAGAATGATCTTGAGAGTAATCCTTGCAGCCTGGCTGCCTGTACTTCAGCAGTGCTTATTTACCCAGTGCTCAGTCTTTAGGAAAACAACCCCTGAGGTCAGTTTTCCTTTCAAGACCACCAGGAGGTGTGTTAACTCCAGCTCACACAAACCCAGATTCTCCCCATCAGCCCTGGCCAATGGGAAGTGTATTGTGAAATTTGGATTTGGTCAAGGGGCTGAACTTGGGGATCTGGAGGGCCACATACGGCCTGGAGGCTGCAGGTTCCCCACCCCTGCTAGGTTCAGCTCTACACAGAGAGGTTAAGTAAGTTGCCTAAGGCCATTCAGCAATTTGGTGGTGGGTCTGCAGCTGGAGCAGGGGCTCCCAGACCCCCGATAGGAGCCCCACCCTACACCATACCTTACCTCTGGTAATACCGCTTAAACCCTGAAAAGTATTGCCCTAGATTAGGCTGCATTCTTGTTGCACCTGGCTCTTTTGTAAACCCCGAAATAGTGCAGACAAAGAGGAGAGCCCAGGGCTTAGGATAAGAAACCGCCACGCGGGAGACCTGAACAAGGTGTGCCTGGGTTTCTGTAGCCTCCCAGCTTAGTGCCAAGGACAGACAGATCTCAACAGCCCAGAAGCTGGGATGGGATCAGGGGCTTTGGCCAAAAGCACAAGGATGAACCCAGAAGGGAGATTGTTGTCTGGAGAGAGTGGGTGTGAGATTAAAATGCAATCCAGTATCAGAAAAGGTTGCTGCACCATCAGAGAACTAAGGCCAGAATGCTGACTTCAGGGGAAGTATCTTCCCAGCAAGTCCATATTCCAGTATGTGAGATAAGCCCCTGATAAAGAGTGGGGCTCCGAGCTTGTGTGTGGAAAGAGGTTTGGGGAGGGCAGGGGGAGGCCTTTCAGGACGCTGCTCCTTCCCTATCTCTCTAATCCAGGTGAGTAGACATACCTGTTTGGGGTGGGGCAACAGTTGAAGGGAGATCCTAGCATGAGCCCCATTTGTGGGGTTTGACTCCATGGCACTAGGGAGCCTCAGCAGGTTCTGGAGGAAAGGGGAGCGGAGGGTTAGGACTGACTCCTGGGCTCTGCATTGCAGGCAGGACAAGCTGAAGATCCACATGCGGAAGCACACGGGGGAGCGGCCCTACCTGTGCATTCACTGCAACGCCAAGTTCGTGCACAACTACGACCTCAAGAACCACATGCGCATCCACACGGGCGTGCGGCCCTACCAGTGCGAGTTCTGCTACAAGAGCTTCACGCGCTCCGACCACCTGCACCGCCACATCAAGCGCCAGAGCTGCCGCATGGCGCGGCCCCGGCGCGGCCGCAAGCCCGCCGCCTGGAGGGCCGCCAGCCTGCTGTTCGGGCCCGGCGGCCCGGCCCCCGAGAAGGCGGCCTTCGTGATGCCGCCCGCGCTGGGCGAGGTGGGCGGCCACCTGGGCGGCGCCACCGTGTGCCTCCCGGGCCCCAGCCCCGCCAAGCACTTCCTGGCGGCGCCCAAGGGCGCCCTGAGCCTGCAGGAGCTCGAGCGGCAGTTCGAGGAGACGCAGATGAAGCTGTTCGGGCGCGCCCAGCTGGAGGCCGAGAGGAACGCGGGGGGCCTCCTGGCCTTCGCGCTGGCCGAGAACGTGGCCGCGGCGCGGCCCTACTTCCCGCTGCCCGACCCGTGGGCCGCGGGCCTGGCCGGCCTCCCCGGGCTCGCCGGCCTCAACCACGTGGCCTCCATGTCTGAAGCCAACAACTAGGCTGGTCCTGGCCCACCCCAGCCCCCAGCCCTGTCCTCTCTCCCACCAGGCCCACTCTGCCCCACCTGGCGGGTCTGAACTTTTTATTTTAAAAACACAAAGGGAAAATGAAAAAAATGCATATACGAGCAGCAAGGGCATTTTCTGGGCCTTCTCAGGCAGCTGCCTCCCTTTTTGCTGGTGTCTGAGACGGGCGTCTTCTCCCAAAGGGCCTGGAGCCCGGGCCCCCCTCTCCCTGGCTGTCTCTCCTCCTCTTGCAGAGAAACTTGCACCGGCCCAAGCCACCGAGGAGGGCCACACGCTGGGTCCCCAGGGAGCACTTTGGAGCTGTGTGGGCTATTGGGAGGCGGGTTGCTTGGCCTGGAGACCAACCGGGTGGCGCGGGGATGAGGGTGGGCCCTGCCAGCACTGCTCTGACGGGTCGTTTTCCAGTCCCCAACAGTCCCAGGGTCCTTCAGAGAAATGCCCACCTGCCACATAGACAGAAACACCCTATTGGCAGGGAGGCCTCCCAGAGACAGGAGCCTCCTAACATTGTTTCCCTTACCTGTCCTGTGACCTTGGACAGGTCAGGCCTGTGTACCTGGGTGTCACCTTGCTACGAAGGTGGGCTGGTAATTTAGGTTTGCTCTCCCCACCCCCGCACACATACCTGTCCCCCCCAAAGAGAACCCTGGAGAGGATAGAGCTTTACACTCCCAGAGTCCCTGGTGACACAGCTTATCTTACGGGACTTAGTGTTATCACGTCCACCTCTATGTTAGTATGTTAGCATAGGCGAGAAATGTGGCCAAACTAGACAGGAGCGACGGCAGGTGGGGGGATGTCATTGCTTGACCATAGCGCACAGGCAGCTCTGGGAACTCCACACGCTGCCTGCTTTCCGGGCAGGTCCCTGTTCACGTCTGGACCCCATCTCCACGCGCCCCCTCCAGGGCTGTACAGAGTCTCTTGGGACGCCTGGGGCCAACATCACAGGGATGGGGGCCACCTCTTAACACCTGGCACCTGCCTCTCTTCACCTGATTCCTGAAAACAGAAAAAACGCCTGGCTTCCCAGAGCTTATGTTTGCTTTTCGAGTTGTGGGTTCCTCCAGGCCTTGGCATTGCTGGCAATTGCCCCCTCTGCTGCACTTGAAACCCCTTGGCTTCTTCCTCCCCACTCTGGGGATGAAGCAGGCGTCTGTGGCTCCCCGATTTTGACTAAAGGGCTCTGTTAGGACTGACACACGTTCTCCTGGTTCTTGAGTCTGTAGCAGGTCGTGACAAGGAAGACAGCTCTGCTGGCCCGGTGCCTTCCTGACCTTCTCTCCCCTCCCCATCCCTGCCCTCCCCTTTCCTCCTCTTCCCTCCTGTGCTGAGCTTGCTTTGGTTTCTCAGCAGCCCAGAGAGGAGGAGAGTCCATCCGCAGAGAGGGCCCAGGGCTGGAGTCCCCAGTCCCTATACTGTGGGCACAAGAGACTTCAGCTCTTCCTGTTGCCTTGGCTTTTTCCTGAGCAAACACACAAAAAAACAAAAAGGCCAGGGAAGAGCACAGACTGTCCCTCTCGCAGCTCCCCGGAGGAGACCTTCCTCACACCAGCTGCCATTTCAGCTTTAGACACTCCGGTCCCTGGAAGTCCTCTGCCTGGGCGGCCACCTCTCAGATTCCCGTCTCCATTTCAGACACTTGCCTCTGGGACCCACCAGCTGACATGCCCATGTCCCCCCCATCAGCCGAGGGATTGGGGCTGAACCAAACTTTAAAAGGAAAAATGAACAAATTGGAATCCAGTGGTGTTGGGGCTTTTGTCTTTATTTTGTAAAGGTAATGACTTCTTATAAACTCAATTTTTCAGATGACTGATTAGTTCTTTTTGTTTTTTCTTGCTGCAGTTTGGAGTTGTACATTGTAAAATATCCAAAGATGTTGAGTACTGTATGATCAAGAACTTGAAGCAAATGGGTTGCGGAGGGAGGAGTGGTTGTGTTTTTATTTTGTTTCTTTTTTTTCTTTCTTTCTTTTTTTTCCTTTTTGATGTTTCGATTTCCCTGTCTGTCTGTGGGAGAACTTTGGAATTTTTTCTATTTATAACTCTTTTTTTATGTGATTGCTCTATGTAAAATGACACTCAACAAAGTTTGCCTTAGTGATTCAAGGGACAATCTTCCATAACTTTGGTTGCACGCCGCATCCCGCCGAGAAAAACTCTCAGCTAATTTTCTGGCCTATTTATTAAACAGTATTCATTGACTTGATTAAATTATATTGAGAGTTGCACTTCTGTGACGTATGACTTCCGGAAGTTCACAGGACAGCAACAAGCCAAGCCAATCTTAAGGTTTTGACTATTGGGTGTCATAAACTTAAAATAATGTCAAAGACACCTTTAGCAAAACCACAAGTCTTTGATCCTTATTTAATAATTTGAAGGACAGTGTCTTGAGTAAAAGCAAGCTATGCTGGCTTGACTCCCGGTTCTCTGGTTGAGTTGGATCGCTCCCTTCCAATTCTCATCCAAGTTATCAGTGGGCGTCGCGTGGGCGGTGTGGGCAGAACTCAATTCTCCGGTAGTCTCCTACGTTTCAGCCTCCCTTTGGGCACCTGTGGGCCTGAGTGCAAGGTGTGTGCCTGCGGCATGTGAGCGGGCAGTGTCACGGGGCTGCTGACGTTTAACACAGCCATTCCCGCCAGCTCCCTGGCCTGGCGTGCAGAGTGGGCGCCCGCTGGCCTGGCTGCGGGGTGGGCCTTCTTCCTCTTGGGCCCTGGCGCTGGAGTTGGGCTTCTCTCCCTTCCCTCACCCGAGCCTCTTCCCAAACAGAGGACGGTAGATCCTAAAAAAGGTAAGGAAATAACACCTGTCTCACCCAAAGGGGTCAGCTCTACTCAGAAGCCACAGCGCAGACTCTTAGTAAAACTGTTCTTTGACTTTTGCATTTTCTGGGTACCCCAGGGTTAGCCCGTAGCCCCCTTTCTGTTTCCGATTCCCTTCCTTGCTCTAGTAGGCAACTTCCATGCAGCATTTGCGGTACAGAGAAAAGAACAGATGTGGGTTTCCGATCAGGACCCCTCCGGGCTGTGTCCTCCGTGCTCTGGTCCTCACTTCCCTCCCTCTCGTAATAAAGGAAATCGAGCGTATCGGGGCGTCTCCAAGTTCGCCACCCAAACACCCCTCAGCAGAGGCCGCAGCCAGTGGGCGGACTGCAGGTGGAGCTCTAGAGAAATAGCCTGCAGTAGCCTTCCTGTAGCATGAAACTCCTTAGAAGTCGCCTACTTTGGCTTTGAACTTCATGCTTCCACATTCTATTACACAACATATATACATTTGTCTTAATATAAAAATATCGTCTTGAACTACCTGCCAGTCAAATTGCTTGCCTTTTCCCCAGAAACCTATTGCGAAGTCAGGGTGTTCCTTGGCTACCTGCAGCTTTGGGAGAGCCCCCTCCCAGCCCCGCTCACGGCCAAGGGCTTGAGGCTGAGTGTAGCTCAGAGCAAGAGACACAGGGTCAGATACTCAAAATTCGTCTGCTTAGGTGTTCCAGGGTCACTTGGTCCTCATTCTGGGGGTTGATGTTCACTGAGGGACGCAGGTGAGGACAGAAGGGGTGGGAGACTGGGTCCTGTGGGCCCTGACCCCTCCTGCGAGCAGTATCTCCTGGTCTGGGCCGGGCGGGAATCCTCTGCAGCCCTGCGGCATGTGGCCTACTCCCTGGGGGCCCGAGGCGCTAAGGGTGGTGGGGTACGGACAGCCAAGGAGGCTTCGGTGGGGGGAAGTGGGAGTGAAGGGAGGAGGATGAGGCCGGAGGACAGGCCAAAGAAACGTGCCCCTTCACCTACAGAAGACAGCTTAAGGGACGTGCTGGAACAGGCCTTGGAACTATAAGTATATTGAGTAAGGGAGTGGTTTTACCAAAAGTGTGGCCAGCTTGAATCAACAGGAGAGAGATTCCAGGAGGCACCTGGGAGCTGAAACGGAGGAAGATAACTTCCTAACATCTGGAGGTGTCCTAAAGAGGAATGAGGTCCCTTGTGAGGGGTGAGCTCTCAGTCACTGGAGGCATTCAACACTTCCTTTCGAGAATGCTGGAGAGGAGATTCCGCATGGGAAGGAGGGCTTTCCAGACGGTCCCGTGGGCCCCTTCCATCTGATTTGTGAAAAGATGAATGTATATCCCCATACGACCGTAGACGGACTGTGCCAGAGAGAGGGGCAGCAAGTGAAAAAGCAGACTTTAGGCACGTTCACAAAGCTCAGCTCTGTGGCCCAGGGCTATTCCAGACCCTTCTCCCCCACCAGTGACCTACAGCACGTCAGGGCCAGGGAAATGGGACTCCGTAGAAAAGGCCCTGACTCTTATTTCGAGCCCCTGAACGTGCGACAAGGGAACAGCAGTGCACCAACAGGAAGTGAGACTCTCACCTTGCACCTTTATCTGACCCAGAACCTGCCCCACCGAGAAGGACAAACCCCTTCACAGACACGCACAGCCCTCTCCTGGGGCTTTTCTCCCTGAGGGCGCCGGCTTCCCACAGGAGGGTAAGCGCTGCCACAGGCCCCCTTGTCTGAAAGTCAGTCCCTCAGCCAGAAGCAGAGAGCTGGGGGCACAGGGGACCCTACCGGGGGTGGAAATGCAGCTCAACACATGTGCCGAGGGACACAGGCCCCTCCAGGGACCTGGGACACCCCAGGACAAATCCTGGAATGCAGGAGGTTTGTCTCCAGCGACCCCCCAACTCCCAAACCCCCCAGCATTTTCCTTTTCCCTAATTCTGGTGCCCTTCCTACCCCACCTGCCCCTCAGCGGGTGGGCGCCCTTCCTTTCTCTCTGTCCTCCCCTCTGCCCAAACCTGCCCTGGAGAAGGGGCCCTGACCGGAGTCCCCAGGCGTGAATGTGACTCACTGGCTCCCTCTCCTGGCCTTTGCAGCCCCTGCGCCACCCTGGCAAAGCAACGTCAGGTCTCCAGCAGCAGCAAGCAAGTGTGGCCTCTTTGGGCAGAGGGGCCTTGAAGTCACACTAGTGGGTCGTCACCTGCTCCCACCCATCTCTCCCCTGCCCCACCCAGCTTCCTGGCTCCGGCGGGCACCGGGAATGCCAGAGGCAAGCAAGTAGCCGCTTTCCCTCCCCTCAAGTTTGAAGGCTGAGGACTGAGCCGGACACGAGTTTCCATAAACTGATGGAAGGGGGATTCCCTGGGGAGATCCTGCTCCTCTTCCCTCCTTGCCACACCCGGGGCAGGGGCTGCCGTGACCTTGAGTGGCAGCTCCCACGTGGTGTAAACCGAAATATCTGGGCCCAGAAAGGATCTGACAAATCAGGACAAAACATCTCAAATTTATCCGGGAAAACCTGGAATCTGATCTCTTTATCCCAGCCAGACATGCACACACACTCTGTCATCAGATGAATGGTGCACGGGCTGATGTCATCTCTCCTTGTAACAATAGGAGACACGGCAGTGCGTGAACAAGACCTGGCAAAGCCATTTCCCCGCGAGTCTCCCTGCTGGGATATTTGTGACGCACGCTGGCATTTTCGTCCTTGCACTTCCTCTCTTTAACCATGAACTCTGACCCTGACAACAAAAACAAAACAATAAACGAACGGGTTTCCAGAATAAGGAAGGAAGATAGACTGAGTCAAACCCCTTTCCCGTGTTCCTCTAAAAATTAATAAATTAAGCACGAACCCTCTGAGTAACATGGGTGCTTCATGTCTTCTCAAGGACTCTCACATCCATCTATCATCTGGTTTTAGCCCCACAAGGCACATAGCACCCCTATTTGTATCAGTTGGGGTTCTTAGTCAAACACCAGAACCCCACTCCAGGTAGCTTAAGTAGCAAAAGCATTCATTAAAAGAAATTAAGTATCTTACAGAATTTTCACAAAGGCCAGAGAGTCAGGCTTGCAGAGCCACCAAGATCAGTTGTGCAGGTTGCGTACTGCACAACGCCACCACATTTGAGATGCCATTCACGCCCTTGACAGATTTGTAGATTTGTCACGCAGTAGATTTGTGTATTATAATAATTTTCCAGCAGATGGCAGTAAAGTGTCTTGAAGGGGGTGCCCTGGTCTAATTTGCACAAAGTCACCAAATGGACAAGGGGCAGAACATCGGCTGGAAACCAAGAAGCAGGGAACAACCCCAAACCACATTGCCTCAGATTCCTCCAGTAGAGATTTGATTTGCTGCTGCCAATAGGCACAGACCCCCCAGCTCAGGCTTTAGACGCTGAGACTCTGTCCCTGTGGCCCACCCTCTGCCATGGACTCTGCATGGATTCTGTATTCCGCGCTTCCTCCTTTGCTGTCCGCAGCATGGAGTCCAGCGCTGCGCATCTGGTTGGAGGCACCCAAGCCCACGTCTCAGCCTAACTGCAGCTGGCTGGGAAAGCAGGCTCTGGCTTCTGGCCTGAGAAGGAATCTTCACGAAGAAGAGTTCTGTTAATGCTGGGTGGCCTCAAACGTGTCACATATCCATGCAGTATTTTGCAGGTGAGAGGCTTGAAGCTCGAGAAGGCAAAATGATGAGGATAAGGCCACCAGGTGAGCTGTGGCAGAGCCAGGGCTAGAACCCGGAGCCGCTGGCTCCCTGACCACTGTGCCGCACTATCCCCTCAGAAGTGGGGGGTGAGAATGAGGCAAGGCCACTGGGAACAGAAGTCTATTTAGACAAAGCACACCCTGGCTGTTCTCCTCCTGACACCTCAGCCCTCCGTGAGTCTTAGTAAACATTCCTTCACAGCATCACCCTCCCCAAGCCAGGGGCACACTCGGAACTGCTTTCCCAAATGTAAGCTCCAGTCGGCCTGGACCACAGCGCGGATCGTCTAGGTGCCCCCTCCCCCAGCAGCAGGTACAGCCATGGTGACTTTCTCATCACATCCGAGCCCAGAACTCCTTTAATCCACACCTTCTGCCTTGGCTGAGCAGTCAGCCCCCTGCTGAACCTCCGTCCCCCAAACGCGTTTCCTTATTCAGCGGGCACGGCAGAGTCAGGGTGCGTGTTGTCATTAAAATGTGTTTTTTTTATTTTGCCCTTTCAACATCACTCCTGTAGGAGCCGCACTCTGAAACACAAAAGTGCATTTTCGTTTGCTAATGGCTAGGGTATCCCAAGCAGGTGGGCCTTTGTGGGGTTGGCAGTTGGGGGAAGATGGGCTGGCGTAGCGAGAGAGAACATGGCCAAGTGTGTCAATACGGCCACCCAGGGACACAGGGGCTCTCTGTGTTACTTCCTCCTCCAGGGCCAAGAGCTCCTGGTGCCTGGAAAGGATTGGGGGGGGGGAGGGGAGGGGAGAAGGGAAGGCGGGTGGGCATGAGGGAGCCTGCTTCCAGCGCACCTGCAGGGACCCCTTCCCCAGGTCCTGCTTGCCGAGGGCAGACTGCTGCCGGAGTCCTCGTCCCTAAGCTGAGGGACAGCCAGGGGTGTTTGCTGGGATGATGGAAAGAGCTTGGATGTGTGGACTGGGCTATGCATGTGCAAGGACTCTCACATTACCCAGCGAAGCCAGGGGTGGGGAGAAGAGGGCGGCTGCGGGCTAAGGTCATAGACTGGCTCTGCCCCACCAGGACTGTCTGGCCCAGAACTTGGAGGAGCCTGAAGATTGGAGCTAGAACATGGCTTTCCAGGTCTTTCTGAAGGTTGTGTTTGCCAAGGTAGGAGGACAAAACATAATTTAATTAACAGTTTAGACATATGATATATGGATCTCTTTGGTATTCTTGCCCAGACCCTGCAAGTGTTAGGAAATGACGGAGACTGGGACCCAAGCTGTGGTGGTTCCGTAAGTACTATTTAGGAAAGACATGAGGTGTGAACTCTGGCTGGGAGTCGGGGTACGAGGTATGATTTTGACATCATAGGAAGTTGCTGGCACTTTATCGAAGGAGCCAGCCTTGCCAAGGTTCTTCATGTCCCTCTGCCACTTCCCCTCACCCCCACCCTGCTGGATCTCCCAATTCTCTACATTTCTAGAGGATTCAATAATTTTTCAGGTTCATGTTCAGGTATAAGAAAAGCCTCCCTGTAATCCCACCTTGGGAGGCTGAGATGGGAGGATTGCTTCTGATGCCAATAACAGGGTCTAACCCTTTTATATTTTTACATATTTCAAAGAGTTTTACATAGATAACTAGAGTTTTATATTTCAAAGTGTCTTATTTATGATTTGGGGATTTTGAAAATTTCCTTTATCATCTATTATTTTCAATCCTTGTTGGCCGCTGCTAAAGGTAGCCTGATGGTGTTACCAGAAATTAGGAGGCTGGTTTCCAAGCCTTCCCCTGCCACGATTCTCTTTGCAGCCTCAAGGAAGTCACCTTGACTCTCAAAACCTGCACTTTAGCATCTGGAAAATGATACGGTGGAAAGGACGACCCCCAAGATTTTTCTCCCCTCTCACCCTGCAAGATGTCATGCTTCTGCTCCGAGGAGGGTTTGAAAGAGGCCTAATTTCCCAACCAAAGGCCATCCTCATCTCTTTCCAGAACCAAAATTGCCCAGTAGTTGGGATGTGCATAATCCAAGGTTGGTTGATGTAAATATTGTTGAGAATGACTCCACTCCAGGACCGAAATAACCCACTGGAAATGCCATTCAAGCCATATTACCAAACACCACACAGATTTGTTTCCATTTTTGTCTTTCCTGTACGGGGGAGCTGGCTAAATATTCTTTTCTCTCACATGCACACACACACACACACACACACACACACACACACACACATGCACGCACGCATAGGCACATGCCTGAGTCATTGTCACTGCGGCTCGAAGTTTCATATGTGGTGATCTGTGTAACAAGCGTTCACTTTCATGGTTCATGCCTTAATTGCAAGCACAGAACAAGTTTGTGGGCTTTCTGCTCACACTTCATTTTTCACTTTATTCTGTATGTTAAATAGGTGACTTGTGTAGACATGCCCGTCTGACATCTATATACAGAATAGGATCTGCCCAGGAATGTCCGGACACCAGACACTCAGTTTTCTCTGGGGTGACCATCCTCTACCAGCAATGTCCTCCTGTGGGGGGTGGTAAAGAGGAGAGACGGGGGTGGGGGTGGAAGCTGATGGAAAGTGCCTTTGAAGTGAACACGTGAGGGGCCCAAGTAGATAGATGTGTCTGGTTCCAAGTTTTGCCTGAAGATAAATTAAATGTCCATGACCGGAGGCCGTGTCGTACCTTGATTTATGAAGGGAGGCCAGCGTCCTGGAAGCCCTGAGGGTGCTGTGGAGACACGGCTGCCGAGGAGAACGCCGGGCAGCAAGAGGGCGATAGGTCTGGGGAGTGAGCCTAGACAGGGACCCAGTAATTCCTCTCAGGACCACTCTCCACCAGGTCCACAAACAGAATTCTTAGCGATAAAAGCATGCTCACAAACCACACATACAACTTTGTATAAAATGCCCAGACCTTTATCGCATTAGTGACCAGAAAGCCTCCCTTATGAGTATTTTTAAACCAATCCCAGGCCACAGTGCTCTGTCGCTTCCCATCATGCTCTGAGACTTGTCGTCACGGCGGCTGCTAGCGGCAGATACTGCATACCCACATCCTGGTGCGTGGCCCTCCACGCCACCTGGGAGCAGGACTAGGAGGGAAGGATCACACTGAAAGTGTGAGTGTGGTGGCAGTGGCAAGGGACAGAGATAAGGAACAGCAAGATAGTCCAGTCACCCCCAAGTGAAGGGACAAAAAAGCAACCAGTCAACCTGCTGGGTGGGTCTGTATACTTCAACAGCTAAGAAAAGCAAGACTCACGACTGAGTCAGTGTTTAGTACCCACAATGCCTAAGAATCCATTACGGATCTTTCCTTATGTAGAATTTCATTAAAAATTTGCCTTTGTATGTCCCCACTCTTTGACCCATTTTGAATCATTTAAATATAATGGGGCTGAGGATTCCATTTCCACCAACGGCTGGCTGGGGTTGGTGTTGGACCAACCCTTCCACTGCGATCATTTAGAAATTCTGGAAATATATTTTTAAAAAACAAAACTGCTTCAAGGCATCAGAAAGCAACTGAGGCAGCAAGAATTTGTGGGGAATAATCCAGAAGTAAGAGAAAAAAGGTGAGCCAGAAATTTAGGACCACTTGCACCCTTGACTGATGCATTAGAAGGTGAGCCAGCAATTTGGGAGCAAATTCCCCCAGGTAATCTACCAAGAGACAGAAGCTCAGCAGAGCCTCTCAAAGTCTCAAGAGGCTGGGGACATACAATTGGAGTTTAGAGACCACTTAAAGGGAGGCCTCTTGGCAAAAACCCCAGGCTTTTGGTTGAAATACAAAAGGGCTACACGCTAGCGGTATGAGCGAACAGAAAATAGACCAATACTCACAATGATGAAAATTATATTGAATCCTGAACGAATTAGGGTGAATTGCTCTTAGCCTCAGTCCTGCACAAGGTAAAAGCAGATCCTCTCTGAAGGAAGATAACATTGCTCAGGACTTCAAATTGATTTCTACTATTTGTCATATAGGATAGCCCCAAACACAAGGCTTGCAAGAAGACAAGACCCGACCAAAAACCAAGAGAAAAAACAAACAATACAAACGAACTCACAGTAACTATGTGAGATGATAGATATGTTAATTTCCTTCACTATAGTAATCATTTTGCTGTCTATATGTTTCCCATAACATCACATTGTCAACCTCAAATAGACACAGTAAAATTCATTTAAAAAAATAAAAAATAAAAATAGGAAAAGAAATAAACTCACAAAATATCCAAATTTGGAATTTATGAGAAACAGACTTTAAAATAATCACAATTGAGATGTCCATAGAATTAAATAACAAGGTAGAGAATTTTGGCAGAAACTGGAAATTATTTTTAAAAAGAACTAAATGTTAAATTTGTAACTAAAACTGCAATATATGAAATTAAGCATCCAATGGATGGGTTTAACAACAGATTACATTCAGCTGGAAAGAGGATTGGTGAACTGGAAGATAGAAGAAAATTTCTGACTGCAGGACAGAATCCAAAGGATAGAACATATAGAAAACAGCAGAAGAGGCGAAAAGCATGTCATGAAAAGATTCAACGCACATGTAACTAATGCCCCAGCAGAAGAGAAAAAGAATAGATCAGAAGTAAATTTTAAGAGATAGTCATTGAGAATTGTACAAAACTGATTAAAGAAATCATGCTACAGATTCAATCAGCTCTGGGTACCCCAAGAGGGATAATGAATACATACACATACACATACCTAGGCACATCAGAGTAAAACTGCTGCAAACCAAAGACAAAATCCTAAAAACGTCCAGAGAAAAAAAGACGTATCTTGAAAGAAGCAACCATAAGACAGACAGCTGACTTCTCAACAGAAATATAGTAGCCAGAAGTCAATGAACTAATATTTTCTTAATGCAGTAAGAACATAACAACCAACTTATTAATTCTATACTCAGTGAAATATCTTCCAAAAATAAAGCTGAGATAAATTCATTTTCAGATACCAAAATCAGGGAGAATTTGGCACCAGTAGAACCACACTAAGGAAGGGAGAAGAAAATGATCCCAATGGAATCATAGATAAACTTTGATGGCAAAGTTTATTGTCAAATTACACTGGTCTCCTACAGGGTGGAGCTAACCGTTGGCAAGGAAGGACCTTGTCCCCAGCACGCCTGGAAGCTGGGACCCTGCTGCAACCACAGGATATTGAAACCTGCAGCCAGGACAGCGCTAGCTCAGGGCGCCAAGGCCCCTCCCCAATCCCCATGCTTCAGAGGGTCCCCCTGGGGCCTTCCTCCAGCTATGTCTCTCCCCAGGGGTCAGGAGTCTATTGGGGACAGTTAGCAGATAAAATGCAAAATGCCCAATTAAATTTGAATTTCACATAAGCAACAGATAATTTGGG
Source organism: Indri indri (assembly GCA_004363605.1). Classification (NCBI taxonomy): domain Eukaryota; kingdom Metazoa; phylum Chordata; class Mammalia; order Primates; family Indriidae; genus Indri; species Indri indri. Next base: position 81,268 of record RJWJ010000072.1, read on the forward strand.
GGTGTAAGTATGCATTTGGGACACAGTTCCACTAAAATATTATTGGTTGCTTAACTGGATGTTGTGAGTTTTACTAAATCCGATAACCCTAGTACAAGGTTAAGGGACATGCCCACCTGGAGCTCATGCCCTCCCTCCTAGATCATGCCCTGGGTACCTGGGACCCTGCCCGAAGGGCTCAGAACCCACTTTTAGGGCCTCTGCATGTCCCTCTTCCTGCAGGGCGGCTGGTCCCCAGTGTGTACACTCCTAGGCATGAGGAGCAGCCTGGGGGCATCTGGCTCTGGGTGGGGGTGGAGCTTGGACAGCAGGCTGGGTGTCATTCACGCTCTGGAAGTCCCTCACGGTGTGCTCAGAGCCCAGGGTGGGGAGAAGAAGGGGCAGACCCACGCCAGGGGCTGCATCTGTACTTCCGTGCGGGCCCATTGACGTCAGGGCAGGCCTGCCGGCCGACACAAAGAGCAAAGCCCGCAATGCGCAACTGCCACACCTTCCTCACTTCCTGCCTGCAGAGGCGTCCATGTAGGACAGTGTGGCTCCCCAGTGGGGTCCCCAGGGAAGGGAGCCTGTTTGCCGGCCAAGGTGAGGCCGTGCGGTGGTGCCTGGGCTTCCTGGTGCTCTGTGGTCACGCCATTACTGCCCTCACTGTTCAGGGGTGTATCCCAGGCCACGGATGCAGGAAACACGGAATTTAGTGGCCCTCCTATGCCCTGGCAATATCCCTGAGCCTGTTTCTTCAAAGGTAAAAGGGGATGGTTGTGAAAATTAGGCACAATTCCATAAAACTATGCAGACAGTAAAAAGATCAGTGGTTGCCAGGGGTTGGGCGCGGGAGGAGCGAATAGTCCGAATAGTCCGAGCACAGAGGATCTGGGGGCAGCGAAGCTATGCAGTATGGTCCTGTGATGGCAGATACATGACATTATACACTTGTCAAATCCCATGGAATGTGCGACACCAAGAATGCCCCTAATGTGAACTGTGGCCTTTGGGTGATGATGTGTGATTACGACAAATGCACCCCATGGTGCTGGATGGCAGAGTGCGGGGATTGTTCTGTGTAGGGACAGGGGCGGGGTTGGAGGGGATGTAGGAACTCTCTCCACTTTCCACTCAATTTTACTGTGAACATAAAACTGCTCGAAAAAATATAGTTAAAAAAAATTGGTGTGATAAAGAATGTACGAGTGCCTAACATTTCACTCAGTCATTCAACAAACATTTATTGAGCGCCTACTATGCGTCTGAATTTATAGATGAACAGCAAGAAGAAAGCAGGCATTCCTTGTCTTGCGTAGAGTGAGACTTGGGAGCCCAGGCGCTGGCGAGAAATCTCCCCCGGGAGAAGATGAACCACGGGGTAGGTCGCCGCGACTGGCGCGCGGGTGTAGACGGACGGCGATGCGGAGGGTCGCGGCGCCGACCCCTGGAGCAGAAGCAGCAGCGGGAGCGGCGGGACGAGCGAGCCGGGCCGGCAGGCGGGGTGCCGGCGGCGGGGAGGCTCAGAGAGGGCCCCCGAAGCCCAGTCCGCGCCGAGCGGCGAGGAGGAGGAGAGAAGGAGGGCAAGGAGGGGAGGGGAGGGGAGGGGGCGGGAGGGGAAGGAGGGGAGGGCAAGGACGGGAGGGCGGGGCCCGCAGGCGCTCGCCCACCCCCGCCGCCAGCCCCAGCGCCCCCGTGTGGCCGCCGCGAGCACTGCGCCGCGCGGGGAACAAAGCCCGCGGCGGGGCGGGGCCGGCTGGGAGGTGGGGTCCGCACATCCGGACCCCCGGGAGGATCGATGCCCCAAATAAAACCAACTGTCCCTGTAGACACGCTGCTGGAGATTACTCGGACGCGGACCAACAGGGAGGGGGGAAGCAGGAAGGGGAGGAGCGCTGTGACACAGGTTAGCCACCCCAAAAGCTCCGAGCTAATCGCTGAGCGAGCAGAGATCTGAGTTTGAGGGAGAGAGGGAAGAGCACACAGCTGTGAGCCGGAGCTTCCGTTCCTTCGACGAGGTCCCGGGCACAGCGGTGCTAGCGGAGAGCCCAAAGGGCGATGGCCCCAGACGTCCCACTCTCGGAGAGGCAGAGAAGCACTGGGAGTGGGGGGCGGGGGGGGGTTCCAGACCCCGAGGCTCGTGTGCACGCAGTCAACCGGGAGATGACTCCAGAGCAAGGGGGCTCCCCTGTCCAGGACCCCCACCACCCCCTCACACTGCTCAGGGACCCCTTGGTTTCTACCACCTCCTGCACTCAGGCTACCCTTGCTCCGTCTGTGCCAGTTTCCTTATGGGCAGGAGGAGGAAATGCCACTTTCCCAAATAAAACAAAACCCAGAGCTGCCCGAGTTGGCAACAGGAGGAGAAGACCCTGGTGAGGACAGGCCATGGGTGCTTCTGTGCTCTGGCCGAGCTGGGCATAGGATCCCCCTCTCCAGAACCCTCTTGCTGGGCTCTGACCAGGGGGTCTGGGGTAAGGGAGAGGAAACAGATGCAGACCCTCCTGAATCTAGACGCTCTGCCTTGGCAGACCCAGCCTGTCTGCTCAGCTCCCTGGGCCCATTTGCCTTTGCCCACTTCCCAGTGGGGGCCACAGCAGGTCCCCTTCCACTTCCCGAGGCCAGTCCCAAGAAGGAGAAGTATAGAGAACCTCCTGGGAGCACCCACCTTTTCCCCAGAGACTGACACCCTGCAAGATGGCCTTGCAGACCATCTCCCTCCTGTACAGGAGCCGGAGAGCCTAGGGCAGTTCCCCCTCAAACCTGCCTCCCACCCTTACTCCCCAGATTCTAGCTACAGATACAACCGTCTTCCTCTGCTGGTGATTTCCTCAAAGTTACTCCCCAGGCCTCAATACCTGCTAAGGCCCTGCTGAGGCTGTAACTTGCAAGCTTTGGATGAACCACCTGCAGAGCATGGTTAACAGTTGATTAAACACAGGTGTTGTGGCCATTTGCATTATTGCTGTGGACTCTTAGACATCAGGCCTAATGACCTACTTTCTTGGGGAAATCTGTGTTGATTTATATATTCGAGACCAGGACAAATGTTTTCTGTAAGGGGCCAGATAAGAAATATCATAGGCTCTGCAGACCATACAGTTTCTGTTGCAACTAGTAAACACTTGCCCTTATGGTAAAAGCAGCTACAGACCATAGTCTACGGTCTTTGAATGCATGTGGCTGCGTTCCAATAAAACTTTATTTATAAAAACAAGCAGCAAGTGCCTTAGATCCCTTACCGCTTTTTAGAGCTATAATGTGTATTTTGGCATCATGACTTAATGGAGCAGACCTCAGCTTGGCCTCAGAACGTCCAGGTGGCAAGGCCAGGCCTGGGTGACCCCTGAACCTCATTTTCCTCACCAAAAAATGAGAGCAATCATGGATATAGCAGATGAAGGAGGTCACTCAGACACCCCATTCTTTAGGCCTCTGATGTGAGCTGAAATTAGCGTGAGAGTTAAATGCTCCAGAGCACTTTTATAAACTCTGAAGTGCTCTACATTTATAAATTGCCCAGTGTGAGTTTGAGGAACATCCGAGGGTTAAATCACGTGGGAGAGAGGGCGAAAGGTCCTGGTGGACCGGCCTGGAGGTCTGTGCTTGACCTGATAGGTCCCCGCAGAAGCCGAAGCCTTGAGAATATCATTACCTGCTTTCTTGCCTTCTTAGGAATGCTGTTTAACAAGCTGATGATCTTTTGCAGCTCTTTAATTGCTCTGTGGTTCAGTTTCCACCCTTTCAGCTCCACTGGGGCTGCCCGCAGCTGCAGGACAGAAGTTCTTTCCAGAGCTGTTGCAATAGTGAGCAGAGTGAGGCTCCCTCTGATGCGGCCGACCTCAGACACTGGACCTAACACCTCCTGCCCAGCTTGAACATTTGCGTCACTCCATCTTACAGCGCTGCGAGGCTGTAAGGAGGATGGGGACTGGGCTGTCTCTGCACCATTCCCCGGCTGGGGACCCAGGCAGGCGCTTCGGAGAGGGCTCTGCCGGCACCAGCTCCTCTGAGAAGCACACTGGACTGGTGCCCTCCCTTTCCCAAGGGCTGGGCCCTCGGAGCTGCAGGGTTCAGGCTCCATGGGCAGTTGGGCACCACTCCAGGGGCTTCTGTGTCATTTCCCAGCAACCTTCAAGCAACAGAGGTTGTTAGGTGGGGCAGGCTTTTCAAGGCCCAACCTCACTGGGGACCCATCACAGCCTTCTGCTCTGGGACTTACGTTCTCCCGGTTTTGCCTCCAACCTCAGAGGGCTCTGCACTCCCAGCAGACGAAGATCCTCGGTTCTAGGCCAACACACTGATTTTACAGATGAGGAAACTGAGAACCGGAGAAGGGAGGGACAGGCCCTGCCAGTAAGTGACACTAGTTTTAGACTCTGGGCCTCTCCCAGTCCGCTATGGCAGGCAGCTTCTTACATCAGCATTAATTATACGTTACTTATTGCGTCCCCTCCCTACTCTTCCGCACCTCACTGTATCAACAAGACAGCTGCTTGGACCCTCCTGGAAGTCGGGCCCAGCACAGCAGGGTCTCAGAGCTGTTCGCAGAACCTTGGGGAGCGGGGCTGCAGTGCATGAAGACAGAGGTTCTGTCCTTGCCTCCCTGGGACCAAGGTGGGCCCCACAGTGGAGCAAAAAAAAAAAAAGGTTAGGTCACTGAAAGCAGCCTTCCCAGCCTGGGCCCCCTTGCTCTGCCTCTCCAAAGGGAGGTGGCAGGACGCGTCAGCCACCGAGGGACCCTGCAGGGTCCAGCTTCCAGGGCCCTGAGGCACGTTGACCTCATCAGGCATTTCCAGCTTTTATGGTCTGCCAGCAAGGCCAGCAAGTGACGCAGGCCGATCTCCCCTGGCAGCATGTTCCCGCGGGCAGCGGGTGATCTCACCCCTGCTGGAATGCCACTGCTATTCACATACCCCTGGCCAGGCCACAGGCCACCAGGCACAGGCCTGGGCACTGAGCAGGGGCCGGAGGGAGTGGAGTGGCCTAGATGAAGAGAAGGAGTCAGCAGGTGAGCTGAGGACGTCACCCAGGAGGCCAGAAACTGGAGCTGGGAGGCAGAGAGCGCTCAGCCCTAAGGAGATCAAAGAGTGGGTTTGAAGTGTGCAAAAGTCAGTGGGACAGTTGCTCCAGTTGTCCTCCCACTTGGAATCCCCAGTGTGGCCCTCGGCGGGGCACCTTCGGCTGCTGCTCACTCTCTGCTTGCCTTCCTCGGCTCTGGGATCCCACACAACCCATGTCTCCCTCCCCCCATGCCAGCCACACACACACACAAACACGGCCTGTGCATCTGGGCGACAAATCAGTAGTACTGAGTTCAAATCTCGGATCAGACACCTGATAATGGAATGAACTTGAACAAGTTACGTTTCCTCTCTGAGCCTCAGTTTCTTTGCAAAATGGGAATAACACTAATAGTGTCTTCATAGGGCTATCGTGAGCCAATAAATGAGGCGATGCACAGTGCCGGCAAGGGGGGACATGCTCAGAAAAGGGTAGTTATTATTGTTACCGAGCGATGACAGCGGGCTAGAGGAGAACATTGAGACCCACACCAACCGCGGCCAAATCAGGAAGCAGCGACTCCAGGCAGATGGCAATCTTGAAAGTGCCGAGCCCCACACCAAAGGACTCCAAGTGTGACTGATATTAAAGAGCAGCAACATGAAATTTGAGGTAGCATCTGTCTACCTCATTGGACTTTGAACGCTTCAAGAAATTATTATCCCTGTTATCACAAATGACACAATTGAAGTTCAGAAAGTGTAAACAGCTACTCAAAGTGACACAGCCAGTAGACCACAAAGTCAAGGTTTACACATGACATGTCACTGCCCAAAGCCCCATAGGTCGCTGAGCTCTGGTGTTATAGTGTTTCGGACCCAATTATACAGATTTGTATTAATATTAACTCGGCACATTTTAACTAAGCACCTACTCTCTACCTGACCCTTATCTAGATATTGTTACATGCAAGAAAAGAAGAGATGATTGGGAAGAGCAACTAACACATAATCATTTATATAAATGGAAAAAACTTTAAAATTATCATGTGATAAAATGACATGAGATTTCATCAGATGGAAAATCATTTTTATAAATTGTATAAAACAATACATAACGAGCCATTTTTTCCTCTGGGTATAGTAGTTAGAATATAGGCTAAGCTACTGTAACAGAGACCCACCACCACTATGTATTAAATAAGATTTGTGTATCTCTCTCCCGTAATAGTCTAGAGGTGAGTGGCCCAGACTAGCAGGACATCTCTGTTCCACAAGGGCATTCAGGGATCCAAGTTCTATCCATATTTTTGTTTTTCCATCCCCTAAGGTAAGGGTTCTTGGCCTGGAGTCACAGTTGAGATAGAACTCAAGGGATTTGTGAACTCGCATAGAAAAAAATTACATCTGTATTTTCAAAAACTTCTACATGAGATTCATCATTTCCTTCAATTGTGAATGTGACAATAATCCACCGTAATAATAGCAGGATCAAGGATTTTGTTGCCAATAGAAATCACGAAGGTTTTCATATCACATTACAATGTTGAAAATAGCTCAAAATATCATTTCATGTTTACTGCTATTTTAAAATTATAGTTGTTGTCAGCCCTGCTGCTAGATTTGTTATTTAATGTTAATAAAGAAATACATTTTTACTATGTCACACATGCATGTGTTTGTGTGTTTCAGTTATTTTGATATCTGTATTTCAATACAATTGGGGTTTTTTGTAATCTTAATGTATTTTATTTTATGCATTTACAAAATTATCCTGGTAAAGTCCATAGGCTTCAGCAGACTGCCAAGGGAGTCTATGACACAAACACGTTCGAGACCCCTGCCCCAGGGGATCGCCCTCACAGGCATGGTCGAAGCTGAGTCGCTGCACGTTTGTGATCCGGCACACGGGAGTCCAGAGAGAGAAGAAGGGAAGGATAAGCTGTTTCTTTCTAGGTGAGTGATGCAAAACCTGACCCTGTCATTCCACTCACTTCCTATTTGTGAGATCTTGGTCGTGTGGCCACACAGAGCTCACTGCAAGGAAAACGGGGGATAAGGTCCCTAACATGGAGACTGTTTACCAAAACTATTACTGGAAGAAAGGAAGGAAGGAAGAAAAGAGGAAAGGAAGGAAGGAGGGAGGGAGGGAAGAATTTTGAGGCATGCAAGAGTTGGGGTAAAAGTAGGGTAGGTAAAAGTAGGGGAAAAGTACTTATCTGTAAAAGTAGGAGGTGGAAATAGAGTCGTTGCTTTTCATTTTTTATCCAGTTAACATCTTTTTCCAAAGGAAGTACCATCATGGAGATGAAAGCAGGTATCTTGGCTAAGTGGGGCAGGAGCCCCCAGCTCTGCCAGCATGGCCTCCCCTTCCTGAGCTTTTCTCCCGGGGGGCTCCCTGAGGCAGCTCCCAGCAACCCCCAGGCCAAGGAGAAGTTCGCCACCCATGGTCTGCGCAGTCTCAGAGGCGCCATCCAGCCCTGTCCTCGCCTGACGACCCTGCAATGTGGACGCTTCCAAAACAGAGACACCCATCTCCTTGGGTGAAGGTAGAGGGTCAGGGAAAGATACGTCTTCAAAGAAAAGTAGAACCGAGAGTGGCCCAAAGCAAGGTGGAGAATGGCATTCTGGGAGGGGAGAGTGGCAGGTGTAAAGCTCTGGGCTGGGAATCTGGAGGCCTGTGCATGAGAGACGAGGTCCGAGAGGCTCCGAGGAGGACAGGGACCAACCCTGGAGAGGTCTGGTGGGGCCGGCATAGCCACAGCGATGGCCTTGCTTGCAACAGCCTCGGCTCACGGGCCCCCTGAATGGAGGCAGCCCCAGACACGGAACTTTCTGGAGCCTCCTTTTGTTGGTTAGAAAACCTGGAGTGTTCATCATTTGGGGGGAAATACTCAAACCAAGGATAATATTCGTTTTTTATTCCACTGTTATTGATTAAGCTCCCGCTTTGTACCACGTACTAGGAGAGACTTTCATTCCGATGGAGACAGCAAAGAAACATAATCGATACATAAATCAGCAACAATGACTTTGCTATTGATATCACAATATAAATTATTATATTGCATAATAATAAGCATCATTTAGATGCTAAAATCTCAGTTGTTGAGGAATACTGGTGAATACAATGATCTATAAACACTGCTTTTATTTTACTTATTTATTCATTTTTTTTACAGTAGGAATGGCCTTTATTGGTTGTAATAGGAAGTGTAAGAGGAGGAGATGAGACAGCTCCCGCTCCCCAGGTGACATACCAGACTGTGTCACTGCCCTCCAAAAGTAAACACTGCTTTTAAAAGGCAGAATTTTAGAGTCAGTTAGACTTATTTCAAATCTTAACTCTACCACTGCCAGGTATATAACCTTGTGCAAGCACCCCTCTGACCTTCAGTTTTCTCATCTATAAAATGTACCCACCTGGTAGAGTTTCTGTGAATATTCAATGAGTTAATGCAAATAAGCATTTAGTACAGAATCTGGTCTATAATAAATATACAGTCCATGTTTTTGTTATTACTATTATTATAATTATTAACTAAAGCTACAAATCCAGGGTAAACAAAAGTTTCAAAACTGTATACAGTGTATTTAATTCAGAACTACTGAGGACTTCAATTGTGATTGTTCTGTATGTGTGTATAAATATATGTTTTCATGAATACAGATTAGTAACCTCTATGACCAGCTTTGGGTACAAATAAGAACCCTTTTATTTTATGTTTCAGAATAATTAAATGAGCAATTGCTGTCCAAAGTAACAGAGAATCCAGCACCTCCTTCCAGAGATGTGCTTTTGCTTTACCCATAATTGCCCATGACTTACTCCAAAGAATTCAGTCCAGGTTGCAAATACCAGCCAGTGAGAGCAGCCAAGTGTGATCAATTGAGTATTCTTGCTGTTTCCATTGCAGCCACATGGGGGTGCTGCTAGTCACTATTCCTGCACCGCCCTGTGGATGCTCGGCCAAGGTTATAACAAACCCATGCCAGCAGTATGACTAACCATAACGGGCATTGTAAGGGACCACGGACCCCAAATCCTGGGCTTTGCTGCAACGGTGTTTCTCTTTCTGTTCATACTCCCCAAGTTCAGCTGTTGTTTTTGCAGCACAACCATTATGCCAGGGCAGCTGGCTGGGCAGGAGTTTCTACCCTCAGCCTTTCCTACGTCTCTAGGCCCAAGTGATTGGGTGGGTCACCAGTTTCTCCCTTTCCTCCTGCTCAATCCCCTCGACTCCTATGCAGACTTGCCTCCTCCTCCCCAGCCACCGACTAGCATGCCAGGAAGTATGAGGCTGTAGACTGGTTCAGCCACAAAAGATTTTATTATATGCTTTTCTCCCAGGGCAATTTGTACCTTTGTGACTATTGATATTTGCGTGCAAAGAACATTCCCTGCAAGGCAACCTTCTGCCCAGAAGCAACTGGCATTAAATAATAACAGGAAAATGGCTAATATGTATTGAGTATTATGTGCCAAATTCTCTGTTACCTCACCCCAACCTATAAGGTAGGTTCTACCGTTGACCCCATGTTACAGATGAGACAATGTGGCTTTATCATTCTTCCCACGTAACACACACCTGAGGTATTTGCCTCACCCTCCTATACATATGTGCCTGCCCATGTAAGATCCCACCTGGAAAAGAGAAGTAGTGGAATTAAGTAATTCCTACTTTTTTGGTCTTGTTATTCATGTTAATTCTTTCTGTTACTCACCATTAAGTAAGATTAGAAAACATTAGAGTAAACAAATGGCAGCAAGTTAGTAGAAATGGTATTGGAGTAAAAGTTGGAGACTGGGCTCTAGTCCCGGCTCTGCCATTATTTTGATGTATAAAATGGGAAAATCATATCGCCTCTCTGAGCCTCAGTTTCCCCATCTGCAAAATGACAGGTGGACTAAATACCGTTTAGGTTATTTCTTCTTCTTCTTTTTTTTTTCCCATGTCCTTCCAATGAATTACCTCACTTCTAACTCTAAAATTCTATAATTCTGTCAAACAATCACACTTTCAATCCTGAATCAATGAGGCATGACAATGTATATGTGCGCCCATGCATAAAACGCTGCAGGAGTAACCATTTGGCTAAGCCATCCATTTGTTCATTCCTTCCAGACGGCTTGAAGGGAACCTCTCAGAAAAGATTAGCAGTTTGAAGCCAATGACTGTGAAATCCCCGGGAGAGCCAGATGCACTTAATCCAGGGCTGGTTATTGGATCACTTCTGATTCATCTCCCTTGTCTGGTCTTAATTTGCTTGTTAATAGTTTGTCCTCTTTCTCCCCCACTTCCTGCTATTGTCCATTCTTTGTTCTTTTCAGGAGTTGTGATCACAAAATATCACTCTTCTATTGAGAGAGAGACAGAGACGGTTCTGCCTGGTGGCGGCTCCATGGTCCTCTCCTCCCAGAGCCCTGCTGGGTACCCCAGCCCCTCCCACTGTCCCAGCTTCAATCGGGACACATGCACCGTAGAAAGCGCAGCAGACTGCAGCAGCTGCAGTTTTCATCATCTCCCTAGGAACCAAATATTGAAGTATTTTAGTGGAACTTTGAAGTTCAGTGGGGTGGTACCTTCATTGACTTCCTGTCCCAAACACAAATGCCGGTCAGTCTCTCCCATGACATAACTCTTTCACTGTTTCACTATCAGGCAAAAGACAAAAGCAAAAACCATAACGAAAACGAAAAAACCAATAACAAAACAGCTAACTAATACATTTGAGTTTTTAGAACTTGTAAAAATCAGTGTTGATAAAAGAGTGATTAAATGGGCTTGCAAATGCTGCTTATGGGAATATAAACAGTGATGATCTTTCTGGAAGGCAATTTGACACTATGAAGCAAAAGTTTAGAAACTTACACACTTTTGCTTGAGTGTTTCCCATTAGAAAACTGAATTCTGAGAAATAATCACTGGAAGGCAATATTTAGATATAAGGCTGCTCAGCAGAGCATGTTCGTAATTAAATGTTGGACACAGAGGAGATTTCCAAGAACAGGAGATTCTATAGATAAATGGTGATATATCTACATAAGGGAATACTCTTCGCTTATTACAAATTGTGTTGTGGAACATTTAATTACATGAGAAAATGCTCATCATGCTCTGCTATGTGCAAGAATTGGGTTACAGGCCGGGCGCGGTGGCTCACGCCTGTAATCCTAGCACTCTGGGAGGCCAAGGCGGGCGGATTGTTGGAGCTCAGGAGTTCGAGACCAGCCTGAGCAAGAGCGAGAACCCGTCTCTACCAAAAAAATAGAAAGAAATTAATCGGACAACTAAAAATATATAGAAAAAAATTAGCCAGGCATGGTGGCGCATGCCTGTAGTCCCAGCTACTTGGGAGGCTGAGGCAGGAGGATCGTTTGAGCCCAGGAGTTTGAGGTTGCTGTGAGCTAGGCTGATGCCACGGCAGTCACTCTAGCCCGGGCAAAAGAGTGAGACTCTGTCTCAAAAAAAAAAAAAAGGAAAAAAAAGAATCGGGTTACAAAACAGTATATGTAGGACAACTCCATAAAACCTGTGTGAATATTATGAATGTCAGTGTGTTATTTTTTTAAAAAAGAGAATATATACCAAAATATTAATAATGTTTATTCTGCATGGTAGAATAATATGTGATGCTTATTTTCTTTTGGGGCTTATAAAATTTAACATTATTAAATAGGAAAAATACATGTACATATATAACTTTTTCAAAAAACAAAGCACACATAGTAATTATTTGTGTCCTAGGCCAGCAGGCAAGAGAAGGGCAGGCAGGCCAGATGCAGGTTCTTAGAGGAACAAACCAGTCGTTTTCTTATGGCCACTCTATTCCCATACTTTCTCTCTTATTCTTCTAGCAAGAAGGCTCAGGACTTCTGCGTGGCTGTGGGCAGCCCTATTAGTCATTGCAGCAGACACCCCACGCTACAGGCCTGTTTCTCACCAGTAAACCTCCCCTCCCTGATATGCTGAAGGAGCTAATTATGCATATCTTTCCTCAGTGGTCAGTGGCATCATGTGGGTAGCTGATGGGTGTATTTACACTACGGAAATTGGCAAAAGCTACAATCAGGGCTTTTTTTTCCTCTGCAGAGAGCCAGTTATTAAACATTTAATAGCACTTGGCTACTTGAAAACATCAACACTTCACAGGTTCCCACTATGGCAGCCACTGTTGACCTAGTGTCCTGAAGGTTGCACACGCCCCACTCACCTCCAGAGCTGCACGTCAGCTCCCTCAGCTTGGGTCACACCATGCTGTGGGCCGGTGGTTCCCAAGGTGTGGTTCCTGCACTTGCAACATCAGCATTGCTGGGGACTTGTGAGAAATGCAAGTTCTTAGGCCCCACACTGGACCTCCTGAATCAGACACTCTGGGGTGGGGCCCAGCAGTCTGTCCTGCAGGTGCACCGCACAGGACATTCCCAGGCCCCAGGAAGGACCATTTGTACCCCCCACCCCCAGGGAAATGGGCCATCTTCTGAACTATCTCTCTCTAGATCTGGCTTTGCCAAACAAAGAACTCCCAGACTTATCTCTGGCTCCCAGAGAGTAAAATTCTTAATCATTGACATCCTACCCCCTCCCATTCTCCACTTTTCCATGGGGGAGAGGGTATTTAAGATCATTAAAGCCCTACACCCTGACAAAATGCTCAGCCCCCTCCCACGCATACATCTAAATGACAGTGATACAACAGAAAGTGTACCGATGTGCATGGTTTCCACATTGAAGGGAGGATCAAATATCAAAAGTTTAATAACTCCCTTCCTCTTTTATTGTCACCCTGTTTTGCTGTTTTCCTAAATAAATGCTTTGCCTGCCTCTTGGATGTGCTCAAGCCAACAAGACCTGTCACCAAGAAGTGGCATACATTTTCATTCAACGTCTCCCAAGCAAAGCTTGGGCGCTCAAGTTCCCCAGACACATCCTTTCTGCATATTCCAAGGAGGTGGTGAGGACAAGGGGTCTGTTTTGACACCTGTCACTTGCCTCAGGCAACAGCTGAGGAGCTACAGCTCTCAGACTGATAATTCTGGTCTCGATCTGACATGCCACAGGATGGATGGGACTTTGGGATACACCTCTGACCAATGCTCGGAATGGGAGGACACCCCCAAAGCAAACCCAGCCCCTTGCCAATCAAGAGATCAGGACATAGGCATTTTCTTCCTCTTTCTTCCCTCCAAAGCTTGGGTACAGCTGGATCATCTTGGGATCTATGAGTCTCCCAGCAGTCACCTCCTGGCTGTTCGACGGTGAGGAATCCACTTATTTCAAAGGCAGCTGTCTTTCCATCAGCACTGATAGAAGAGAGCAGTCACGTAAATAACTTGCGTAAAAATAAAATCACTTACATTTGGCTCTGTCATGCACGGCGTGTTTCAGGAACAGCAGATTTGTTCTAATTTGCTTTGGCTGCAATTAATATTAAAATGAAGTGGCAGGGAGCAGGGACAGAGCCTGGCTTTAATGATTTGTCACAGGCGGAAAACTGAGAGCAGTCAGCAGCTGGAATCGAGCCCTGTGACTGCGAATGGCTGGCTCAGCTGAGGCGAGACACTAGCGTCCTGGTCAGCTTCCTGCACAACTGCCATCCCACCCTCTGCCCCGGGACCATCGGTGGCAGCATCCTTTTCAAGCTGGCTCTCAGCAAAATCTCCGCTTTCCATTTGCCTGGGCGCAGAGGAGAGACCACGTCCAGCCCGAGCGCAGCGGTGCTGGGGTGGAGAGAACCGCTCACACAGGCAGCGTGGCCAGGGTGGGATTTGTGGATCTGGGGCCCGTTGATCCTGCCGTCCACGACTCAAAAACAAATCACAGCTCAGAAGTAAGGGAGAGGGACATTATTTTGAGATAAGCTGCCATAATTTGTTTTTAAAAAGAAAATTATCTCCACAATTCAGCACAGACCCTCTGATCACTTGGTTTCCCCTGGTGACCAGCCCTCATCCCGAAGCTATCCAGGGGCCCTGCCAGGAGTCACCTCATTAGCATAAACTCAGGTATGGTCAAAATGGGTTCATTATAAATAACAAAAGATGCTTCTGTCACTCAAGGAGATTCCAAGATTTTTAGGAATCTCGGTGCCAGGAATGGGGCAATGACCAAACGTATTTTTTCTTCTCCCACACTTGGCTTCCCCCAGCTGTCTTGCTGGTTTCTCCTGGACACCTTTCCTTGAGAAGTCACGTGCACACAAATCCTCGTGCCGGGCATCTGCTGCCAGAAAACTCAACCTGGGATAGAGAAGAAATGCAATCACTGCTTGCCAGCGACCTCAAGGCCTCCCAGGGGCATTCATTCAATCGTGTATTTACTCACTCACCCAGTCATTCAGGAGAAATGCGTTGATGTTCTAAACAACATGCGAGGCCCTGGACATGAAGTGGTAACCAAGACTGATGCGGTCCCTGCCTCACCGGGCTTATACACTAGCAAGACAACTGATAGTAACCAGTGACTACTGTTATGTTTGCCTGGTTGTCAGGAGAGCACACAGGGCTCCTGAGCCATGCAGAGGGCACTGCAAAGCCATCGGCTTTTCAGGTGAGTGACAGGGAGTGAAACTTGAGATCACAGTGTTGCTTGTTAAAGAGAGCCCTCTGGCTGGAGCATGGCTTGTGCCACAGTGGGGGTGGGTACAGCAGGCCGTTTAGAAGGCTTTGCAGAGGCTCAGGGCCCAGAGGACGGTGGCTGGGGCTAGGCTGGTGGCCATGTGTTGGGCAGAGATGGGAAAGGAAGAAAAGAGCCATGGGCCGGCCTCATTAGCTCAGGAGACTAGGGCCCTTCGTGTCGAAGACAAACAGCACGTGTGTGCATAAGTGTAGCCTAAACTGCATGTCCCCAAGGGCAGGTGGAAGTCAGAAGACAGGCTGATGAGCCAGGTTGGGGTGGTCAGGGAAGGCTGCATGGAGGAGGAGGACTTGAACACCTTTGAAGGGATGGTAAGTATTTGGATTGGCCTAAGGGCTTGCCCACACACTCAAGATAGTGCATTGGGGTCAGGCTCTGGATAGGCAGAGGGGCAGGACTTGAGGTGACATGCTGTTGAAAGCAGCCACGAGTATCCCTGGTGAGATCTCTTCATGTTGGGCAGGACTGTAGCCCTGCAGTCAGGCCTAACCCAGTGGCTACAGCCAGATGTCTGCACATGCAGAGGCCATAAGCAGGACAGGAGGAGACCACCCTCGAGCCCTCCAAGGGCCTGTAACCTCTCTCCTTGAAAAGTGGAACTATCGTGGCCTGGCCACCGCTAGGAAGTGCATGGCTCCCATGCCCTGGGATCAGAGGACTTCAGCCGGAGCTGTCACTGCCAGGGCCCAGTGAGCACTAATTCCAGCGTTAAACCTCTGCTCTAGACTCTCTTTTATCTCTGGGGAATCTCACAAAGTGGGATTTAATTTTCCACCAGATCTGGGCATTTCAAAGTCAGGGGAAGAAGAGATGAAGGAAGCGGGTGTCTGCCCTGACAAATGAGTCCGTGGAGTGGAGGTCTGAGGAGGCTGATCTGACACTGCTGTGCCCTGGGAACAAGCACCCCTCCGCTGACCACTCAGGGACACATGCACGTCTGTCCCTGGGGCAGCGCGTGGGATCTGAAGGTGTGTGCCTGGGCTCCATGGCCCCCTGCTGGTGCGCTGCTGTGAGAGCCCCTCACTCACACGCTCGGCACTCAGGTCACACGGTCCAAGCATTTTCACTGGCGAGCCCTGCAAACCCAGCTCGCCTGGGACCGGGCTTCAGAGAAGCCAGTTGCACAAGTATCTACCGAGCACTTTCTCTGCTTAGCTCTGACCTCGCTGCTATGGGGACAGTCATTTGTTTAGGGCTACTGAGACAAGCGTGGAGCACGCATCCTTCCTAATGCTCATGACACCCCTGCAAGGCAGGAGTCATAGACCCACCGTGCAGGTGAGAAGAAACAGAGCTTTGGCGGGTAAATATCGTGCCCAAGGCCACAGTCAGTGAGTTGGATCGCCGTGGTCTCACCCCCAGTCTGACTCCCAGACCCGTCCCCTTCTGCTCCCCACACTGTGACCCAGTCCCTGCCCTTAAGGAGCTTCCATCCCACCAGAGAGAGAAAATGACAGACATGCAGCAGTGACTGCCACTGAAAAGTCACAGAGCTACCAACACTCAAGATGAGACTGGGAAGAAAGGAGCCAGCCCTGTGCCTGGAACTTTCTATGTATTATCACATTTAATTCTCCTCTGACATTATGGCAAAGGAAAAATAATATCTTCTTTTTTACCAACATCATGTAAGTACCATGTCACATAAATACAAATTGCCATTAATATGCATATGACATTGTAGCAACATTATTTTAAGTTGAATTTCGAATTAATTTTGGGATCTGATTCTAAAGCCCATGCTCTTTCCTCTGATATACAACTTGTAAAAAAAGAGACAAAGTCATATACGCATCAGGCTGGTTGCTCGTTGCCATGACAACACAATGTCCCCAGAACCATTCCCAGCACCTCCACCTGCCACAGCTCTCCGACGCCCCTGTGCTCCTCAAACCGCTCAGCCCCCCTGCCTGTGGGCACCACGTTCCTCCTGCTGCAGGGGAAATGCGCACGCCCTTCCAGTCTTCACGCCCGCATCCTGCTCCGGATCTCAGCCACTCTGTGGGCCCGTGAATCCCATCACAGTCCCTTTCTTTAACAATCAGACCTCCTTAACCAGCTCCTTTCTCCCCACTTTCTCAGAAAACGCCTCTCTCGTGCTTGCGTTTTCTCCCCTCTTCCTGCGTTACCCTCTCTGCACCCATCCCACATCCTTCTCCTTGCTGTCTGTCTTAGACCTTGCATTTGTAGCCTCCAAAGTGCATCAGGTCAAGGTTGCTAAAGTTAAGTGCTGTGCTAATAATGCTAATAATACACTCCTTCCAGGGACGGGCACGCCTTAAGTTTTGACGTGAGATTAGACAAGATAAAAAGCCAGAGCCATCAGCCTCTGAAGCCTTGGACAGCGCCCTGAGGTTTCCTTTAGCAGGTCTCTCCAGCTGCGTCCTCTCTCACCTAGAGCTAAGCCTGCCAGTCCTCATCCACCTTTCTGGAATGTACCAGGTGCAGGAACGTGCGATACTCAGCTCACGTCACTCCTCTGACAGGGTGAAATATTAGAAAGCTGCTTCCTCTCAAATATGCCCAGATACACTATTTTAGTCGCTAAAAAGAAGAGGCGATTGGCCATCACTAAGTTCAGTAATTATATTTTAAAATACGTTTTCCCCATGAGATTCAATTAACTGTCTCATCAGCACAACAATTAGGTTATGTTTATTTTGGAAGAAAATGAAATGAAATGAAAATATGCAGCCCATAAACATTTGTATTTTTTCTTGAATTGGCCCTCATTTCAAAAAAAAAAAAAAAAGCTTGCTCACTACTAATATTTGATGTCACACAGACTTCGATTTAACTCCCGCCTCTGCTGTTCCCCAGCTGTGCAACCACAGACAAGGTACTTAGCTGCTTTGTGCAGAATGGGGGTCAGAGTGACCAATTCGTGAGGCAGTAAGTCAGGTAGCCAACCAAGTTGACACATAAACAATTGGCCATGAGATGCCCAACTATTTGCTGAACATTATTCTGGGTGTTTCTGTGAGAGTGTTTTTCGATGAAATTAACATTTCAATCAGTGGACTTTGAGTAAAATATGTCACCTTCCTTAATGTGGGTGGGCCTCACCCAATCAGTTGAATAGAACAAAAAGACTGGCCTCCCTCAGCAAGAGGGAAGTCTTCAGCAGCCTGCCTTTGAACTTCACCTTCAACATTGGCCCTTCCCAGTTCTACAGCAGTCTGGAATATCAGCTCTCTGAGTCTGCAGCATGCTGGTCCACTGCAGATTTTGGACTTCCCGGCCTCCATAATCATGTGAGTCAATTCCTTATAATAAATCTCTTTCTATATATATTCACACCCTATTGATTCTCTTTTTGCACACGGATGACTATAGAATGGTTCAGTTTCTCCAATAGGATGACTAAGACACCCACCTAGCTCAATGCCTATAGTGTAGCAAAACCTAACACGACTCTGCAGCTTTCAGATTTTGAAGTCCTCACCCTCAGATTTATCTGGTGTTGGATGAATTTCAGTTAAGCTTAACTGGCAAACTCAGAAATATAAATGATAAATCAGGAAGCTTATAACTGGCAAATGGAATAGAATTTTGCAAAGGCAAAATTCCTACTCAGTATCTGCAGTGGTTGTTTTTCAACCTTTTAATTGTCAAAAGCACATAAATGTATGGCCTAACGAAATATTCTAAAGAAAACAGATGCGTAACCACCTCGAGGTCAAGAAATGGAACCTTGACAGTGCCCCAAAAGTCTCCATGTCTGTCCCTGTGATCTCACAGTAATCCCTCCTCATCTTTCTCATGGCTTTCCCACCCAGGAATGTGTCCACCATGTCCCCACCACACATAGCCTCCCGCACCAACTTCCTTTCATTCAACATTGCACTCGTGAGATTCATTTGTGTCGTTGAGTGTAGCTACAGTTTGTTGAGTTCTATTCCTGTATACTGTTCTGTTCTATGAATCAACCACACTTTATTTATCTACTCTACGGTTAACTAACTTTCAGCTTGAAAAAAGATGACCTAAATTCAGAAATATGGCATGCGACTGAGCCATGGCGTCATTGTGAGGATGCTGCAAGTTTATAAATGCACCTGAAAATATTGTTAGAAAACCAAACAGAAGATAAACTCTGATCTCTCAAGAAATGGATCAATTGAGTGTGACATACTTCTGTGGACATGAACCATGTTTAAAACTCACCAAAATATGCACGTTGGAATGTAAAAGATTAGGGACGGGTTATTATAAAGCCAGCCACAAATGGACAAACACACAACCATAATGAAGCCCAGTAAGGGAACAATTTAACAACAAATGCAGTTGTGCTCTAGATCTTGTACATTAAACCATCATTGTACACACCAGGCCCAGCACGGGCGTTCATGGAGAACTTGCTACAGGGCTCTTTGGAAGAACCGCTGATCATTCATGGCCACGCTAAGTGACAGTGGATCCTCAGAGCAAACCCTGCCAGCCACTCCGTAGGGGGCAGAAAGATGCGGAGGATGAAGTTCAAGGGTAGGACGCACATCTTTGACCAGTTCACCTCCCTGCGTCAGAACAGCCAGCAACACTTGTCCAAATCAGCAGGCAGCATCGGAGGTCTTCTCAAGCTTGCAGTCAAGGCTAGCATGGCCCTACATCAGCACCTCATTCCTTGCAAGCTGATGCTGTTGGGACCATAAATAAAAATCCTTTTTTTATTTATTAATAATTTTTGTTTAGTCATCACTGTTATTTTCTATTAATATCTTTATTCTGACATATATGTACAGGGTTTCTGGTGCGTGATAGTCTAAGCAACGTTTTTGTGGGTGAGTGTGGCACTGTTATTTGTAAGTTAGGACTTGAGGTTTTAGGATTTTGACAGTGTTTGTTGGGAGGGGACCGGGACACTGTTTCTACATCACACCAGGGGAAGGGGAGCCAGCATTTCATGAGCAATTGCTCAGTGCCCAGGGCGTACACAAGCCATCTCGTTTAATTTATAAACTACCACCCCCACCAGTTCCATATTTTTGCCTGCATTTCACAGTTGAGAAGAGGGAGGTCTAGAGAGGTGAACGACTTGGTGTGGTTACACAGCTCATAGGACCAGCTAGGAATCTGGACTCCAAACTACTCAGACAGGCTTGGGGGAGGATGGAGTTTCACCACTTACTAGCTGTGGACCTTGGCAAATCACTTAACTCCCCGTGTCTCACTCTCTCCATTGCAAAGATGGGGATAACCATGGTGCCCGCTCCATGAGATCGCACAGGCAAGGTACCCAGTACAAAGCCTGGCCCTAGTGAACACTCTCCTAAAGTAAGCTGTTCTTGTTAAATGGCAGAGCCAGGAATCAGACCAAAGTGGAGGCTGACTCCAAACATCCTGCTCTGTCCCCTGTCCTGGGTGGCCTCCCAGTGTGCCTGGCTGGGGTAGGCAACCATACCACTGATTCGCTCATGTTTCTGCAATTTGGGCAGGCCTCGGCAGGGAAAGCTCGTCTCTGCTCTACGTGGTGTCGGTTGGGACAGCCTGGCAGGGGCTGGAGGATCCAAGCTGACCTCACAGCTGGCCCAGCTGGCCACTGGCTCAGCCTCCAAGGCTCGTCGTTGGCCCTCCATGTGGCCCCTCTCTCTCCAGCAGGGTAGCTGTCAGCCACAGTTACGGGGCAGGGGAGGAGGAGAGCCTGGAGTCAGCAGGAATGCGGGTCTGACCCAGAGGGTGGAGGGCAGGGGAGACCGGCTCCTGTTTAGGGTTCTTTGTGCACGATCTTGCAACTTTTCTGTGGTGACCTTCTCAGGAGCAGGGAGGGGTCACACCTTGAGGGAACAGACAAGGCCTGTCTAGTCGCCTCTCCTTGTGTGACAGACCTGACAGACCCAACCAATCAGGAGCCTGCATCCTTCTGGGAAGAAAGTGATGCTCTCAGTCATCAGAGGAGGTTTGAACCAACTTGTTTTTTCTCCAAAAGGACCAGTTTTCAGGGAGCCATTCTCATACTTCTGTCCACAGAACACAGCACCAACTCCTCGGCGCTGACCCAAGGTCCCCAGATCCCATCCCCTCTTTCCTTATGCAAGCATTCCTTCTAGAAAAACACCCCGTGCCTCCCTGGATAGGCTGTGGTGTCCTGGACACCTCTGCCATCCTTGTCATCTCCTGTAACTCTTGGCCCATTCAGAGTCCAGCCAAAGTCCCTCCTCCTAGAGAGTTCCCGGCCCACACCCCCAGCCCACCCTGGGCAATCCCTCCTCTGATCTCCTTACTCCCTCAGCACGCCCCAGCACTCACCCACCTGGCCTCGTAAGACGTTGTGTGAAACTGTCTCATCAGCACAGCTACACTGGAGGCCAGGGCCTATGTTGAACTCATTTTTCTTTCCCTCAAAGTGCTTGGAGCAGTGTTGACCACATATTAAGTACCAAATGTAAAGGTACATGAAGATGATTGCTCCTGGCCTCAAGCCCTCAGCTTTCCATGTGACAAAGGCACAGATTCTTTGATGATGAGCCAGAGTTAGGGGGCATCCCAGTGAAGCTAACGGGCCCCTGGAAATCAACAAATATCTATTATTATTACTATTACTATTGCCCTTAAATGTTCCTTATCCTCAGAACCGTTAGAAGCACCGAAGAATCCCCCTCGTTTACGTTGGCAGGGAGGGTGGGGTGGACCACGCACCCTTTTTGAGAAGCAGAGCTTGAGACAAGGATTCGGTACACATGATTGATGGGTGAGTGTGCCCAAGAGCAGGGGAAGCAGGACAGGCCGGGAAGGAGCTCAGCCAGGGTGTGGGAAGTGGGAATGTGATCCCATCGGGAGCTCTAGAGCACAGATTGCGTGGCAACGTTAGCCCTGCCATGAGGAAGTGGTAGCGTGACCAGGTGTCCTGGTTTGCCTGGCCCTGTCCGAGTTTTAGCAATGAAAGTGCTTCACCCCAGGCAAACATTTTATAAGGGGCTGGCTTTTAGGTTCCAAGCCAGTCAGTCAGTCCTTGGCTTTGAGCTGATCCTGAGGTGGGGGAGGAGTGGGAGCAGGTGGTGTTCCTTCACTCAAGGGCGAGTCTGGAAACTTGGGGATGGTGCCCCAGCCCAGTAGAGGGGGTCTAGGGGATGCGGGAGAGGGGGTCACTAATGGCATCCATTGTACCAGGCAATCCCCCCAGAGCATCTCTGCCCCCTTGCACAGTGGGGCAGCCCTGAGGCGGGACAGGCCAGTGTCCCTCCTGCAGTCACCCACAGAGGCCAGCCTTAGCTCAGGACCCATCCCAGTGGCTGATCATGAGAACACCTAATAGGTTTCCTACAAACCCTGTTGGCTTCTTGCTTGTTTGCGACTCAATTAAATTAACAAATTGGTCTCTTTGCCCAGAGTCTTTCTGCCGCCTGTATTTTAGCATATGTCAGTCAGGGTGGCCCAGCGTCTCCAGATGGCTGCGAGCGCGCTCTACAAATCCAGTGCCAGCTCATCACTGGGGACGTGTGTGTGTGGCGAGGCCCAGAGACACAGACACGGAGCCATAGCGGGGAGAGAAGGACCGTGAGGGGCAGGAGGGAAAACAGGAGGCAGACAGGGAGAGGGAGGGTGAGCAGAGCCCAGAATCTTCCTCATGGCTGGACCTGCAGGTGCCAAGGACCCTAATTTCCTGCAGGGAAGCCCTCCACACCAGAAGGTTGTGGGGAGGTGTCTGACAAAGACTCTTTCAGCCTCACGTTTCTCCGGAGGACCCAAGATTAGTGATTCTCAAAGTGTGTTCCCTGGACCAGCAGCCCCAGCCTGACTTCAGAGCTTGTGAGAAAGGCAAATCACTGGAGCTCACCCCGTCCCTACTGCACCAAAGGCTCTGGGGGTGGGGCTTGGGGGGCTGTGTTTTAATAAGCCTCCAGGTGGTTCTGATGCCCACTCAAGTCTGAGAACCACTGTGCTGAAGTTGAAGTGTCCAACCCTCCTCCTGGGACACTGAAGGGTTTGACCTGCTCTTAGTCACAGCCACGCAGCTGTGGCCTTCCAAGAGCAGTGAGGTGGGTGGTCTTCGGAGTCACTCAAATGATACCTCTCCAGCCTTCAATTAAGTGTAGGAATTGGGGGGCCAGGTGCAGTGGCTCATGCCTGTAATCCTAGCACTCTGGGAGGCTGGGGCAGGAGGATCGCTTGAGGTCAGGAGTTCGAGACCAGCCTGAACAAGTGTGAGACCCCTGTCTCTACTAAAAATAGAAAAATTAGCTGGGCATGGTGGTGCATGCCTCTAGTCCCAGCTACTCAGGAGGCTGAGGCAGGGGTCGCTTGAGCCCGGGAGTTTGAGGTTGCAGTGAGCTACGATGATGCCACTGCATTCTACCTGGGTTGACAGAGTGGACTCTGTCTCAAAAAAAAAAAAAAAAAAAAGTAAGAATTGGGGAGGCAAGGGGAGGAGTCAGGGAAGAACCCAGAGGAGGGGAAAAAGCAACCTGGAAAAAAGGGTTCTCAAAAGGGCCTGAGTTTTGGCTGGTCTGCGAGAGCGCACCAGCGACAGGCTCTCAGCTGCCCTCCCAGAGGAGACCGGGAGGAGGCACTGATGGAAACACAGCCCAACTGCAGCTTCATGATGGAAGGTCAATTTGGAGATTAATTGTGGTATCTGCTGAGAGAGGGGCGGGGAGGCTGGGGAACAGGTGGCCCAGACAGAGGCTCCTGCCCCAGGCCTGGAGCTTCCAGAACACTGCTCTTCTGGTTTCTGGGGCTGAAGACTGTGGGAGAAGGGCTTGGTGTGCTCCTGGTGAGAGCCCGGTTCTCACTCCAGCAGGGATGGCCCATGCACCTGGCATGGGATAGGACAGTCAGTGGCCTCAAACTCAAAGGTCCTTGGGGTTCACACACATGATCTAAGAGAAGCCGGTTGGAGGTGCAGACGTCGTGTGAGTGGGAGTTTGAGTGAACTGGAAACGCGGGCCTCGTCTAGCCCATGCGGCAGCCGCCAGACTCCAGCCTATTGGCAGCACCCAGAAATGTAGCCCTCTGCTGCCGGGTTGGCTGACTTTTTGTGGGAAGCCTCAAATCCAGATTCGGGTACACAACAGCATGTCCCGAGAGAGGAGCTGTAAGAAGCTCGCATATTCCCTGTGTGAAGCAGAGATCCACCCGGGCTGGCAGTGGACAACGGGCTTGTGAAGGGTCTGGGGTGTCGGGACTCCCTCCCTTCGTGCTAGGGAGCAGGGGGGCGTTTTACAGAGAGGACCACTGTCAGTATGTCCCTCCGTGAATTCTGATCCCTGTCCCCTCTCTTCTCTCTCCAGGGCCACTGTACATATTCTTTCCAGACCCCCACCCCGCCTTCAAGAATATAAAATATTTATCTTCTCCACTTGACACAGCACAGCTGAGGGCCAAAAAGTTAAATAAACTGTGCCCAGTCCCCAGCCAGGAGGTGGCAGATCAGGGGTAACACAAGAATCTAGTATCTGGCCCTGGGGCTCCCATCAGAGATCTGTGTCGGGAGGGTACTGCGGGGCGGGCGGAGAGGGAGGAGGGGGCCGGAGGGAGCAGGCGCTTCGCAGTCTTGTGTCATCGAGGAAGTCCTTCGGAGTCGGCCTTGGTCTTGAGTACCAGCTTCAGCTCTCCTCACCGTTGCCTCTTTTAGATATTCTCAAACACCTGATATTTATCTCTACTTGGAAACAGCAACAAATCAATGAAGGAGCATCAGGGATGCAGCTCACCTTCTTCTATGAGGTTCCAAGGCCTGGCTCATATTTGCCAACTGGCACGAGGATGTCAGTCCACTACGGTTTGAAACCTCAGGTCTAAGGATACCTGCAAATTATACTTAACTATGGTCCTTTTGTTTTTCGTTTTCTTTTTCTTTCTTTCTTTCTTTCTTTCTTTTCTTTTCTTTTTTTTTTTTTTTTTTTGAGACAGGGTCTCACTCTGTGACCTAGCCAGAGTGCATCATAGCTCATTGCAACCTCCAACTCCTAGGCTCAAGTGATCCTCCTTCCTCAGCCTCCCAAGTAGGTAGGACTACAACATGCGCCACCATGCCTGGCTAATTTTTCTTTTCTTTTTTTCTCTTTTTTTTTCATCTGTAGAGATGGGGGTCTCACTCTTGCTCAGGATGGTCTCAAACTCCTGGCCTCAAGTGATCCTCCCGCCTCGCTCGGCCTCCCAAAGTGCTAGGTTTACAGGCATGAGCCACCGCACCCAGCCTGTTTTTAATTTTCAATTGAAGAACCATGGTTAACTTTTTACTTATATACTCCTGTATGAATTGAGGGTTTTTTTTTTTTTTAAACAAAGAGCAGGTGTATCATTGCAATTTCTAAGGACAACAAAAAAAAAATAAAAGGTGTCATAAGAAGTAGTTATTTGTACCAAACTATTCACTCTTTTGCTTATTTTAGTTTTGGTGGTGGTGGTACTAAACTCTAAATGCATCAGGAGCAAATGAATTCAACACTGTGGGGCTACTTTGAACTCCCCTCTCTGAATTAACCCCTTCCTGGGCAGCCCCTCCTGGGAAGGCTGGAGTATCTCCTGCTTAGCTTTGGCTGGTGCACAGCAACAATGATTGACTTTTCCATTTCAGCAGGCAAATGAGGTGGGGGGTGGAGATTAAGGTGGATTAAAGGATTACATTTAGGAATAGTTCCTCAAATGCCCAGTATCTACAGAATTGAATTTGGATTGAGGTCAATAGCATGTTCCCGTGAAATCAGGTAATTATTTTACTGTGCACCCGCTTAATTCAGTGGGAGAATGGCTCTGGTTTGCTAAGCACTTGTACGTGTCAATATCTTGAATGCAGAATTGGCAGGAACGGCTTTAGGAATGACTCTAAGTGGGCTTTTTTTTCCCTAGCCTTATTGATTAGCTGGGTTTTCAGCAATGTTTGTCTGTAGTTGCTAAAGTTGGAAAAAGGAAATGATATTCTGAAATGAATTTCCTGAAGCACAGCTATTTATTGAAAATAAAACAAAACAAAAAAACAATTTGTCCAATATATGGGAGATGCACAATGCAATGGTGATATGCAAAATATAGACAGAGGTCACAGGCAGGGATGTGGCAAGGCATTGGAGTGCCCAAAACACTCTTCGTTTAAAAGCAAAATAAACAGATCTTGCCTCATCCAGAAGGAAAGAGAAAGGAGAAAATAACCCTGGTGGTATCTCCCCACCTTTCATCCCCCTTGCCCTATTTCCACCCCCACCCCACCACTGGACAGGCCATGAACCCTGGACAGCCCCTTTTCTGAGTAAGGCTTCGAGGGCCCTGCACACCCGAGGGAGCTGGCGGGAGCGCCATGGGCGTGGGAAGATGGAGGCTGAGGAAGGCTGCCTGGGCTTGAAGAGGAGATTTATGGAGCCTGGAGGCAGGAGGGAGATGAGAAGGGTGTTCCGAAGGGATGGAGCTGCAGGAGCCCAGGCCCAAGACCAGCTTGGGGACTGGATACGGAACATGTAAGGCCAAAGGCAGGCTGGGTCTATTTCCTCTTTGGCAGCGTGGGCGCCGGTCACGCTGAAAGTTGCTGAATCAGGAACCAGTCTGACCACATGTTGGAGGCTGGTTGTGGCCCAGTGGGAGTGAACTGGGTCAGGCGTCTGGCTCAGGGGCAAGGGACTCTGCTTCTTCCCAGGGTGATGGATGGTGTTGACTCAGCTGGGACCAGGCGACATCAGACACTGGGTGGGCCTGGAAATGGGGGCTTGCTGCAGAAACCCCAAGCCCACTCTCTTGGTGCCCGCAGAGGGGCAGTGCCCAGGACAAATCCAGCCCTCCTAGGACATGGACAATGCTGCTGAAAACCGTGGGAGGCTGGGTGGGAGGCGGGGCTTCTTCTGAGAGAGGCAGTGGCATTGGAAAGCCCAGAACATCCAGGGGGGTTCAGGTAAATTTGGTTTGAGGCACGGACTCCAGTGTGGTAAAGGAAGAGTGCCACGGCCGAAGGAGATTCAGAAACAGCGAGTGGAGCCAGCTCTTGTGGTTACCGCTGAAGGTGGGCTTGCCAGGTAATATACAGGGTGCCCAGTTAAGTTTGAAGCACAGATGAACAATGAATAAATTTGCAGTATGTATACATCTCCCAGATATTGTGTTTCTATTTTTCTTTACTAAATTTGGTAACTCCAGCAGAAGGAAAGTTACAGGTAACTTATTTCCTCCTCTGACTCTGTACTTGCTAAATTATCTCATGAACAGGTATGACTTTGGAATCAGGAAAACAAAAAAATCCTAATCTTATATTCTCTGGTTCCTGTATAAGTGGCAGTTTTAATGCTGGGTCAGGTTTAGGATATGAAAAGTCTAGAAGCCAGGAGAAAAGCCGGGGCAGCCTGAACTCACGGCTGCACCCACACCCAGGCCCACAGGCCCCGGACTGCATAGCAGCTTCCAGCCGTATACCTTTGCATCATGTATTAATGCCCATCACATCCAAGCTCCTTAAAACTCTATGTTCCCTCCCTCCTGCCCCTGGTAAATCCATTAACAGCCTCTGCACCTTGAGGCCTGAGGCCTTATAGATCTTTCCTGCCCATCAAGCCTTTCCTGGGAGAAAAGAGGCCTCAGCACTACTGTCTGCTGATCTTACAGATGAAGCACTCATACATCTTTCCTGGCCGAGATGCTAATCTCCTGGAACATCCTTACTAAGAGGTGATGTATAAAATCATACTCACCAAAATTTGTCATCTTATTCCAATGTTCCACCCTTGCTTATTTTTAGCCTACTTGAATTCTTAATGAAATTCTCTTTAAAAAAAACCACATCCATATATACCCAAAGCATCTTTAAATATTTAAAATCTAGACTATGATCAGGGCACTCATCCGGATCTCACTATTTAGCACTAATTATAAACAATGCAGTCTAGCCGTTGTCTTTAACGGCTTTATAAGTAGTAGGCTTGTCTTTCTAATTAGACTATAAACTAGTCTTTTGCGTCTCTGATATCTCTCAGAGCACCTGTCCCGGAGTGGGGCACGCACGGTAAAAGTTTAATGATGTGTCTGACTCCACTTGGCCCGCGTCTTCTGTTTGCTCCTCTTCCCCTCCCTGCCTAAGTGCCCCCCCTCCCAGACCAGCACCCCCACCATTAAAACAGGCTCAGTTTTCTTAGTTGTCACCTTTAACATCTGTATCTGCTGGTGCACTACTTACACTTTTTAAAGTTGGTTGGCAGGCCATTCAGAATCACACTTCCTCAGCTATTAAGTATGCCCAGAATAAATCTCCGCTTATCTCAAAATAGGGGAGTGGTGATCTCTTGCTGAGTATTTATTAATATGCATTAGGCATATTCACCAATGTTGTCTACATAAACTTGGACACAATGGTACCATATGATGTCATTTAAAGGAATAAAATATATTTTTCCCTAAATAAAAAAGCAATGCGAACTTTAAAAATATAGAAAAGCACAGAGGCAAAAAACAAAATCCAGACTTTATTTCTCTCATACTATACTCACTCATAGGTTATCTTTCCAGTGGTTTTCTATGCATACAGGTGAGCGCATATGTATCTACATGAATGTATATGTGCACACACATTAATGTATATCACAGAAGAAAGGCATCTATTATTTTGTCTCGATGTACTCATTAAGCAACATACAGTAAACCCTTCCCTGTGACCAGTCCCTTATTATTAAACATTTAGGTTGCCTTCAATTTTTCTCTGTTATAAATAATGCTGCAATAGAGTCCTTGTTCATTCACTGTGTGCTTACCCCTGCTGTATTTCTTTAGGGACAGAGTTCGTAGGAAATAGTTGGTGATGCCTATTGTAAGGCTTTAAATATTTAGCCACCCCGTTCTCTGGCGAGGTCTCACTGTTTGCACTCTGCTTTGGGGAACCTTAATGAGAAGAAAGTGGAGGGTTTGGGATCCCTTCCCACTCCCACCTCCAGTCATTAATTAGGAGCCGACAACAGCTTTTTCTATAGGCTCCAAAATGCTTCTCTATTTCAAGCCACCCAGTCCCATTCTAGCCTTCCTGTTGGGTGCATTCACTCATTCATCCAACAAATATTTCTTTGAGCACTTACTATGTGCCTGGCACTGTTCTTGATGCTGGAGATACAGCAGTGAACAAAATCAAGACTTAGTAGCAGCTCTTTCCCTATCCCACAGAAAATTCCTACATCATTATTCCTTCGAGGAGTTTTTCCTGATCACAGACTGGATGTGCTGTAGCTGCTGTGAAGCACAGGAGGTTTAGGGTGGGCTGCTGCGCTCAGCGAATGCTTTATCTATTTGGAGGAGGCAAGCCTAAATCACACACACACACACACACACGCACGCACACACACACGCACACACAGACACACACCCTGAAACAAAACAAAGCAAAACAAAAACAGAACTAATCTTTTGGGAGAGGATGTAACAAGTGCTAAATTGTTGGGTACAGGTGCTGTAAATGCTGCGGGAGTTCGGGGGAGGAGCTATATTAGTGACTTTCCAGGTGCAATAAAAAAACCCCTTGACAAGAGCTAGGCCAGTCCCTTCATTTTCTGCATGTGGATGCTGAAGCCCCCAGAAAGGAAGGGAAAGAGCAAAACGTGCACCCTTTGCAAGTCCCAGGGGCACCTTTGTCTGAGGCAGGGATACCTGAGGGACTGAACTCAACAGGGAGGAGAAAGACAAGGTAGGAAAGAGGGTGGTGAAAACGTCTCGGTCATTTAAAAGAAGTCCTTGGGCTGCGTCCTTGACTGCACCCCTCCAACCTGTGCTCCCCTCCTTGACTGCACCCCTCCAACCTGTGCTCCCCGTCTGCTGTGGGGAGGGGAGCTTTTCCCCATGAGGCCCGCCAGGTAAAGCCTCTGTAATTGCCTGAGGTCAGGCCTGAAAGGTCACGCATAGGATTTTGCCTTTAGTATATGCAAGTGAAAAAAACAAACCAGAAAAATGACAGCAACAACAGCCACAACAAAGCTGATCTGGGTGTTTCCAGATCACCTGGACCTACTCCACCTGTGTGTAAAAGGTAAGGAAACAGTTACTACCTATTTGATACTTTTAAAACTTTTTTTTCAGGCTGGGTGGGTGGCTCACACCTGTAATCCTAGCACTCTGGGAGGCTGAGGCGGGAGGATCACTTGAGGTCAGGAATTTGAGACCAGCCTGAGCAAGAATGAGACCCTGTCTCTACTGAAAATAGAAAAATTAGCCAGGCATGGTGGCATGCACCTGTAGTCCCATCTACAGCTGGGGCAGGAGGATGGCTTGAGCCCCAGAGTTTGAGACTGCGGTGAGCTATGATGACACCACTGCACTCTAGCCAGGGCGACAGAGTGAGACTCTGTCTCAAAAAAAAAAAAAGAAAACAAGCTTTTTTCGGTTTCTATTTTTATTCGACATTCTACACACACAGTATATTGTTTTATAAAACCAAATATTTCTAGTTTTGTTATTAAAAAAACAGCAATCCATTGTTTACCACCCTAATTTCTCTCTTCCCAGAAGGAACCACTTTGATCCTCTCAGCTGATTATTTTGGTATTTACATGTATGTCTCCAGATAACATCCCCAAATTGTCCCTTGTACTTTTTCTGCTTTAGCCATGACCTGTGACTTGCTATTGTCCAGGTCTCTTGCCCTGCGGCCATTCCCACCACTCACTGCTCCCTTTCCAACCCCTCCCTCCCGGTCCAGTAAAACTGTTACTTGGGTCAGATCAGTACAGTTGTCCCTTGGTATTGGTGGGAGATTGGTTCCAGGACACCTGAGAATTCCAAAATCAGAGGCTGCTTCAGTCCCTGACATCAAATGGGGTAGTATTAATATTTGAATATAACCTACACACATCCTCCCATATGCTTTAAATCACCTCTAGATAACCTGTGGTACCTAATACAATGTAAACGCTGTGTAAATAGTAAATAGTTATATGATATCTTTTTTTACATGTATTTTTTATCATTGTATTTTTATTTTCTATTGTTTTTTTTCTGGATATTTTGGATCCACAGTTAATTGAACCCACAGATGTGACAAGTGAACTATATTCATTCTTTGCATTATTATGGCTAGGTGAAGGCTACCTATAGTTGAGCCACGTACTAGATTGTGACTACTTTTACTTTCCTGTACTTTTTGTTTTCACCGGAATAGTTATCTTGTTTTCTCATTTGTGTTTTTTCCGGGTTTCACTAATTCAACCCCAAATTCTCGGCCAGTTGTCTGTCTTCTCTCAAGGATTGTATGCGTCAGTTTTCCAGTGATTTACTCTTCATGAAGAAACCTCTTCCAGAGCCTTCTGGCACGCTCCAGTGTGGCCTGGCTCTTCTTTACCACTGGCACTCACCATTCCTCCTGGCATCTCCTGTCCCCATCATTGGGGGGACCCCCTTCCTCCCTACCTTTTGAGGTGGCTCTCTGGTTTCCTGCATCTCAGATTTGTCTTCCTCTAGGTTTACTCTTTCATTTTGGTGGAGCACATCCCCTAGTAGCTTTTGGAAAATAGTGTATGGGAAATAAATTTTTCAGACTTCACCTGTGTGAGAATGTCTTTATAGGCTGTTTGGCTGGAGATTCTTCTAGCTTGGAAACGATTTCCCTCCAGAATTGTGAACACCTCGCTCTGTTGACTTTTTGCTTCCTGTATTGCTGCTCAGCAATCTCCTGCCATCCTGATTCTTGATTATTTCACACTTAATTTTCTTATTCTCCTTGGAAATGGCAAGATCCACTTGAATCCAGGGTTTTGAATTTCCTAATCATGTACCTCTGGATGGGTCCATTTGTACACTCATGGCATTTCCAGTCCAGAAAATATCTCAGGTCTGGGGAATTTTATTGAATTATTTCTTTGATTTCTTCTCCTCTACATTTTTCTTTCTCTCACTTTTTGGAGTTTCTATACTCGGTTGTCAGAACTTCTGGATTGGTTTTAATTATCTTCTCTTTTCTGTCCAATTTTTTACCTTTTTTACTTTTTGCTTTCCTTTCTGGGAGATATCCTAAATTTTAGCTTCCAAGTTTCTATTAAGTTTTTCATATTTTCTCTAGTATTTTCCATTTCTAAGAACTCTTTGTGTATATGTGTATGTGTATATATATGAAAATATACATTTTAATATAATATATAAATGTATTTCCATATAAATATATTTTATATAGCTATGTTTATATAAATGATGGATAGAGGGGGTGTCGATTCTTATTCTAAGTAGCAAACTCTTTAAGCAACTTTATTTTCTTTTTGTTTTTGTCTCTATTGTTCATATTTAAGGACTTCTTTGGGTGTGCGGTAATCCTGTCTGTCTACTTATCCGTCTATAGCAAACGCTTACATAACTCCTACTGCGTGCCCGGCACTATTTTAAGCACTTCACAAGGACCATTTCGTTTAATCCTTACACCAAGCCTATGCTGCAGGGATACTGTTATCCCCATTTTAAGAGAGGAGTGTTGTTCGTACTTAAGTCCTGGGGACAAAGAATCTTATTAAGAGCTCAGGGCTGTAAGTGAACTTACCAACTGCAAACTTCATCTTGGTGTGTTTTGTCTTTCTCTTGTGGAACTTGCATGTCAGTATCTTCAGGTCTTTCCTGTGCAGCTGGTCAGATTACCAAAGGAGACTCTACCGAGCTCCTACCTAAAGGCTGAAGGTCTGGCTGACAGATTTCTGGGCATGGGGGAGATGGCACCTGGGGACTTCGACATCCCCATCCTCTGCGGTTCCTGCCTCTCCCAGGCCAGAGGACCTGGGTGTTGTTCTGTCCTGTCTTTGTCCACAGGGGAGGAGAACCTGGCTGCCTGGACTTGGGGAAGGAATACGGAGATAAGACTGCCTCGTCAGCAGACCTTAACCAATTCTCCTAATTTTAGTACCCCGCGCCCTCACCTCCGCTTCCAGAAGCGCCTGGTGCTGCCAACTCTGGAGCCGCATGGGGATTCTGGCTTACAGATCGGGTTGGTTTCCCACATTCTGCACTGTTGGCTTAGGATTCAATTTCCTCTCCATTTTCTTGTGCCTGCTAAGTAAATTACTCCTTCTCTAGCTGCTTTTCAGGTTTCACATTTTGTTGCTGTTTTCTACTCTCCCATTTCCCCATTCGTGTGGGTCTGTGACTTTAAAATTCCCTGTACTGGCATTCTAATAGGGCTTCATCAGGGAATGAAAGCCAGTGTTTGCCTCTTTACATAAGACTCCTGCTGTTCGAATTTTCCCTTTCTTTACCCTTCTATTTATTCTCCTACCTAGAAATCATATAGTGAGAACAGAGAACAGAGAAATGCATGACCTCGTCATAAGCTGTAGAGCCTTGCATTCTGGAAAGGATATCAGAAAAGGTGCAAGGAGGGACAAGGAAGGACAGGAACTGAATGGCATGTATGAGAAAAGCATGTTGGACGTTACCATGTAATCTTAATTGTTATATTTTTATAATAGAAATTTTTTTTAATGGGGCTAAATGAAGTCTTAGTTTCTGATGTTACACTGAAAATACAGCATTTCTTTCTGGGGGATTACACTCCACCAAGGACTTTATTTCAGAATATCCAGGGAGAGATGAGATTTTAATTTTGATCCAAAGGAGGCATGTGTTTTAAAAAGGGGTGGGGATGTGTGTGCTGCATTAAAGGACTGGCCTAGGCAAATAAGGATGGCCTCAGGGGCACATGGGACTTTAGTCTCCCAGGCTGGAAAACCTTCTGGCCCAGGCACTGGGCTTTAAATCCTGAAGAGCTCAGTGTAGACCTCAGGCTAGGTGTCTTATAGGTATGCGTGTCTTTCTCCCCAGGCCTTCTGTAAGTTATCGTTTGTATGTTCTTTTTTTATTAGGTAGATTAAACTCAGATCTTTTAAAACAATGGTTCTTAACTCCATCCATGTAGCAGAATGGCCAGTGGAACTTTAAAACCTAAAGATTCTCAGACCTTATAGCAGCCCTCCTAAACCAGACTTTATATAGAGGCTTGAGCGCCACTGCTGGGGTAGTAGCTCTGTGCATGAGATTTAGAAGATACATGACCTTCTGGAAATTATAGGCAGCATTGAACATTGAATCTGACTTTTGTTTTTTTTTTTTTTTTGAGAAAAGAACCACTGCTTTCATCAGATTCTCATAAGAAAACTTCATAGCACTTATCACTACCCTGTCTCGTAGATTATATTACATTATATAATTATTTGTTTGCTATCTGTTTTACCTACCACAATAAAGGAGGAAAATTTGTCTACTGTTAGTGTCCCCAGAACAGAAATAATCCCTTTCCCAGCATTAAATAAATATTATTTGAATGGATGAAAGAGCGAATGAATGAAAAGAACTCCTAAGCTCCCCTCTCCCCTAAAGGCTAAACTACTTTGTAGAACAAAGTGCAATGGAAGCTTTAGATGGAAATTAAATATTTATTCAGATTCCATAAGCGCAGTGCTGGACTGGACACAGGGAGACGAAAGGGCATGGATGCAGAGGTCAGTGATGCCATCCCTGGCCCTAAATTGCTTGCAATCTCTACCTACGCTCTCATTCAGGGCCCTTCATTGGTGGGGGTATTTTTTTTTTTTTTTTGACACAAAAGAATTCTGAGTGCTGTTGTGGTGTGTCTCCCTGGCTTTATTTTTAGCTCTTCTGGTCTTATCAAATAACTGAATGGACCCTCTGTCTCTTAAAAAAGCAAACAAACAGCTCTCCCACAGCCCTGCTGAATGGATGTTCGTTTTGCTGGGAGAGCTTAACTGACAACTTTGTCCCATGACAGGGAAGGAGCTTAGGGAAGTAGTACTTAGGGAAGTTTTCTGCTTAAGCCAAACCTCGCTGTCTTCCTACCTCCAGACCTGTAGGAGTGACATCTGGCAAATACTGCTGAAGGGGTATGAGCAATAGTGGGAGGGGTCCAGGGATTTGCAAGAGAAGGACCATTTGATTAAGAGATTATTTGATAGTAATTTGATCATCCGAGAATAATGTTCTAAGAGGCTGAAGCTCCCACTGGAGACACTTGAGAATGTCTCAGAAAGGGCTGAGATGACCTAAACTGGCACATATCCTCTTTCTTTTATTCTTAGCTTCCTTTTGGTGATATTGCAGCTAATACTGTCACTTACTGCCCTCGAGCCCCTGTCAATGACACCCATACCTCCAAGGGCACCCAGCCGTGATGGCCTGGATTGGGAAGGCCGTGTGACTTGGGATGGAGTCACTCGTGATAGAATTGAGGCAGAGCATAAGGATGGGGGGTGTAAAGGTTTTCTAAAATAAGACAAGCCAGCATGTGGCACTCCTGGGTGTATCGATGGTGACTGGCTGGTAGGCACAGGAAGGTGGTGGGGCTGAGGAAGGAACAGCTTCTACCAGCTGCTTGTTCAACAAAGAAACCTACGTGGAGGGGTTGCTCCTCTGCCCTTCCCTTCTCCCGTCCTCCTACCCTTTTGTGACATTTCCACTTCAAAGCTATTTTTTGTGGCTGGCAGAATTTTAGGGTGGCCCTCAATATCCCCCACCCTCCACCCCAGTGTATGTGTCCTGGATGATCTCCCCCTCTTTGAGTGGGGGTGGTTACGTATGTTGCAGAGGTGAAGCGATTGCATAAATGTAATGAAGGGCTCTAATCAGTTGGCTTTAAGTTAATCGAAAGAGCAGTCATCCAGGGTGGGCCTGGCCTAATCAGGCGAGCCCTTTAAAAGAGGGCCTGGAAGTCAGAGATGGAGAAGGCAGAGAGATGCACAGCAGCAGAGATGCTCTTCTGTTGGCCTTGAAGTAGCACCCGTGGAAAGGGCCACATGGCAGAGAACAGCGGCCTCTAGGGCCTCTGGGGTATCAGATCTACAACCACAAGGAACCGAATTCTGCCAATGATTAATGAGCGTGGAAGAGGACCCAAGCCTCGGATGAGACTGTAGTTCTGGGTGCAACTTGATTTCCACCTGGTGAGCCCTTGAGGAGAGGACCCAAGCTAAACCCCAACTAGAATCCTGACCCATAGAAGCTGCTGGATGATAAATTTGTGTTGTGTTAAGCTACTACATTTGTTACACAGAGACAGGAAACTAATAAATCCTTAACGTTTATTTTAATTTCATTTAACTGGCATTATGATTGTGACTGTGGGCATGGTGGGGAAGAGAGAAGAAATAAATCAAATTCAAGCTAAACTGCTGGTGTTTAGATCTAGAACCATTTACCAGGGGGGCAAACGTGGGCAAGTTACTTAACCTTTCAAATGTCCTTCAGTTTCCCCAGCAGTTATGATGACAACAACAGCGCCTTGCATTGCGAGGAATAAATGGTTTAATAGCTATAAGGCACTTAGAACATTGCCTGGCACATAGTAAGTGCTGAGTAATTGTTAATCTTACAGTGATTCTTGGGTCAGAAATGTGGCAGGAACCTTGGGGGGCATTGATGGTTGCCGGGGAACGCCACCGTGTAAGATACACTGTGTTAATGCCTCTCATTCCGGGCCCCTGGACTCGCTGTCTACTGGCTTTTCACTATAATCTTAATTATCAGATCAAGCATTACCTCTAGAAAGTACTTTTTTAAAAAAACCATTAACTTATTTATTTATTTTAATGGGTATTTACCCAAAGGAAAAACAGACATTCTATAAAAAAAGGCATCTGCACTTGGATGTTCAGAGCAGCGTAATTCACAATTGCAAAGATGTGGAAACAACCCAAGTGCCCATCAATACATGAGTGGATTAACAAAATGTGGCATATGTATGCCATGGAGTACCACTTAGCCACAAGAAACGATGGTGAACTAACACCTCTTGTATTATCCTGGATGGAGCTGGAGCCCATTCTACTAAGTGAAGTATCATAAGAATGGAAAAACAAGCACCACGCGTACTCACCATCAAATTGGTGTTAATTGATCAACGCTTACGTGCACATATGGAAGTAACATTCATGGGGCATAGGGCAGGTGGGAGCGGGGAGGATCGGACGGGTAAATTCACACTTAATGGGTACAGTATGCGATGTCTGGGGGTTGGGCACGCTTGTAGCTCCAACTTGGGTGGTGCAAAGACAATATATCTAGAAAGTACTTTTGAAGAACATGCCTCTCACCAGGAGCTTGGCTACTGACCCAGCTAGGAAATCTTCTTTTAAAACCATAATACTATATACCATTTGAGGGATTCATCTGGACAATCAATTCTCAAAATAAAGACAAACACAATGAATTCCCAATTGTTCAAAAGTGGAATCAGTGCCTGGTTCTAGCAGTTTCATTCTATTCCAGCCCTGGAACTGATGGATTGATCCCAACACCACAAGGCAGGCTGGACAACTGCAATATGTCCCAAATGAGAGAATTTTGCTGTTTAGTAACACACTAATTCAAAATAAAGAGTTTCATTGTCATTTTTGTAAGGAAAAGAGATATTAAAGCATTTGGCTTAGAGAAGTTTTGAAAGTTGGGAAACCCAAGTTCGGTCTCACTAGTGGGCAGGCAATGGGGCCTTTCTAGATGTTAGCGTCCTCTTCTGTGAAATGAGAGGGTTGTCTTCCAGAAAGATGGCATCACCACTCTCTCTGAAATCCACCAGAAAGAACAGAGGCCGAAAAAAAGAAAAATATTTCAGCCATGGTATTACTAGAGAATGGCCACAATCTCACACCACATAGTGTGAAAATATTCATTCATTCACACATACATACACACTTCATCCATTCAACGAGTATTTGCTGCCGTGGAGGTACCAGCCTGGTCCTAGATGCCAGGGGCTCTAGCTGCCAGGTATAAAGAAAACTGAGCCAAAAGACAGGAGATCACCAAGGTCTGATATCTTTTTCCTCTAATTTACAGCAGGTATGGATTTAGAAATGTAAATAAAAGGGTATGTAGAAGCTGTGTAGTGACGAATTTAACTCGCCCAAAGAGAGGTTTGGTCTTTGCCCTGAGCTTCTGGGAGGTAATCTCTAAAGCCCTTGGAATGTCATGCCTGATAGGAATGTTTTTGTTTGTCTGGGAGCTCTGGGTCACTCCAGATAGTCCAACAATGTGATTCAGGGTCGGGGCTTTGGGTCATACAGTATCAGCTCCACCTCCAGAGGGGATGGATACTGAGGATGGTCACATGGGCAGTCAGTGATGCCCCCAATAAAAGCAACAACAAGAGCAAAAACAATGGGACAAATTGAAAAGGAAAGTTGTCAAAGTGCTGGGCCTGGAGAGTTTTATGGGTGAATACTTCAAGGAACACATTGATTTTGATGCTATTCAAATTCTCCAGAGCATTGCAAAATAAGGAATGCTTTCTGCTCTCCTAAAAGCCTGTAAAGCCAGAATTTCAGTCATTGTAGTGATACTAGAAGCTGATAAATGTGGCAGGTACACATGATCACCTGTGCACACACACTATCCATGTGTTGGATGAGATGCTTTGAGCTGCAGGTAACAGAATCCTTGAGCGAAAGTCATGTAAATATCAGGCCATTTATGATCAAATTTAACAAAAGTCTAGGGGTAAGTGCTTTCATTGTTGGGTCAGGCATTTAATGAGGCCCTCTGGGACCACAGCCCCAGGGGTCCTCTTCTTAGAGGTGAAAAAGCAGGAATCAATAGGTGGATGGGCGAGCCAGAGCCAAGTCTGGAAACGAACCTGGTGCAGCCCATGACACGCTGGTTACCTGTTCCTACCCTGTGTCCCTTTTCATGGCCCCTTTTCCGTGATGTGTTCATGCCCTGTTCCAGTTGATTGGGGGGGGGCATTCTGCATTGTATCTGTTTTTAAATATTTTGAATATCGCCCTAAATATACCAACTGTTTTTGGAAATTCAGTGTCTTCTAAAATTGGCATTTCAAATCAGCAGGGGAAATAGGGCTTCCACAGATACCCACTTCATTGTTTAGAACAAATTAAAACTGATTCCCTGCCTCGCCGGTCCTAATGGTCATTGCCAATAATTCAAAGAATAAAATGTTTAAAAAAAAGAAAGAGAAAGAAAACAAAAGTTTACCAGAAGAAAACAGGGCTGAATTATTTTTATAATCTTGGAATGAGAAAGACCTTTCTAAGCATGATGTGAAAACTACAAGCAATAAAAGAAACATTTGATTAACTTGACAACTTAGAAAATGTAAACTTTTTGTATGGGGAAAAGATGGGCATTCTAAAAAAAAAATTCAAGTCCAAAAATCAAAACATAAAATCACTGCAAAAACTTATTTTTGTTTGACATTTGACAGTTAAAGGGGCTAATTTCCCTTATGTACAAATCCATGAGCGCTCTTACAAATCAGGGGCCAATAATTAAGAAAAGGTCCACGCCATCACTAATACTACTTTACGTATAAAAATCTCATTCTTTATTTGTCTGTTTGCCCACTAGATAATACCTCATGTTGGATAAAGTATGGGAAAATGGGCACATTCATATGTTTGTTAATATACCTTTTTTAAAAGAAGCATTTGTCAAATCCGTTAAAGCTTAAAATATTTATACCTATGGGCAGAATCATTTCTGGAAGCATCATTTATAGCTTCAGAAAGTTAAAAACAACTCAAATATCTATTGCTAGGGTATTAATGAGACAACTTAGAGTACATTTACTAATTCAACCAAATGTTGACTGTCTATCATCTGATAAGCTTGCATTCTCGTGGGAGGAAATGTAGAGCAAATAACTAAACAGTCATGCAAGGTTTGTGACAAATGCTTTGAAGGAAATAAACATGATGTGTTATAGAGCAAGAGTTGGCAAAACATGGCCCCTGGGCCAAATCCGGCCTGCTACTTGTTTTTGTATGGCTTGTGAGCTGAGACTGATTCCTGCATTTTTAAATGGTTGAAAAAAATCAAAAGATAAATATTATTTCATGATATATGAAATTATAGCATATGAAAATATAACATACGAAAATATGTTGTATAAATTTTCATATAACATATGAAAATTATAATATTTGACATTTCAAATTTCAGTGTCCATAAATATGTTATTGGAATGCAGCCACCCCTATATGTTTGCTTATTATCTATGGCTGCTTTTGCACTGCAATGCCATAGTTAAGTCATTTCTACAGAGATTTTCTGTCTTATAAAGCCTATAATATTTACCTCCTGGCCTTTTGCTGGAAAAGTTAGCTAACCCCTATTTTAGAAGGAATTAATCATAGAGGGTCCAAGAGAAATGAAAACGTATGTCCACACAAAAATTTGTACATGAGTGTTCAAAGCAGCATTTTCATAAGAGTCCCAAAGTGGCAACAACCCACATGCCCTTTGATGATGATGAATCAACAAAAAAAATGGATAAATGGTGAATAAATAAAATGTGGTATATCTAGACAATGGAATATTATTTGACCATGAAAAGGAATGATGTACCGATATATGCTAACACATGGATGAAATTTGAAAACATTATGCTAAGCGAAAAAAGCAAGTCACAAAGGACTATCGAGTGTATGATTTCATTTATATGAAATAAGCAGAACAGGCAAATCTACAGAGACAGAAAGCACATTGGTGGTTTCCTAGGCCTGGGGGATTTGGGTGGAAATGGGGAGCAATTGCTAATGGGGGTTAGGAAAATGTTCTAAAATTGACTGTGGCAATAGTTTTACAATTCTGTAAATACACGAAGAAGCATATGCTTACATGGGTGAATTGTATGATATGTGAATGATACCTCAATAAAGCCGTTAACAAAAAGAGTGGAGAGTGCAAAGGTGTTGGGAGCTACTTTCGATAGAGTTTCAGGAAAGGCCTCTCTGAGGAGGTCATGTTTGAATAAAGACTTTAAGGAAGAAAAAAGCCGTAAGAAGAATGTTCCACTCAGAGAAAATAGCAAAAGCAAAAGTCCTGAAGCAAGAACAAGCTTGTTTTGTTTGAGAAACAACAACAAGGCCAAGTATGACTGCAGCATCATTTCCCATGAGAGAAATGAGGTCAGAAATGTAGGCAGGGGCTAGATCATGCATCCCTGTGGACTCTAGGCAAGACTTTGGATTTTATCTGAAATGCAATAGGGAAAATCACTGGGATATTTTAAACAAGGGAATGACATAATCTGCTCCTCTTCTGATCTTTTTCCTTTCTCCTAAGCTGGAATGAGGCAGTGAACCAATTTTTTTTTTGTAAGTCAATTTTGACCATGTGGATGAGGACATCCCTTAGATCTTATCAGAGAAAAATAATAAAAGAAAATTGAGTTCTTGGATAACCTTGGGGACATGAGCTGCCCACTACCTTAAAGTGCCTTTGGACTGTTATGTGAGAGAAAAATGACTTATTTACATCATTCATGCATTGGCACCCACTCTGTACCATCACTGTGTTAGGTTCTGGGGATTAACTATAAAAGGACATGATCTCTATCTTCAAGAAAGTCTCTAATAAACAATCATTTAGGTCTCCAGGTCTTCTCTTCCCCTGCCACAGTGACCACGGGAGTCTCTTGTTCAAGATGGAGCAGCTACAAAAGGTGGGGGCTTCCATCAGCCTGGGTCACTTAGTCACTGTTTGGTACAATGCCCCATCAACCCACATTGGACACATAATGTAAGCAAGAAATAAATCTTTCTGGTGTTAAAGCTACTAACTATTGGGAATGATTAGTTGCCATTGTACAACCTAGCCTATCCTAATATATTTGGGCTGCAGGGTATAGAATTCCCTCACTTGAACTGCCTTAAACAATAAAGAAATGATTTCGCACTAACTAGAAGTTCAGAGATAAACCAGGTTGTGGGATTGGTTGATACATCAGAAGTAGCAGAAATCCTGGTTCTTTCCATCTCTCTGCTCTACCATCCTTGGGGTAGCTTCCTTGGCATCATCCTCCTGGCGCAAGTTAGCAACAGCTTCCTGACATCCTATCAGATGTGTCAATATCCAGAGGCTGTGTGTGAGGATGGAACAAGTTATTCTCATATATCATTGGTTAGAACTGGGTCCCGTGTCTACCTCTAATCTAAATCTCCAGCAAAGAGAATGGGATTATCATGATTTATTCTGAGCAGGGGTCAACAAACTTTCTGTAAAAGCCACATACAGGAGCCACATACAGGCTCTCTGTCTCATATTCTTGTTTTCTTCAACTGTTTAAAAATGTATAAACCATTCTTGGTGTGTGAACCATACAAAACATAGGTCACAAGCCATAGTTTGCTGACCTCTGGCTTAAACGATTAAAAATCTAGCTGCATGAAGACATCACACTACCTGATTTCAAATTATACTACAAATCTATAGTAATCAAAACAGCATGGTACTGACATAAAAACAGACACATAGACCAATGGAACAGACTAGAGAACCCAGAAATAAATCTATGCATTTACAGCCAATTCATTTTTAGCAAAGATGCCAAGGACATACATTG
The DNA here is from genome assembly GCA_004363605.1 of Indri indri. Taxonomy (NCBI): domain Eukaryota; kingdom Metazoa; phylum Chordata; class Mammalia; order Primates; family Indriidae; genus Indri; species Indri indri. Next base: position 123,120 of record RJWJ010000072.1, read on the forward strand.
GGGAAACACAGTCTCTTTAATAAATGGTGCTGGGAAAACTAGATATCCAAATGCAAAAGAATGAAACTAGATTCCTATCTTTTTCCATATACAAAAATCAACTCAAAATAGATTAGAAACTTAACTGTAAGATCTAAAACTGTGAAACTACTAGATGAAAACATTGGGAAAATGCTACAAGACATTAGTCTGGACAAAGTTTTTTTTGGATAAAACCTCAAAGGCACAAGCAACAAAAGCAAAAATAGAAAAATGGGATTACATCAAGCAAAAAGCTTCTGTACAGCAAATGAAACAATTAACGAAATGAAGAGACAACTTACAGAATGGGAGAAAATATTTGAAAAATATCCATCCAACAAGGAATTAATAACCAGGATATACAAGGAACTCAAGCAACTCAATAGCAAAAAACTCCAAATAATCAGATTAGAAAATGGGCAGAAGACCTGAACAGACATTTCTCAAAAGAAGACATACAAATGGCCAATAGGTGTATGAAAAAGTACTCAACATCCCTAATCATTAGGGAAATGCAAATAAAAACCACAATGAGATATTATCTCACCCCAATTAGAATGGCTGTTAACAAAAAGACAAAAAATAACAAATGCTGGTGAGGATGCAGGGAAAAGGGAACTCTTTGACACTGTTGGTGGGAATGTAAAGTAGGACAGCCATTATGGAAAACAGTAGGGAGGTTCAAAAACCTAAAACTAGAACTACCATATGATCAGCAATCTGGCTGCTGGTATATATCAGAGGAAAAAAAAAAAGGAAAACAGTATATTGACAAGATACTGCAGTCCCATGTTTATTGCAGCACTATTCACAATAGCCAAGATACGGACTCAACCTAAGTGTCCATCAGTAGAAGAGTAGATAAAGAAAATGTGGTATATAAACACAGTAGAATATTATTGAGCCATCAAAAAGAATGAAATCCTGTCATTTGCAGTGAGGTGGATGGAACTGAAGGTCATTATGATAAGTGAAATAAGCCAAGCACAGAAAGGCAAATACTGCATATTCTTACTCATAGGGGAATTTAAAAACGTGGCTCTCATGGAGGCAGAGAGTAGAATGGTGGTTACGAGAGGCTGTGAAGAGAAGGGAGGAGGTAGGAGTGGATAAAAGTTGGTTAATGGCTACAAAAATACAGTTAGATGGAAGGAATAAATTCTAGTATTCAATAATACAGTAGGGAAATTATCATGAGCAACTATTCATTGTGCATTTCAAAATAGCTCGAAGAGAAAAACTGTAACATTCCCAACACAAAGATAAATGTTGGAGGTAATGGGTATCCCAGTTACTCTGATTTGATCAATACACATTGTGTACATGTATCAAAATATCACATGTACCTCCAAATTTGTACAGCTCTAACATATCAATGAAAGAATCTAGCTATAGTGGGAGATTGAATCAGCTCTCTCTGACGGCTCTGTGCAGGAGAAGGAGTTGTTTGAGAATCTGCCACTCTAGTAAGAAGGATCTGGGTGGGTGAACAACAACGTCTGCTGCAATAACAACCACGGGAAGGCACTGAGCCTTTGCCATGGGTCGGATCCTCCGCTTCACAGTAATCATCTCAGTTATTCCTTATGGCATCTTTTGAGGTAGGTACTAATATTTTTCTTTGATTACAGATGAGAACCCTGAGGTTTAGGGAGGTTACCTATCTGCTGCAAGGTGCCATAGATAAGTAAATGGAAGAGCTGAGATTTGAACCCAGGTTTCTCAGAAGCCTAGGGTTCTGTTCTTCATCACATCATCAGACTGCACCCCTCTTCCCCAAGCAAAAATAGAGAGCCACGTGGGCTAACGTGGATGGGGAAAGTTCCAAGGAGGTGGTTGGATTTGAGGTAGATCCAGAAATAGAGATAAAAGGAGAGTGGAGGCCGGGTGCAGTGGCTCACACCTGTAATCCTAGCACTTGGGGAGGTGAGATGGGAGGATCGCTTGAGGTTAGAAGTTTGAGACCAGCCTGACCCTGTCTCTACAAAAAATAGAAAAATTAGCCAGGCGTGGTGGCGTGCGTCTGTAGTCCCAGCTACTTCGGAGGCTGAGGCAGGAGGATTGCTTGAGCCTAGCAGTTTGAGGCTGCAGCGAGCTATGATTGCGCCACTGCACTCTAGCTGGGACAGAGGAGTGAGACCTTGTCTCAAAAAAAAAAAAAAGAAGGGCAACCCAGAGGAAGTGATCAGTGTGAGCCAAGATGCAGAAGCTGGAGACACAGAGACCTGCAGGACACAGCAGGTGAATGTGCTCGTTAGCTCTGAGGGCTTGTGCAGCACGGTAACGGGATGAAGGCTAGAATGGTGCATGGGAGCTGAATTCTGGCAGTCCCGGCTGCCATCCTGCCTGTGTGACATTGCCTGGTGGGTGATGTGGAGACACTGAATGTGATACGAAGAGGAGTGACAAGATCACAAGTGTATGTGATAAAGAGGAGTATGGCAGTGACAGATAGCAATGCGATGGGAGGACACCGAAGGCGTGGATGAGGCAGGAGGCTGTTGCCATCCTTTACTTCCAAGTAGTGAGGCCTTGCAGTGGGGGTGGTGACAGCGGCCCCCAAAGAAACAGCTGAACGTAAGAGCTATTTCCATGCAAGAAATAGCAGGACTTGGTGTTCGATCAGAACAGGGAGGCTAGGGGAGGAGGAAATCAAGGAGGATTCCAAAGCTTGGATGTCAGAAATAGAGAAGCTTCTAGAGTCAGATGCAGGGTGAAGTATACATAAAAAGAACGAAAGGCTAAGGATTCCCTCAACCTTGGGGAGTATCACATGTTTAGAGGGTGTGCAGACCCTGTTAGTTAGTTGCCAACAAGGTATGCACCTAATTTTCTTTACTAATTTAACCCTGAGCAGCAATGTGCCTGCTCCCAAAAATACATTTCCCGGCTCCTTCACCTTAGGGATGAGCACAGAACACAGCCCCTAGCGATGAGACCTAAGTGGAGGTGTGCTGGGTATTTCTGGGAAGGCTTTTCTTTCCTCATCTAAATGGCAGCCTTTCTTCCTTGGGGCTTTCTTCTTCATTCTGGCTAGATGGAGGCAAGAGGTTGAATAGTCATTTTGCAGCCATGGCTAACCATGAAGACGAAGAGCACATGCTAAGAATGGGAGAGCAGAATGAAGTTGCTTGAGAAAGTAGGGACTTTGTAGAGCCATTGCACCAAACCTGGACTGTTTACCTCCATAGTTCTTGTGATCTAAGATATAAAATCTTGGCCAGGCACGATGGCTGACACCTGTAATCCTAGCACTTTGGGAGGCTGAGGTGGGTGGAATGCTTGAGGCCAGGAGTTTGAGAGCAGCCTGAGCAACATGGTGAGACACTGTCTCTATAAAAAAATGGAAAGATTAACCAGGCATGGTGGTGTACACGTCCTTTGGTCCCTAGGCACAACTCTGTGCCTATTGCTCTGTGTTGGCCAGGCCCCAGCTGTATGGCCTCAACCTGGTCTGAGTGCCCCCTTTCAGACATTGAGGCAGCAAGGTGCCTGCCCAGGACGGTAGGGGTGTGGACCCCTGCATGCTCGTGGAGCAGTGGAAGGCCCTGGAGAAGTATAGTCTGAAGACAAGACTGGAAGTGCCATGGTAGCGGTCATCGGACTCCTCAAAGAACCGCTAGGAAGTCGAGTTTTACCTTAACAGGAGGCTGTAAGCTGGGCGGTGGTATGTGCCTGTTGTCTCAGCTACTCAGGAGGCTGTGGTAGGAGAATCGCTTAAGGCCCAGAGTTTGAGACCACAGTGAGCTATGATTGCACCTGTGAATAGCCACTGCATTCCAGCTGGGCAACACAGTGAGACCCCATCTCTAAAAAAAAAAAAAATCATAATAAAAATATATATGGAAGACTGTAAATGCTCTAGATGGAAAATGGCTTGTTTTGAGAGGAAGAGGGATTCCTGTGGAGCTTGCCTCAAACACAGGTTAGGTGACACTGTCGGGAAGAATGAGAAAGGGACTTTTTTACTGGGCAAAAAGTCAGACCATATGACTTTTAAGGTCCCTTCCAACACTAAGATGCCAAGTTCCATGGCCTGATACTGTGGCAACTTACTGGGTTTGTGCATGGAGAGTATCCAATGTGCTATGTATGTGCATGTGTTTATGTATTTCCTGATCATTCATTGTTAAAATCCTTCTGGCCATAATCCTGAAAGGAATAGAAAGCACAGTTTGTGTTGCATGTAAATGGACACAGAATATCAAGGCTTTGGAGGTAGATCTTAACACACTGGGTGTATTTGGCATGGAAAATACATGGCTGCCTTGTTTCCTGTGTGCTAACATGGAACAATAGTCAAGATATATTAAGTTGAGACAAAGCTAGGGCCAACAGAGTAAAGAGCATACCTCCCTCCATTTTAAAAAATGACCTATGTATACATAAATATATGTATGTGTACATTCACGGCATAACTCTAGAAGGATACCCAAAAATCTGATCCCAGCAGTTTTGTCTGGGGAGAAGAACTGAGTTGCTGAGTATAAGAATGAGAATTACATTCCACTGGTTACTTTTCTGGTATTTTTTGACTTCTGTACAACGTGCTTGTATAACCTGTCAAAATAATAATATAATAATAATAATAATAAACCTTAGCTGCCTTACCAAGAAACCCCAGTTAATGGCAGGCACAGGGGGCCTCTGGGAAGGGCAGCATTTGGGGGTCCAAAGAGGAGAATGTCTGTATTTAAATACAATTTAGCCCTGTCCAAGTTTAGAAATCACTTGTGGTGAATTCCATGTAGACTAGACTCGTTTGAACTTGAGTCACCCTCAAATAGATCATAAAAACGAAAAGAGGTTTCGTGACTGTTGATGGGTAACAAGTGGTTACTTTGGGCTGTGTTTTCCTCGGATGCTGTAGCACTCCCTGGGTGAGCGGTTTGGTGCCCGGGTCCCATCCTCCTTCTTGCACTAGCTAACGGTGTGACCTTGAGTAACAGACTCCATTCTCTGGGCCTCAAGGAGAAATAACAAACAAGCTCACAAAGTCATTGTTTAATTCGTTCTGAAGCAGGGTGTGCTGTGGAAACACCCATCACTGCACAGCAATAAAACCCCAAGGCTGGTCTTGGGGAATCAGAGAGCATATCAAGGAAACCACAGCAGAGCTGGGCTAAGCCTCAAGAGAATTACCATATCCTGTTTTCTGCCGGAGCCTCGCCAGAGTCTTAGGCAGGTTCCAGTGAATCACCAAATCGCTCTGGGCACGGCTTGGTGCACAGATGGCGCTGGGAGCCGGGAGAGCCTCGCTAGGCGGTAAATCTCCTCTCCCGGCTAATCCCAGCAAGCATATGCTTAATTAGGCAAGGGCGTGTTGGACTTCCAGAGTACAGATAATTGAAAATCAGTGCAGGGAATGGCTTGTTTTCATCTTAAAAAAACACATAAAATATACTCATATGGGTAAATGATGAAATTAAGGAGGCTCAACTTGGTTAACCTTTGAATTTTTATGGTACACTTTATAGAAAATAATCTTAACTAAAACACCACCCTGGAGTCTCTTTTGATCTTGTTTAATATACAAAAATATTTTTAAAAAATATTTATTGAAATTTTTTAATTTAAAAGATAATACTTGCTTTTATAAAAATGTAATTTTATGTTATATTATTTTTGTAGACGACATTTGGAAAACACATAAATATATAATAGAAAAAATAAAACGTATGAAAGAAAGTGAAAGAAAGAAAAAAGGTACTACATTAGCAAAGTTGCAGATTACTCAAGTTACACTTAGCTGTATTAAGAAAATACAGTTTCATTATTATTTAACATCGACTGATACTTAATATTAAACATCAATATTTCATCAATGTATCTCTGAAATTCCTCATGAGCATCTTCCCACTGGGTGACGGAAAGCCCTAAGACTTCCAATGAATAGTATTCCCGTCTATTCTGGTTTAAACATGCTAGTTTCTTTTTTCCATTTTGAGACAGAGTCTTGCTCTGTCACCTGGGCTAGAGTGCTGTGGCATCAGCCTAGCTCATGGCAACCTCAAACTCCTGGGCTTAAGGGATGCTCCTGCCTTAGCCTCCTGAGTGGCTGAGACTATAGGTGCATGCCACCATGCTGACTAATTTTCTCTATTTTTAGTAGAGAAGGGTCTTGCTCTTGCTCAGGCTGGTCTTGAACTCCTGACCTCAAGCAATCCTCCCGCCTAGCCAGAGTGCTAGGATTACAGGTGTGAACCATTGTGCCCGACCTAAACATGCTATTTTCAATTCACAAATTCATACTTCTCAGAGACCAATCCCCCACAGGGTGTCAGCTGCTCAGGGATTGGACCTGAACCTGTTACTGCTGAAAGGCACTTGCCCCCACCTGGCCTCTTGCGATTATGTGCTAGAGTACGTTACCGGGGTCTATAAGCCAGCAACTTAGTCCCATTTGCTTCTGCTGATCTCCTGACCCTCTCAGCACTGTTGTATTCCAGGGCATTTGGCTTTGTGTGGAAACTTTGTTAGCTGCAAGCAGGCCCCGGAGGACCGGGAGCACATGGTCCATCTCCTGCTAAACCTGTCTCAGCCACCTCTGTGCTCCAAGTAGCCACAGGTAGGTTTCCTTCTGCATCGTGTTCAGGGAAATGAGCTGCTAGTCCCAACGTCCATGGACTTCCCAAAACTTATTTGGATGTTTAAGCGCCTGCCTGGCATATGTGGAGAGGAAAAAAATAGGGATCCTAGCACCTGACCTTCTTGCACTACATCATCAATCTTTCTCCTCTGTTCTTCCACCTGAGCAGGAGAGGTCTGACTTTGGACTCTCTCCACGGTCTCTGTATTTATTAATATATCACTGTATCTGATGCAAATGCATTAGTTTGTGCTTTTTGTCACTTAACTTTTTTGAATGGCAAGCATAGACAACCTCTTACATCTAAATGAGTGGTTTTCCTTCTGAGTAATTTCTTTAGAAGGTTACACAATTATTCTAAGGATGCTTTCATTGCTGGAAGTTCTTGCTGATTTCCTTTGAAAATTGGCTTTAAAAGCAGCTTTTGAGCCACATAGAAAACCAGTCTTATAAGTTAATACTTTTTGGGGGAACGCAAAATTATATATACTGCAGCTTGATTACCTACCTTATTTGCCAGGTATTCTGTTTCCAAGAAAGAAATACACTTTTTTTTTGAGACAGGGTTTCACTCTGTTGCTGAGGCTAGAGTGCAGTGGTGTTATCACAGCTCACTGCAACTTCCAACTTCTGGGCACAAACAATCCTCCTGCCCCAGCCTTCTGAATAGCTGGGACTACAGATGGTGCCACAAAACTCAGCTAATTTTTCTATTTTTTGTACAGACAGGTTCTTGCCATGTTGCTCAGGCTGGTCTCAAACTCCTGGGCTCAGGCAATTTTCCTGCCTCAGCCTCCCAAAGTGCTAGGATTACAGGTGTGAGCCACAGGCCTGGCCAGGAAATACGCTTTTAAGGCACGTTGAACAAGAGGAAAAGAATGGGCCTCACTTCTGCTATGTTTGTTTTAAAATTAGTCTTAGGACTTTATAATTGCACCTGATCAGACGTGTGTGTGCACATACACAAATAAGGCTCAATCTTCCTGCTCTGCATATGTGGCTGTAACTACAAATTCAAGTCCAGCCTAACAAATAGAAGCATGAGAAAGAGTCATGTGCACTTGGGAGGAAGATGGCCTTCTGAAGACACTGGCCCCTAAACAAGCTGAATGGACAGCTTCTTCCTCCAGGAAAGGCCCCATTAGACTCTGAGCCTCCCACGGTTGGATTCACCATGAGGATGGCAAGTGATTCTTGGAACAGAATAAGCTCTGTATGTCAGGAGTAGAGCCCATGATTCCATTTAATTTTTTCCAGGGCCCTACACATTTCTAACAACAACATTGACTAAAGGAAAGAAATGCCAAAATTGATATCCCTCTGGATTTTATACATTTCCCAATTTTCTAATTGCTACAGCTACTGCCAACAAAACACACTGAAAGAATGCCCCATGAGGAGAGGTCTCAGAGCACACCACAGGATAGGACTGCAAATTTCAGTGATTACACACAATTAAAGCAGGCAGCCAACATGTCATTTTCTTTTCAGGCATAGGCATAGAATGAGAAATGACTTACTGGGTAGGAATAGATAGAAACAGAGCTGTTTCCCTTTGTGTAAAAATCATACTCGATCAAGTAGAGATTAAAGCTAATGTGTCCTCCCCATTTGCTTTTAAAATTGAGGATGTGGAAATTAGTGAAATTAAATTCACAGCTGCATTATTTGCAAATAACAAAAATTCTATTTGATTCCGCATCAGCAAAAATGGGGAACGTTTTGGCTTGTGGAAAGAGTTGAACATCCAAACAATGAGAGAGGGAGAAATACAGTTGAGTCTCTAGGAATAACTGGAATCATGGCCCCAAATATGACTAGGACCATCTCCCTCTGTTCTGGATTTTGGCTTCTTTCCACACATTGACTTCATCCTGTCTCACTGCAGACCAGCCTTTTCCACATGCCAGGGCGGATGTCTGTCCTAAGCTCCTGAATTTTATTGTGTCTGTACTGGAGAGACACTTTCTGGAATATTATTTTTCATCTGAAGTTCAAAAATCCTGCTGTTAGAGTCACTGCACAAACCCGGGGCTGCCATTCACACCGTTAACATTATAGATTTCAACAATTTACCCACAGATGGGTGTAAAGCATGTTGAGGAAGGGCCACTTTTTCTAATCCTCACAAAAGTGTCATACGGACTAATGGTGGCCCTGGATAGGGTTCTGATGGGCACAGGTTGGGCCTGGTGCCCAGCCCTGAACCAATCATTTATGACCATAAGGTTGAGGTCATCTGAGAATATGGTAGCCCCTGCAGGATTATTATAAGTGGAAGAGGAGCAGTTTGTAAAGTAGGCAGGCACAGTTCCCTAAAGAAAGGGTATGCTGGGCTGTCAAAATAGTAATTGTCCGCTATACCACTGAAGCAGTTTTGTGAGCCTATTGTACATTTTCTCTCTCCTTTGAAAAAATTTCTTGCTTCTGCTGTCCTTCTTTGCTAAATTTAAACTCTAATAGGGAAGTAATTGGGGTTCCATATTTTCCCAGATCCAGGGCAAATACTAATAGTTAAAAGAAGACACCACTTCATTCATTAGGTGGTGCTATGGTTTGAGTGTTTGTGTTGCTCTAAAATTCATGTTGAAACTTAATCCCCAATGAAGAGTATTAAGAGGTGGAGCCTTTAGGAGGTGATTAGGCCATGAGAGCTCTGCTCTCATGGATGGGATTGGTGCTCTTACAAAAGGGCTTTAGGGAGCAAGTTGGTTTCTTTTCCCCTTCAGCCATGCGAGGACATGTAGACAGCACCATCTCTGAGAAATGGGTCCTCACCAGACACTGAATTTGCCAGCACCCTGATCTTGGACTTTCCAGCCTCCAGAATTGTGAGCAGTATCTGTTGTTTATAAATTACCTATCTATGGTATTTTGTTATAGCAGCAGGAACAGACTAAGACGGGTGGTTATTCTGAGTACAGAACATCTTTGTTGAATTGATTCACCTACTTTTTTTGGCTTCTGCGTTATCTATACAAGATTCTTTGACCCGTGTTATTTCTCTTGGAAAGAGATTTGAATTTAATGGACTTGAATGAACCATGGATTCTAGTCCTAGTTTTGCCACTAATTAGACAGCTACCTTAGGATGAGTAGTCCAAGTCCGTATTTCTGTGTACTCTTCCAAAAAATGGGTAAAATCCTATGTGCCCAGACCTATCTTAGGAAGGTATTGTGAAACTCAAGGAACACAATTAATGAATGTCAAAGTGTTGGTAACAAAGGAAATGTAATGATCTGTATTACAAAATTAAGATTAATCTTCAAGCATTGTTTGAAAACATGACTTCCATCATCAGAAAGTGACAGGTGCTTCCTATTGATTTTACAATCCAGATCCCTAATGATACACTTCAATGCTTCCATCAGTTGGCTCTTGTCAAAGAACTGTGATGTGGCCATTGTTATGGGAGAATTAAAAGCCATGAGTGGTTGAAGTTGATAATCCTACATCATATCAAAGATATTAGCCTAAGGAGAGAGAACCTTTCTAGTACCAAATAATAACTGTTCTTGCTGTTATTCTGGACTTGGGTACATCGAGATATATTTTCAAGCAAATCCTTTAGTCTTTTCTTCATCCTCATTTATCTTAACTCTTTGCATCATCTTCCACTATTTATTCTTATTAGTATTATTAATAACAATAGTTATTTATTGAATCCTTCAAATAATATTAGTCACCCCTTGCTGAAAATTTTTGATGTGTCTAACACTATGCTTAACGTATTATCCCAATTATTTCTCCCAATAATCCCATTTGATAAGCACCATTATCATCTCAATTTAACAAAGTAGGGAAAAAGGCACAAAGACAGAAAATGGTGGAGCTGGGGCATATGCTTGCCTGGTTAAGTGAGGAAGCAGTCCCTGGTCAATTGTTACTGGACCATAGCTATCATTTTGCTACTTTGAAGGCAGGTTCTATGCACTGTCTTTGTATCAATAACTTTTACAACTATCATCATGCTTTGCACAAAGCATTCAGTATGTGTTGGGCACTTGATAAGTGCCAAGCATTCTCGTAAGTTCTGCACAGGCATTAGGTGACTCCCTGCTTGTAATAATACCCAGAGATGTATGTCTTATTATTATCTCTATTTTGTAGAAAAAAGAATCTAAAGTTTATAAAGATTAAAGTGATTTACTCAAAGTGACCCAGGCAAGCCAGGAACCCATACCTTTTCCTCCTCTTCTAAGGACAATGGGCACCTCTCGTACCCTTCCCTGGAATTCAGAATGTGTGAGGCCTGGGCTTGCCTGTTGAGGATGCCTCCATGCCCCAAAGCCCAGACCTGTGAAGTTTTGCTCCAGTCTTCTCCAAAAGACCTTGTTAACCAACCTCCCAACCAGCAGAGTTTTCTAAACAATATATTAGGTCATATTTCTTACTACTATTATTCAAATCATCTATATCCTTTCTGATTTTTTGTCTGCTTGATCTAGCAGTTCTAAAAGAGGCAGGTTAATGTTTTTCCCTGTCATTGTAGAATTGTCTATTTCTCCTTGTAAATGTATCAGTTTTTATATTTAATATTTAAAGGCTGTGTGGTTAGGTGAACATAAATTTATGATTACTGTATATTCTAGTTAGATTGCTACTTTTATTATTATACGATGTACCCTTTCATTCCTAGATGGGCTTTATGCCTTAAACTTTATTTTGTTTGATATAATTACTGCTGTCTTCCCCACCCCCCTTCCTTCTTTCCTTTTCTTTTTTTTTTTTTTTTTTGGAGACAAAATCTTGCTCTTTTGCCAGGGCTAGAGAGAGCAGTGGCATTTCATAGCTCACTGCAACTTCAAACTCCTGGGCTCAAGCGATCCTCCTGCCTCAGCCTCCTAAGTAGCTGGGACTATAGGCATGTGCCATCACACCCAGCTAATTTTTCTATTTTTTGTAGAGACAGAGTTTTGCTATTGCGCAGCTTATGTACGTTTTTCAATAAGCTTTTGAGGGAATGTTTAAGTCTGCTGGTTTTTTAATCCTTCTCCTTCAAGCAGAGCATCTTTTCCTTAGCTTGGCATGCAAAGCCCTGAACAATGTGGCTCCTCCTTATTCGTCCAGCTTTATGCCTTTCCCTGCCTTCTCATGCGCTTCCCTTCTCTCTCCTTTTTCCTCTCCCTCTGTCCCATCCAGGCATGCCCCTCTCACATCTGGGCCTTTGCTTTCTTGGCTATTTGCCTGGCTAACTAACTCCCAGCGGTATCTTCCTAAGTATAATTTGCCTGCCTGACCACCAAGACCAGGTGAACTGCCTCCCCTGTGGTTGGCTCCTCTAACAGGAGAGAAGGTCCCGGTGGGCAAGGACTCTGTCCTAATCCTTGTCTTCTCGGTACAGTGGACAGTCCCTGATACAGAGCAGACTCTCCAAGAATACTTGTTGAATGCATGGGAAACTTGGCTCCTTGGCATCTCTTAACAAGTCACAAAACGTCATTGGAGAGACAATTGTTTTCATTAGTTCAGTGAAATATTGTATATATTGGTAAGCAGTTACAGAAACAAGAATTCTGTATGTTTGCCAGGTAAATCTTAGGCCTTTGATATTCACTAATAAGCCATATTAAAAGCCTGGCAGAATCTTGTAAACTGTTGGGCAGCCTACTTAGAGACAGAGCATAAGAAGGGTGGAGGAAATTTTAGAACGAACATACCTTTTAAAAAGTAGTAGAGAAACATACAAGAATGTTTAGAGCAGCATTATTTATGAGGCAAAAAGTGGAAACGACCCAAATGCCTATCAAGTGATAAAAGGATAAACAAAATGTGGTATATACTTATAATGGAATATTACTCATCTATGAAAAAGAATGAAGTACTGATACCTGCTGCAACATAGATGAACCTTGAAAATGTACCAAGTCAAAGAAACCAGTCCCAAAAAAAACCACATGCTATACAATTCCATTTATATGAAACACTCACAATGGGCAAATCTATAAAGACAAAAGACAGATTAGCAGTTGGCCAGGGAGGGAGGAATGGGGGATGAATTCTGCCAGGATGGAGTTTATTTTGGGGGTGATAAAAATGTTCTAAAATTAGACTGTGAAGATGGTTGCCCAGTTCTGTGAATATACTAAAACCATTAAGCGTACAGGTTAAACAGTTGAATTTTATGGTATGTGAATTGTATCTCAATAAAACTATGTTTTAAAAAGTAGTAGAGAACATTTGTCGCAAAGTTAAACCTGAGTAGGCTGTGAAAAAAAAATTAATTTTCTATATAGTCTTTGCTTGTAACAGTTCTACTTTGTGTTTCTCGGTAAGTGAAAAATCAAATCTCTAAACTGTGGGCCTTTGAAACCCTGTGCACATAGGCCAGAAAGCCCCACTCAGTGCTGACCAGCCAATAGGTGAGGAGTCACGATTACAGGATGCTAAAGATGCCAGCAAAGCTGACGCTGTGTGATGAACTCAAGGGAGACAGCTGTAAATGAGGGAGTGAAAAGGTTATTCGAAGCACATAGCACAATTAGGGAGGAAACAGCAAAATTGTGTTTACAGTGTAAAACGTAAACATGTACCTGGAAACTGACAGCTTGTAGAAAACATGATTGTTTTTGGTGTAGACTCCTCTCTGGCTAGCTGTCAGAGTCAGGGAGCACTCGTCTCCAGCACCAGGGTAGTTGGGTGTAGTTGAAAGAAGTCTGGTCTGGGTCTTAAGATACCCAAGTGTCAGTTCTAGCTCTTTCACTTATTCACCATTCAACAAACAACTATTGCAAGCCTACTGTATGCCAGGTACTGCACCCATCCCGGGTGACCCAAAGTTCAAAGACACAGAGCTTACCTCAAGGACCTCACCGTACAGAGAAAGACAATAAAAAAAAGATACAAGCAAGGCTGTGACAGGGAGGAGGAAAAAGGGGTAGGAGTGATCTTTCCTTGTTAACTCTTTGCTGTCCTCTAAGCATGTCCTCTTCTTGAGGAAAAGGAGCCTTTTTTAAAACTTGTATTCATTTTTAAAACACAGCTTTATTGAGACATCATTCGCATACCACACAATCCATAGAGTATACAATTCAATGGTTTTTAATATTTTCACAGAGCTATACAATCAACACCGTAATCTAATTTTAAAACATTTTTGTTACCAGAAAGAAATCATGTACCTGTGAGCGTCACTCCCCATCCTGCCCGCTCCACTCCCAGCCCTCGGCAAATATAATACTAACCTACTTTTTATCTTTATAGGTTGGCCTATTCAGGATGTTTCATATAAATGGAATCATACAGTATGTGGCCTTTGCGACTGGCTCCTTTCACTTAGCATAATGTTTCAAGTCTAAGATTCATCCATCTGGCAGCACATCTCAACACTTCGTTCCTTTTCATGGCTGAATAATAGTCCATGGTATGGATTTGCCACATTTTGTTCATCCACTCATCAGTTGGTGGACACTCTACTTTTTGGCTCTTATCAATAATGCTGCTACAACCATTTGTGTAAAAGTTTTTGCATGGACATAATGTTGCCCTGTCCTTGGGGTGAATACCTAGGAGTGGAACTGCTGGATTATATAGTTTCTCTGTTTAATCTTTCGAGGTACTGCCGGATTGATTGTTAAAGTGACTACGCCATTTTACATTCTCACCAGCAACATAAGAAGGTTCCAATTTGTCCACAACTTTGAGAACAATTATTTTCTGTCTTCTTGACCATAGCCATCTTAGCGGGTATGAAGTGATCACTTTATTCATTTTTGAATCCCTAGTGCTGCAAAGAGAACCTGGCATGGGGAGATTCACAATTTATTTGTTGAGCAAATTTGCGAACAGGGTGGACATGTGTCATTTAGGGGGCCCCCAGCATCTGTCCCTTTTTCCTTTAGACAATTCCCTCTGATTACTGGAGAAAAGCAGATCCTAATTATAATATAGAAGGCAGAAATAATGTCAGCTCCTTACTTTCCCAGCCCTGCCTACAAGTAGAACACAGAACATACATTAAGCTTGGTCTATCTAATGCATCTGCCCTAGGCTTCAAAGAGAAGCCTTTAGCAATGCAAAGTGGGTTTGGTGGAGTATCCATTCTGGTGACAATAGCAGGCACTGCCTCCACATCTGGTTTCCAGGAGCAAAAGGCCTAGCAGTGTGAGTGGTGGGTAGTACTGGCATCCAGTGCCATCGGATTAGAAGTGCAGCCGAGGTATCCTGTGTGGAATAGTGGTGGCAGTGATGGTTGCCCTCCTACCCCAGCAAGCTGTGCTGTGTCTTGGCTGTGTTCCGGACTGCTGCCCAGCCTTCCTTATTCTTGCTTCTTGTCTGAGCCTGTTTCTGCACCCTTCCAGCGATAATGACGTCAGCCACCCAATATCCTTTCCACAAATTGCCTTTCTCCTTAAGTCAGCCAACATCAGTTTCTTCTTCTGCTTGCAACTAAAATCCCTGGTTTTGACAACGAATACTGAATGGGTGTGTGTGTGTAAGGAGGGATCAATGATGAATGGGGCCACATGGAAACAAAGCCTTGAAGGATGAGTACAGGTTGGTCAGGCACAAAGGGGCAAGTGCATTCCAGCAGAGCAAAGAGCACAGCACAGACACTGGGGAATAAGAGATCATGGTGTACTACAAAAACTCTCATGAGCTTAGTCTGGCTGGGGTACAAGGAGTAAGGTGGGGAGTATTGAGATGTGAGGCTACATAGCCTGGCCTAGGATAGATCATGAAGGATCTCTTAGGTTATGCTAAAGAGTCGTGACTTTATCCTGGGGGGCAGGGAGGAAACTATTAATCGAGGTAATGACACCAGATTTGCATTCAGAAAATATGCTCTTAAAAAAGAAAATTCCGGCATCAGAGAGGGGAATGAATTGGAGCGGACCAAGACTAGAGATAGGAAGGCCAGTTAAAGAGCAACAGCAACTATTCCAATGAAAGACAATGAAGTCTGAATCAAGGCAGTGAGCGTGGAGCGGAGGCATTGGATCTGAGATACATTAAGGAGGTAGAGCCAATAGGAATTTTGTCCTTATTTTGATATACAGGAATTAAGGAAGAAGGAAGATCCTGGATGACTCCAAGGTTTGTGTTTAAGTAGACTGGGTAGGTGATGGTGCCATTTAAGCATGCGTGCATTCATGAATTCAACAAATGTTTAATTAGCACTTAATTGTAATAGGTGCTGCATATAATCTGGTGAAAAAAATAAACCTGGTCCTACCTTTCCTGTGGTAACAATTACCCTACATCAGGCTCAGTTTATGTGTCTTCTCAGATTTTCTGAGCCTCACTATCTCTGGGACCCTTGACCTCTTGCTCTGTCGCAGCTGCCACCCCGAGACTTAGTTAAGTCCCCATGGTTTGACTGCCTGAGGCCAACCAGCCACTTACCCAGTTTCCTCCCACCACTTCTGGACTCCAGGGCACGGAACCTGGCTTTCTGAGGGACCATCAAAGAAAATGGATAACAAAACTGGGAAAGTTAACTCCCATTGAGTGGGACAAGCTATGACCAATAGGAGACAGGAGACAAAAGGATAAAATTCCTTCCTGTCTCAGATTGTTTCAAGGTATGATATCTCTAAACTTTCTGTCTGGAGGTGTCCTGTATGGCCAAGCAGCTGCACCTGCTGAGACAGGATTTATTTCTTCAAGGCTCATTGGGGAGCAGTGTTTAGAGCAGTAATGCATCACCATGCATTGTTCCCCATTTTTCCTTTCCTTTTCCCTCACTACTGCTGCCCTGGGATTATACCTCCTAAACAAAGCATCATCACTTAATCCTTATATTAGGCTCTGTTTTCTAGGGAACTGGGCTAAGACACACCCACATGGGAAAGCAGGAGATGATCAGTTCTGTTTTGACATGCTGAGTTCGAGTGAACTTGAGTGAAAATTACCCATCCATTCAAAAGTATCTGAGTGCCTACCCTGTATACTTGAATCAGGGACACTACGGTGAACAAAATAGACATGCTTCAGTTAGGGATACTGTGGTGAACAAAACGGACACATCTGCTCTTGCAGAGCTCTTATTCTGTGGGGAGTGGTGACAAATCAGTATAGAAATAAATTGACATTATGATTCCAGATAAAGATAAGAGTTTCAAAAAAAAATATGAAAAGGCGATGTGACTGAGTGTGATGTGTGTGTGTGGGGTGCTAGTGCTAATTTAGACTGGGTGGTCAAGGGAGCAGAGAGCAGGTGGAGGAAAAAGACTTCTTTAGAAGGAGGAGCAAGTCTTTAACAGAAAGTGGCTGGAAAGGTGGGTCTGGCGGCAGTTTCATTTGTCTATCATTGGGGGTTAGATGTGGGTAGGAAACGTGCCTCTATTTTCACCATTAAATAGTTAGTGAGGACTATGCACACGCACAGTAATGGAAACTGGGAGCATGAAGAGTGGCAAAGGTGCAGTATGGGTGTGAGCGCAGACCAGGGACAGGTGGCAGAGTTAGTGGGCAAGCGTCAGAGCAGAAAATGCAGATAGTATGTGCATAATCCCTGGCACTAAGTGGTCACAGGACTTTGGGGAAGCCTAGGCATCAGTTTCCTTAACTGCAAAATAAGAGCATTGAATCGGGCTCCACAATGATATAAAGGCAAGGAGGAGCTGATATGAAACCTCTGTGTAGCTACACAACGTATCCCTCGGAACCCACCATGGAAGTCTTTATGATCCAATAGTAATTGGCTCTCTCCCACCATTAATTACATTCTGGCTACTTGTCAGCTAACACAATTGTCAGACTCCTTCAGCAAAATGTCTTTTTCATAGCTAAGGACTGTTTACAGTAAGGACAAACAATTGGGACTCATTAATTCAATAATTAGGACACTGATTATGCATCTATTGTCTACTCTAGTCAGCTATGTTAAATAAGCTCTTCAGTCTTCATCAGAGCAATTATGCTAATATGCTTGACATTTTCCAAGAGTATTATACCTTCATACACTTATCCTGCCTAGCAGTAGCCTGACTCAGTCAATATTGTCACACACAGACAATTATAATCAAGGCATAAGGCCCTATTGTTCACATAGGACTACTGAATAATCTCCTCTCACAATAGAACTTTAAACACTTTGTATATTGTTCTTTCATGGTTCTAGACATTGGCCCCTGTTTAGTCTTTTTCCAAAATATGCAGATCTCAGATAATATTTAAATGTCTTTATGGGAGCACTCATTACATTGGAATTGCATTGTGATTTTCAAAGTTATATTTGAAAAACCACTGGATTAGTTATCCAATGATTCATTAATCCAATGTTCATTTATACCTTTAAATGTATAGACAAGAAATATAGTAATAATTATCAGATGCCTGGAGAATGATGAGAAATATAACTTGTTTTGCCATATATTTTTCTTTCAATCAGAGCTAACTTCTCTTTCAATTTCTCTATAATTATAAAAGATGCTACATGTATGTCTTATTTTTTTGAGTGACTTTGGGCAAAGAATGAGAATTTTCCAGCATGACCAACTAATGCTTTTATGGTAGGCACATAACAGATATCTGATGAACACCTATTAATGTTTTTTTCTTACATATTCCTTATTCTTGTCTCTAGCATTTCTCATCAAATGTTAAATACTTTTTCTTTTTAGCAAAAACTAGCATGGGAATAAGGACCGTGTATATGTATGTGTGTAGAGGCACGGGTGTGTATCCACATAAATTCACTTAAAACATGAAATTTCATTGTATTGACATAAAAATCCAGCTAGTGTTGGATTTTGTCATTATCATTTACAATAAAAGTAACCCCCCACATTTGTTCTTTACAGTTTTTATGTGGCTTATGTCATTTAATCAGTGTCCTTTCAGTTGCAAATAACTGGATCTTTTTCGTAAGATGTAGTGATGCTCATTGCAACTTAGTCTCACTAGGATAAGCAAATGTAGAGCTTGGATGTTGACAAGAGATGCAGCACTTGTATTGAGGGCAACTACGAACTGGAAGGATGGGGCAAAGCTGTGTAGAATGCTTGCAGACCTGTGACACACATGTCACTTTTTTGTTATACAAATGCTGTACTTCACTTTTCTTTAATTACTTAGTATTTTGGTAAGGGTGTGGGAAGACAACTTAGGATAAGCTGTCCTTGTCCTTCAGGAATTTATAGTCTAGATGGGGAGACAAATATACACACGAGAAGTTAAAAAACTGCTGAAGACTAAACTAATGGATCAAAATGAAGACATTAATCAAAATGAAGTCATGGTATGTATATCATCCTGACTATAAGAAAGAAAATTCACAGGTGAGTGGTATAGCTTTAGGCAGAGGTAGCCAGGAAGGGCTTTATAGATTTACCAAAGAGGAGATGAAATATGAGTTGTCTTTTGAGAAATGGACATATATTTTAAAAAAATCAAACTATGGAAGAAATAATGATGAAATTTAAGTTTTCCACTTAAGACCCTGAGGCTCTTTCCAGAAGTAACCACTATTACCATTTTTTTCTTATGTGTCTTTCTAGTGCATTTAACTACTTTCAAATGGATTCTGAATTGATTTAATTGATTTTACAGTGTCATGTGTAATGAAGGGTTAAACTTGGTTTCTACCCATATAAAAATAAGACTCACTCAATATAATTTACACAATCGGGACCTACTGATAGATCTCGAGGTACCCTAGTGGATTTCCAAGCTGATTGTTGCCATGGCAATCCCTGCTCTATGTGCCTTCAGTTTCTGTCTTGACCCACTTTGGTTTAGACACATTTCTAGAAGAGGGGACAGTAGGCATGCTCCCATTTCTAAGCCCCTTGGGGTTACATTGGAAGCCAGACTGCCCCTCCTCCCATTTCCTCAAGCCTATAGATCCTGGAAGGCTTTCCTGAATGGAAGAGTTATGGGTCTATGGGTCTGTAACTCTTCCATTTAGGAAAAAGAGTCTGACACTTTGGAGAGATGTTCTAACTTAGACCTCAGGCATACTACCCACTGAATTAATGTAACCTCAAAGTACCTAACTCCCCTACTAGGAGCAGATTTTTTCTGGAATACCAGAAAGCCCTGCTTTTGTACATGCCCCTACTACATCCTGTTCACATAGGAGAAAATATCTGTGACCCAGGGTAGCTTTCCACAGGCCATTTCATATTAACACAAGCCATATTACTGTTGACTTGTGTTACCAGGAGGGACCAGAAACAACCTTTCTACTTCTAAGTTGAACAGGCTTTGCCCTAGCCTGGTGGTTGTGGAAAGTGGAAATGGAAGGCACAGAAGGTGGAACAGCTCCACCAATTGGCTTCTGGAATCTCCTTCACAAACTATTTTTGAAAAGGGGTTAGTAGAGCTGCCTCTAAACTGACAATGGGGAAACCACCATGGAAGTAAACTTTTGAAGGAAGAATTTCTGCCTAATAGGTTCATTTTTGCATAAATGTTTACACACAACAGAAGAGAAGGAAAGTTAATGATCACTGACTTTCCTTTAACTTCAAAGCCCTGTGCTATTCACTTTCATATTGATTGTTTTATTTAATCATCACATAACTATATTTAAGTAAGTATCACTGCAGGTGAGTTCCACTTGCCAAAGATCACACATCTGGAACAGAGCTGCATTCAGAACTACAATTTGCCTAACGCCTGACTCCACGGCTCATGCTCTTCATTGCAACCTTTCCATGAGAAAAGTACTTACACGTTTGAGGAGAGAAATAGTGGAAATATTGGAGATTTTGAAAGGACTTCTGGAAAACCTGTGTGATTCAGGGGATGGCCAAATATCACTCACGGTCCACTTGAAGGCACCTCCTCTGGGACACCTTCAATTCTCACAGGAGTATACTTCAAAAACTCTTACTGTTGGAAATGCTCATTTGGTACTTCCTGATTACTGATTTGTATTGGTACTTACTCTTTCCTGCTTGCTTACCTTGAATCCCCAATTAAATCTATGAAGCACATGAGAATGAGTGCTGGACAGGCAGCCAAGAAAACTGTATTCTAGTCTTGTCTCTGCCACCAACTCCCTGTGTGAGACCGAAGTTTCTTTTCACCTTTCGTTCTGTGGTGTTCCCGAACGTAGAAGGCGCTTAATAAATACTTGATGTGATTAGTTGAGTTCAATATTTTGTCAGCAGAGGCTTGGGTGTCCCTAAGGAAAAAGCAACAAGGTTACCCCTGGGAGGGGTTATCCGCTGGGTAGCCATAAGTTTAGGGCCTTGCCGCCTCCTGTAAGGCAGATGTCTGAAGTTGGGGCCTAGGAACATCGCCACAACAGTAAAGGGAAGGGAAGACAACCCAGCAATTAAGGGGCATCTTGACAGCACTTATCTTTTAGACTTCATAAGAACCCTTTGGAACATGCATTATTAATGTCATTTTTACTGAAGATGGTACCACAAAGCAGGTTAGACAAAAATATCAGGCACCCCCTACCCTGGTCCTAAATGCACGTAAAAGCCCCCTGCTCTAGGCTTATTTACATCTCGGACTCGCCCCAGTCGGCAGCACGCGGGCCCCGCCCACTCGCCCGCAGATTTGCATAGGGCGCGCCCAGCGGCGGGCGGGTACCCGCGCATCTCCAGAAGCCTTTCCGTCCCAGGCGCGTCCCGGCCTGCGGGCGGGCCCGAAGCTTCCCTGGGGGATGAGCACGTGTCCACTCTCAGACTCACGACGAGGGGGACGAGGCGGCGGCCCCCCAGGCCCCTCCCAATGGCGCTGACGAGGAGCTGGGAGGGTCCCGGGGCCCACTGGTCCCCGGGGTCTCCTTCCAGCACGGAAGGCTGCAGGCCTCCGGTTCCCTCCCCCGGGCCCTGTGGGAGCGCCCCGGAGACGAACTCAAGCGAAACCGCGGGCGTCCCAACCCGCCCGGCCGCGCCCCGCCTCGCCTCACGCTCGACGGGGAAGGCGGGACCAATCAGCGAGCGACGTCTCCCTTCCGATTCGAGGCCCCCGACGCGCGGCTCACACCCCGAGCTCCCCGCGCGCTGATTGGCTGCGGACGCCGCCGGTCCGGCCGGGAGGCGGAGCGGGCCGAAGGCAAAGGGAGGTGGGGAGGCGGTGGCCCGCGACTCCCCGCGCCCCGCTCGCCCCACGGCTCTTCCCGCGGCGCTCGGCCACCTTCCTTTCCTCCTCCGCTCCCTCCGTCTTCCGTGCGCGCCCCGCGCGGCGCTCGGCCGGCGTGCCTCGCGCCCTAACGGGCGGCTGGGGGCGCCAATCAGCGGGCGGCAGGGTGCCAGCCCCGGGGCTGTGTCGGCGAATCGGCGGGGCTCGCGGCCCGGGTTGGGAGGCGGGTCTACCCGCGCGGCCGCGGCGGCGGAGAAGCAGCTCGCCAGCCAGCAGCCCGCGAGCGCCGAGCGAGCCGCCGGGAGGTGGGTGCGCTGAGCCGCGGCGGCCGGCGGCCGAGGGCGGAGGGCGGAAGCGGAGGTGGGCCGGCGGGGAGGGCGCGGCCGAACGGGCGGCTGCGAGGAGATGCGGGCGCGCGCCTGAGGGGAGGAGGGGCGGCGCGGGGCGCGCGCCCTCAGCCCTCCTTCCCCGCGGGCGGCGGCCGGGCCCCCACCCTCCTGTGCGCCTGGGCGGCCGGCCGGGCCCGGCTTGGGGGGCGGGGCGGGGCGGGAACACAGCAGCCGGGAGTGTTTTCAGTTCCGCCTCCAATCGCCCATTCCCCTCTTCCCCTCCCAGCCCCCTCCATCCCATCGGAAGAGGAAGGAACAAAAGGTCCCGGACCCCCCGGAGCTGACGGGGCGGAACCCGGCTCCTCCGTGCAGGTAAAGCCTGGGCGCCCGCGGGCCTCGGGCTAGGGGTGTGTTTGGCCGGGGCCGGGGTGGTTGGCCGTGTCACATGGCCACGGTGGGGTGGGGGTTGGGGTGTGGCGAGTTCTGGGCCGTGGGCGAGCCGGCCCGGGCATCGGGGGTCCGGGCCAGGAGGGCAGGGGCTCGGCGTCCCGGAGCTGTGTGCCCGCCCGGGGCGGGGGCCGCCTGCGTTCCTTCCCGTCGGCGGCCAACGCGCTCGGTAGTTTGTGGTTCTGATTTTTAAAGCCGAAGGGCCAGAGCTCTTGTTTTAGGAGTTGTTGGGAAGCCCTGTTAGGAGCTGGTAATACTTTGCTTCCACTTTTTTTTTTTTTTTTTGGTCCTGTAACCTTTGTTAACCATAATACTCTCGGGTTTTGAATTGCTTGTGTTACTCTCACCCAAACATACGCACACGGCTGATACTCTGTCGAGATCATCCTTTACTCACTTGTGAAAGTTGCTGTGTGAGTGGAGCCTATTAGCTTTTGTCACACGCCTTTAGAAAGCATGCTAATTGATTTCACGTATTTCAAACTTGGTTTTCAGAGTTGCAACTTTAATTTTTTGTTGTCTTGTGGGGGATACTGTCCTTAGGTCAGGTACTTTTGTCTTTTGTTTACTTTCTTTACGTGTTTTTGGTTTTCTTTTGATCCTAAACAAAAGAAAAACAACACCCAGGTTAGTTTGGTTATTCCTACCTCTTGACCCTTTAAAGGCTAAATACTAGCAGTTTGTTGTCAGTCAAACCTTTAAGAAAAAAGTCTCCAGGTAAAACGAATTTGCGAGCAGTATTTTTCATCAAAGTCATATTTTGTTTGTTGCTATGGTTTGGACTATCCTGAATTTTGGCATGTTAAACTTTTAAGACCACATATGTAAAATAATAATAAATAAAAAAATCATAATAAGTAACCAGTCAAACTCACTTGGAGTAATTTCATCTTTTCAGAAATGGTCCCTGAAATGTGAATTAATTTCCAAAGTTCCTTTTCATTTTCTCTCCTTGATTTCATGTGAATTGAACCTGTATTACCGATAGGATGTTTTCCTTGAGCCTAACAAGAGAATAAATTTGCTATTATTCTGCCGAAAATACATTTGCTGCGCTATTTTGCCCCCCTTTAAAAAAGTTTTCCTCTTACAGAGAAGCGTCTAAGTCATATAGTTAAATGAAGTTTGGACAGTTTTAATGCATGAATTAGTGAAGCAACTGCAACGCAGAGATGGGAGAAATAATGTAAAATGGACTTTATAAATGTATCATGGTTTGAGGCTTTTTTTCATTTGCCTTAAAAAAACCCATAGAATGTATTTAAAGAATTTCGTCCACCAAAAGGTCATTTAGCAAGCGTTTATATTAAATTCAAAAAGTAACACTACTT
This sequence comes from Indri indri, assembly GCA_004363605.1. Lineage (NCBI taxonomy): Eukaryota > Metazoa > Chordata > Mammalia > Primates > Indriidae > Indri > Indri indri. The sequence goes on from RJWJ010000072.1 coordinate 146,829, forward strand.
TTATTTTGTAAAGTTCCTTAGTCTTTGCCGTAAACTTAGCTGTGGTAGTAAATATAAATAGTTCTTGTCTTTGGGCATTTCTAAAGAGAGTGCCCACTTATACTCTTAATGTTAAAATCTACTGGATTTAATTGAGTTTAAGGAAGTTCATTGGCTAGGTTTAATTAATGTAATGTGATTGGAAACATTCATTTCTGGGCTTCTTTTAAGTAAGAAATAGCTCTGAGAGCTTGGTTTTTTATACTTAATAGCTACACCTTCTAAAGTGATTTTGGATTATAGGTATTAGAAGTTTGTTTTTTCATGGTTGTAACCTACCTGTACCTAGTCATAAGTGGTCAATTCTTTACACAATCTGTAAAGTTCATGAAATAATAGTCTTGTAAGAAACTGTGCAGGGCGATTTCCTGTTTGTGGCTTGTCAGGTTATGCATTTAACTCTTAGGTAGGAATATTTGGGATAATTTTGTGTGTTTTACCAAAAGTTCTCTTTAATATTTCAGAACAAAGGTTGTTTATACTTCAAGATGGCAAGAGGTCTCCTTTTTATTTTCAAATCGAAAATATTAGAATCGTATTGTTATAAAGCTTCACATTTGAGGGAAAATATGCAAGAGAAAAAACCTCAGTTGAGCTGCATAAACTGCTGGTCAAACACCTATTGAATTTTTACATTTTGCAAATGTTGTCAGTTTTGACTTTCGTTCTGATAGCTTTCCTTATTGTTTGGTTTTGATTCTGTTGGTTTTGTGCTGTAGGTAACAGCTTTTTTTTACAGGTGTTTTTGTAATGCATGTGAAAGCTGTATTTAGTGCAGTCTGGCAGATGGAGATTTATTCATATTCTTGGGACAAGAGTAATTTTTAGAGGGTGGAGAGGGGCATGTCTTTTGGATTTCTTGTTTTTTCATGGGAGGAAGAGAGCCACTTGTAGGCCCTTAGTTTTTGTAAGTATTGCAAAGGTATGTCAGAAAATGTGAAATGTAAGGAATTCGAAACTAGTTCAGGAAAGGTTATGCATGTATTTAACAAATAACTTGTGTTTATTGAACAAGTGGCATTTATTCAAAAACAGCTTTTTCTGTGTGTCAGGCTGTGAACTAGGCAGTAAAGTAACAGCAAACAAGTACACCCCTGTTCATTAATGGAATTGGAAAAATGGAAACTCCTCATTCCCCAGTGTTTAGAGTAAGAAAATTGTTAACGTACAAATCGAGGGAGCATGCAGTAAATTTATTACTGAACCAATTCCTAAAGTATGCTTGCATTGCTTCCTGTCAAATATAGAGGATAGCGCTAGGGAAGATGTGAGGTGTTAACTTATAGGTCACTGGGAACAATCAGTGTATTATCAGTATATTTTTGGGGGGAACTTGGCACCAATTTTGCACGGCCTATACAAACTGAGGGTATGGCCAGTATTTCAGAAACGCATTTGTTGCCAAACGCATATACTTGCAGAGGTGCATGTTATTTGTCCTTTATTTAATTACCTATTGCCTTTTAGTTATAGAAACAGGTCAAAGAAAGAAAGCAAACTTGAATCAGTCAGGTTCTAGTCAAAGGATCAGGAATAAAGTATAAAAATAATTGGTTAAACTGAGAATAAGGTTTGGGCAGCAGTCTCATGTAGTGGAAAGGCCTTGGGTTGTGGAGTAGAGCCCTAGGCTAATATTTGGTTTCTCAGATACAATATTGGGCAAATTACTCCTTAACCCTTGAGCCTTGATTTTTCTGGCTGAAAATGGAAGTAATAACCTTTACATTTTAAGGTTATTATAAGGATTAAATGATCACGATTGAAATAGCTAGAACATTGCCTCAGACATAAGGGTGCTCCTAAATGATCCAGTTGTGGGTTTCAGTTACTTGGGGTCTTTCTAATTTGCTAATATCCTTGAAAAGCAGACACTAAACCACAAAAGCTTGGGGTAGCCAAATTGTCCAAGTCTGTACCTTAAAGCATAGAAAAGCCTTGGAGACCCTTAGTCAGAACCTGATGGCATTTATTTAAAATGTTTCTGACAGGCAGAATTTCTGGCTTCTAAGCCCACAGTAGATTAGAAACACATAGATTATGGCTAATGTGGGAGGTTAAGGGGCATGTAGTTGTGGGGTGGGTAGGAAGATGGGGAACTGTTAGCCTCCTGTTTATTGTAAAAAAAAAAAAAAAAAAAAAAAACCAAAAAAACAGATAACAGCCTGGTGAGGATAATAGAGATAATCTGCAAGACACAAAAACAAACATTGAAAGCCTCACTAGCATGTCTGGGGCCATTCAGTGCAGCAGCAGACCTGAAAGCATAGTAATGAATGTTCATCAATTAACATAAGTCATGTTTGGGAAAATCTGTTTAAGAGTGTAGCAATCTACATAATATTCTTCAGATTGTCTTTCAGGATGATTAACAAACGTTCTTAAAGGCATAGAACATAATGCTATATAGCTTATGACTTATTTCATGGTAAGTCCATAGTACTTACTATGAAAAAGATGTTTTTCATTTGTTTTGCCATTCAGAGCCATGATTCCACACTGAAAAGTCTTTATGCTAGTCAGTATAGTATAGAAAGGCCATCTAAGAGGTGTAGCACCCTATAGCAGACCTTTTCTTCAGAGGAAGTCTTTTTTTTTGTAATCAATTTGTGGGCGTGTCATGTAAAACTTTTCGCTCAGGCTTTGAGATACATGTTAGAGATTTCCAGGACAAAGCAAGTGTGGACAGTTGGCCAATCTCTGTTGAGGGCTTCTTGACTTGTGTTACATGTGACTTTTGCCCAGTATAGCCTTGATAATTTTTTTTTGGATCCTCTTCCTCCCTATCTTAGGGTTACTTTCTAAACAATCTACTCCATCAAATAATTATTGGTAACCTAATAATATGTAGCTTTGGCTATTAAAAAAATAGGATTTTTTTTTTAGCAGCAGTACAAAAGTAATCCAGCCATTTTCATTTAAAAATGCATAGTTAGAGGCTTATTGCTTGTCACTGACCAATTTTGATCATTTCTTCAGGTTGGTATAATTATGATGTATTCAGTTAGGGCATATTTCAATGTTGATTCTAGATTTACACCTCAGAGATAGCTGTAAGCTTCAATTCAGCAATTTCATGTAGGAAGAATGTAATTTTGCCAAGCCAGGTAGATTTAGACATTGCCTCTAGTTGGCCAGATATCCAGAAATATTAGGGTAATTCTGTGACTTACGTGCTTGCCTCACATTCTAAAATGTGAGTTTTCCTTTAACTCAGTGGGTTCTTATTTGTAACTGAGCCATGCTGATAGGACAGGTGCTTGGTAATTTAGATGTATCTTAAGATTCGTACTCTTAAGAAAGTAGAAATCCTAAAATGATTCATTTTCATTAAAATATGCGAATTTACTGTGAAATTGTCACCAATTCTTCCAGGTAGCTCTGTAATTTTTCAGAATCTGGGATTACATTGGCCTCAAGGCTGTAGGGCAATGGAAGGTGAGTGTAGACTATAGTTGCTGTCTGTTCAGTATACATGCTGAAAACTTGTAACTTTCAGTTACATCTGAAAACTTGCATTTCCTTGAATAATCTATAGGGCCTTCCATCATTTTTGGGGGGAAGGGAGTATAGTTTCAGGTTTAAGGTATTCAGCTAGAAAGGAAGAATAATCTTGGCTGACCCACTGGAAGTCTATCTGTTCATTACCTTGAGTCTCAAGTCAAAAAACACTCTTGATCTGAAGTAGCAGCCTAGTAGATCTGTGATCACGTAATTTGCCTGTGTTTAAAAGTAAACTGCATTTTCATATGCTGCTTCAGCTGCTTCCAAAAATTCTATAAAGAGATAATGGTAAGGTCTTGTGAATATTAAGGAAGTATAATCCATCTTAATCACATCTTCCATTTCAAAATGTGGGGTGGTGAATCTGATTTACAGAGTCCTTTTAAATGATGCAGTGGGAGCTGGGCCCTTGAGCCTGATCCCTTTGATTTGAAAGAACTATTGAAACTTTCTTGTTGACCAGCAATGCTTTATTTGTGGCAGAGAACACAGATGGTGTGTGTTTGTATCAACTTTTTAAATACTACATAGGCAGGTATTTAGGCTATAGTTCATGTTAGGCAGTCAATTAAGCTTTTCTTTTTAAAACATTTTAGGTATCAGGAAGGTCCAAGGCTCATGCGTTGGGTCTTTCTGCTCTGAACCAGTAGTTTGAGAGTTTAAAGCACGCACTCACTTGTGCACACAGCAGCAACCAGAAAACCTTAAGAGAGAAATATGCAGTCTCAAAATGTAAAACAGATAAAAGGAGTAAAGCTGTTTTGTGGGAGGGAGAATGGGCAGTTGTCGAAGCCCAGTCAGATCAGTTTTCTCGTACTGCTTACCCCAGGAAGCCTTTGAAGCACCACTGCCGAACAACAGGTCTTAGAGAAATCTTTGCTACAGACCTCACTGTCTAACAGGTAGCTGCCAGCCACATGTGGCTACTTGGCACTTGAAATGCAGGCTCTGAATGAAGAACTGAATGTTAAATTTTATTTAATTTTAGTTAACTAAATCTAAATTTAGGTAGCCCTATGTGTCTGATAGCTACTGTATTGGACAGCACAGATAAAGGACATTCATCATGGTAGAAAGTTCTGTTGGACAGTGCTAGTGTAACTTTTCTTCAGTTAAACTTTTACAGCCTCAGGACCCTGCCCAGATGATTTGACGTAGGTGTTAGGTGCTGCTTCAGGAGAGGATCAAGACAGACTGTGGGAATTTGAAGGGTAATTGGAGTACTTAATATTTGTGCTGAATTGAGTCTAGGCCTGTGTGTGTCACCTGACAGGTGCATTTTTTTTAATAATCTGGGGATAATAAACCATTATGTAAGTTGTGTGTTTGCATGCTGAATGTGGAGATATGGATTCCATACAATTCATTAAAGGTAAAAGGAATATAACTTTTAGGTTATATTCCTAAACAGTTTCTTTACATAACAGTTCCTTGGTAATGTGGACTTTCAGTGAACTAATGACTTGCTTCTAGGGTTAAATTCACTCTTGCATTTCATTTGACAGTCTATAAAATTGAACACATTAATTTTTTTTGTTTGCTTTTGTTTAAAAAAGGCACATTACCCATCATTCGCCATGGGGCCAACTTAGGTTTCCATTTGGCAGTGTTTTTCCTTGCTAGCTTACACTTTGGAAAGAATATATTAGTAGTTACAGTGAAAATTGAGAAATCTGTTTTTTTTTTAAATTGGTTTTTATGTGTCTTAACTTTTTTTTTTAATGCTTTCTATTGTCTGGTTACTAATGATTTCTGTGACTAAAACAGTTGTAAAATTCCAAATCATTGATGATACTGCTTTTTTCTCTACTGTGGTATTTGAACATAGATTGTGGAAAATTGATACAGTTGTCCTTGGTATCTGTGGGGGATTGGTTCTAGGCCCTCCTGAGGAGACCAAAATCTGAGAATGTTCAAGTTCTTTATATAAAGTGTAGGATTTGCATATAACCTATGTACATCCTCCCATAGTCTTTAAATCCTCTCTAGATTACTTAATACCTAATATAATGTAAATAGTTGCTATGCTGTGTTGTTTAAGGGATAATGACAAGGAAAAAAGTCTACATGCTCAGTACAGCTGAAACTTTATTTTTCGAATATTTTCCATCCAAGGTTGGTTGAATCCATGGATGTAGAACCCAGGAATACAGAGGGCCGACTGTACAATGATTTTATACTTTTTCCAGTGTGACCTTAGGTGTTCAATATGAGGTAGTGCCATCATATTTAAAGAATTTTATGTTGAAATAATCAACTTTGGGTATTTTTTTTTGAGATAAAAATTCATAGAGGTGTTTGGGGAATGTTTTGTATTTCTCTGCAGCTTGAGGATCCTGGAATTTCTATTCTGTGCCTTTTAAAAGTGCAAACTACATTTGCTTTCTGTGTTTAATCAGTTTCTCTGTTCTTGACTTCAACTTTGTAAAGTGTTTTTTACCACTGCTTTTCATATTTCCCTTCCCACTACCCCTTCATATGAATGGCCAACCTAAGCAGTCTTTTCTCAGCGATCATACTACTTCCAGTGATTGCCATTATTGTCTATCCTCTCTTTATCTAAATTTCTTAAAATGACACAGGCATGCAAGAACAAAGATTAGGCCATTTCTCCTACTGCAAACACACGGAAATGTAGGATAAAAAGACAAGTTTTCTTTTATGTATATTTATAGTTGGTCTTAAGGAAGAGAGAGAAAATGCCCAGGTACTAGACTTAGAAAAATCAGTTTTAAGGGAAAGCTGGCCTTGGGGAGTTTATTAGACATAGGATCCAGTAACGGGGGAGGAGGTTGTAAAGCCATTTGAAGAAAGGAGACAGAACTCTGGGAACTGTACACTTAAAAAAAAGAAACACCTAGAAACTGTTCTGATAGCATTGAAACATCGGGGCTTATGGAAGAAAGATGCCTCAAACTTCTCTATGGAAGAACTAGAAAAAAACTAATCTTTAGATGAACTTAAATAGCGCCACAAGGTAAAGCAGGATAAATCAAAATAAATCTACAGCTAGACATGGAATGGTGAATTTTTGTATAGGTAATAGATTATTTTAATTTGGAATTCAGAGGATGTGTAGTGAAAAGTCTCTTTGCCAGCCGGTCCCTTGCACCCAGTTGCCTTTCCAAAGGTTTTCGTGTATTATTGCTCCAGAAATTTTATTCATCTATAAGCAACTTTGTGTGTATATTACCTTTTAGGAAAAATGGTCATATATTTCACTTAATAATACGTCGTGTAGGTTATTCCATGTCAATACATAATAAGTGCCTTTTTTCCCCTTTAGGTTGCGTAATCTTTTGTATGGGTGTCTATAGCATATTTCATCAGTCCTCTATTGATGGACATTTAGGTTTTTCCAGTCTTGTGTTATTAAAAACAATGCAACAGGGTGTGTTATGCACTGTTGGGGGGATAGGCATGCTGTAGCTCTGACTCAGGTGGTGCAAAGGCAGTATGTGTAACCTAAATGTTTGTACCCCTGTAATATTCTGAAATAAAAACAATAATAAAAAAGGAAAACCAAAACAATGCAACAGATAACTTTGTTTATACATCATTTTGCGCCTATGCAGTTATGTCTAAGAAAGATTTCTGGGAGTAGGTCAAAGAATATCTACATTTGTAATTTAGAGAAGGTCCTTTATTCATTTTTTGAATAAGTTATAGGTGCACATGGTATAAAAGTCAAAAAGAACAAAATAGTAAATATGAAAAAAATAAGTCCCTCACATCTCCTACCTCCTGCTGCTCAGTTACACTTTTCAGAAATGTAACCAGGGGTACTAGCTTCTTGGGTATCCTTGCCACATGTGACTGTTGGGCACTTGAAATGTAGCTAGTTTGAACTGAGACGGGCTGCAAGTGTAAAATGATGACTAGGTTTCTATAACACTTAGTATAAAAAATAGAATGTAAAATATCACAGTAGTTTTTAACACTGATTGCATATTGAGATGATAATTTAGATATACTGGGTTAAATTAATAAAGTTATTAAATCATTAAAGTTATCAAGTTCATCTTATATCTCCCAATATAATGGTATTAAAGTTGGGATCTTTAGGAGGTGATTAGGTCATGAATGGGATTAGTGCCTTTACAAAAGAGACCCTGGAACTATCTCCTCCAAGTGAGAATACCACTAAAAGGTGGCTGTCTTCAACCCAGAAGAGGGCCTTCACCACAACCTAGCAGTGTTGGTACCCTGTTCTTGGACTTGAGGCTCCAGAACTGTGAGAAATAAATTTGTTTATAAGCCATCCAGTCTGTGGTACTTTGTTATAACAGCCCAAACTGAATAAGGCACACCTATTTTTACTTTTTTAACGTGGCTAATAGAAAATTTACAATTACTGTGTGGTTTACATCCTATTTCTGTTGGATAGCACAGGTCTAAAGAAATTCCATGTGTATATAAACATGTATGAATATATGTGAATTCCTTTTACTCAGGCAAAATAATTTTTCTTTTCATTGTAATCTATGGAATCAGAAGTATCTTGCTAAAATGTTGGGAAACAGTTACCAGGTTCTTCTTTATGGCCTCATCATTCACTCTCATCCATTTATCATTATCATTGTGACACTTACCAGTGAAGGTGATGCTTCCATTGACTTTTACCATGTTTGTTTGTTCACTTTGGAGAGAAGACTGGCATTATTCTTGGCTCCACAGTTTTGAACCTGCTCCAGTTTGCACTGGTTGCCTCTACACCTAGTACATGCAGGCATCCTGGGATCCCCCCTTTACTATCATATTAAAGATTTCCTTCATTTTTCTCCTTTGTTAGATCTCCTATTCTGTCTTATTTTACTACTCTGTTTTTGATGAAATACAACCTTCAGGAGCTTCCTTAAGAGTGTTGGTAGAGGGGAAATATTGGAGATGTTACATGTCTGAAAATGCCTTTATTCTACACTGACTTCTACGATGGTTGGGTAAGAGAAGTTGGAAGTAATTTTTTTTTCCCTCACAATTATGAAGGCATTTTTCTCTTGAGTTCACTTACAGTATTCCTGTGGACAAAACCACCAAGACAGTCTGATTCTTTTCTATATAACCTATTTTTTTCTCCCTGGAAACTTTAGGCTCTTCCTTTGTCCTTGGCATTTTGAAGTTTCACTGCTATGGGCCTTGATGTAGGTATGTTTTCATCTATTGAATTGGGGTCTCAGTGGGCCCTTTCCATTTGGAAACTCTCGTATGTTTCAGTTCAGGGGCTTTTTCTTGATTTCTTTATTTGACCTCCTGCTTTCCATTATCTCTGTCTTTCTGGAACTCCTGTTTGAACATTGGACCTCCAGAACTGGTCCTTCAATTTTCTTCATTTTTCTGTACTATTTTCCATCTTTCTTTTCTGCTTTCTGGAAGATTTCCTCTACTTTGTCTCCCAACCCTTCTGTTTACTGTGTGTGTGTGTGCATGCATGTGTGTGTGTGTGCATGCTTCCTTTTTCCCTGTTTCTGCTGTCATGAGGTATCAAGCTACCCGAGAGCTATCCTATTCTCTGAGTGCTCCCTTTGAGAGCATGCTGCTCCTTGTTTCAAGGTTGCTGATCTCTGGCTGTATTGATGATTTTTAAAGTGTTTTCTTTTTCTGTATAGTCTTAATTTTCTTGGAGCTGCATTTTTCTGTTTTTGCTTGCCATTTTTCCTCAGATAAAGTAATCCTTGATTAAGAAATAGAGGTCTAAAAAGCTGATCAGAAACTGAACATGGGGGTGAAGCTTGTCTCTTTTCAGTTTCACTGTAGAGGGATCTGAATGAGCTATATTGGTTGGTAAACTCTCATTATTAGTATCTTTATGCCTTTCCTTCTGGATTGGTCAGGTACCCTAGAGAAGAGTCTTTCTATCTGACTGGGCAGAAATTTCACTGCTAGTATTCGGGAGCCAGAACCCAGTGCAGGAAGGAGTTTGGCGGTGTCTACATTTAGCATACCATGTGCTCATGTTCCTTTATTCCTTCTGTTCTCCTTCCCAATTATACCTGGCCAGGGGTACTGCTTTACCCTCTGCAGAGAATTAACACTGAGGCGGAGGGGCAGTTACCCAGGGATGTACAGTGCAGGAGTGGATCTAAGAATCTAATTCCTTTTCCAATAGCTCTCACCCAGTCCTACCTATTTTATCTCCTCCTCCCTCCAGACCCTCAATTCCTGATATGACTGGTGCATGGTTCCTTAAGCTTTTGAAGATTCTGTATAAATTAAGATGTTTTTCAGCTTGCCCTACAGGTAGCCTAGAATTAGTAGTCTCTGACCTGTTCAGTTACTGCTCATGCATTTGCCAGCTGTTAAAATTCTGCTTCTGTTTTCTCTTTACCTCTTCTCCTTATCCTCATGAGATTCTGTTCTTTAATTCCTTTATTATAGTTTTTAATAGGCTACTGTCTTCACCTGCAATCCACTGATGGGTTAAAGTTTTCCATTAAAAACATTTAAGAGTTTTCTTCCAGAAGAATTGAAATATTAATAGAATGTATAACTCCAAGTCAGTGGAGATAAAGGTTGGAAATGAAAAAAAATATGATCATTCCTGTAAGGCAGAGGAGAAAAGGAGCAAAGAAAATACATAGGAATTAGAAAACACAAAATAAGGTGGTAAAAATAATCTTAAATATCTCCATGTAAACCCAATACATAATTTCAGGTTAAACTTGCTGGTTAAAGGGGAATAAAAAAAATCCAACTAAATGCTTTTTATTAGTAGAGATATTCCTAAAAGTATGATGACATAGTTTAAAAGTGAAGAAATGGAAAAAGATAAACTAGGCTTGATTTATAAGGTAAAATTCGCAGAATTACAAGGATAAATCAACAAATGTATGATTGTATCAGGAAATTTTAGCATACTTCTCAATAATTTAGGAAAAGGTAGATAAAAAAAATTACAAGGTTATAAAAGATTGGAAGAGTACAATTAATAAGCACCTAACAATTACAGAAGGTATATTCTTTTCAAGTACCCATGGAATTTTACAAAAACTGGTTATGTGCTGGACTTCAAAGCAAGTGTTGACAAATTCCAAAGAATTTATACTGTATAAATCACATTCTTGGACTCCATTGCAGCTGAGTTAGTGACATGATAGAGGAGGATAGCAACAAATCTCCAGATCTATAGTTGTATACTAAAAAACGTATTTCTAAACTTATGAGAAAAAGAATGACTCAGTGCAAATTAGAAGATAATTGAAACAGAATGTTTAAAACTAGGATACAACAAAAGTGCATTTGCCTTTATGGGAAGTTTAGAACCTTAAATGTTTATTAGTAAAATAATAAAAAATTGGTGAAAATTTGTGAGCTAACCATATAATAAGTTAAAAATCGATGCACTGATTATGTGAGTTAGAATGTAATGGGTTAGAGAAAGGAAGGAAATAATAAAGTTAAGAGTAGACATTAATTTAAAAAAAAAACCTTATAGTTAACCAAGGTACTAAGTTGAAAAGAATAAGTTTGCCAAGATTGATAGAACAAGAATGTACAAATGTATTAGAGATGAAAAGAGGGTGTAACTGTAGACAAATTGAAATTTTTAAACTAAAAATAACTGTGAACGGCTTTATTCCTTTAAATTCGGTAACAGGTAAAGTGGACAATTTCTAGCAAAATAAATTACCCAAATTGGCTTAATAAAAATTAGAAACTTGACTAGATTATGATTTAAAAATTTAAATTCATAGTTAAAAATCTACCTACACCAAGCTCCAAGTGAAAAGCTCAGATGGACGAGTACTACCAAACATGTGAAGAATCAGTAATTCCAATCTTATACAAAATGTTAAAGAAAATAAATCATTTTGCAAGGCTGCTATAACCTTGTTACTGCAATCGGATAGTATGAGAAGGGGAACATATAATAGGAAAATATTAAATCTGTTGAACATGGCAATAAAAATTGTACATTGTAAAGTACTAGCATTTATTTAAAACAAAATGCCATGACTGGGGATTGTCTCAAGAATGTAAGGATGATTAAACATTAGAAAACCCATAAATAAAATTCATCATATTTGCACATTAAAGGAGAAAAGCCATATGATAATCTTGATAGATAACAGGGGAAAAGTGTATGATAAAATTTAGTGCTTGTTCATGACAAAAATGCTTAGAAAACTAGGAATATGAGAGAACATACGAAAGTGTCAGTTAAAACACAGAAGAGTACATACGGTATAATTCCATTTATATGAATTTCTAGAACAGGTTAAATTAATACTTGGTGATAGAAATCAGATCAGATCCTGGGACGGGGAGGGTGGATTGACTGAAAAGGGACACAAAGGGACTTCAGGGATGATGGAAACGTTCTGTCTTGATTGGAATGGTGGTTATATAGATGTAAAACGTTTGTCAGAATCCATCAAACTCCATACTTAACATCTGTACATTTTATTGCATTAAGTTTTGCCTCAATAAAGTTGATTTTTTAAAAAAAACATGTAAAAATCAATGCATTTGTGTGTAGCAGCAACAAACATTTACATTTTAAAAAGCCACCATTTTAAATGGCAACAAAACCTACAAAATATCTTGGGAAAGATACAACAAAAATGTGTGAGACCTTAATGGAGAAATTTTTAAGAGACATCTTAAAATCATGAGAAGAGATGTTTGTGTTTATGAATGGAAGACATCATAAAGATGTCAGTTTTCTTCCACTGACAGATTCATTGTCATTCCAGTTAAAATCCCACTTGGTAAAAGGAATTTACTTTATCAGATACCAGGACATATTGTATAGCTTTAGTGATAAAGATATGATGGTTTTTACCTCATATATAGAATAATGGAAGAAAAACCAAAAGCCCAGAAACATAAGTAACATCATAAATTGGGAAAAAGTCAGTACATGATGTTGACATGCTTAGTTATCTCTGTTGGCAAGGGGAAGAGACCTCACGCTGTCAGAAATACTTTCCAAGTAGATTAGCTAACTAAAGGTGAAAAGCAAAACATTAGACTTTATGACTTCTAGATCACACCATGTGGAAGGATTTTTAAGAAGATGCAAATGTATACTTTGTAGAAGATTTAAAATAATTGATAAATTTGAGCACATTAAAGTACCAAAATACAAAAAAGTAACATGTAAAATATATTACTAAGTGCAAACGTATGCAGAATGTATAATTGACAAAAGATTAGTATCCAGAATACACAATAATTGCTGCAAATTAAGGAAAAGATGGTGAATGTGAACAAGTAATTTAAGGATTAGAATAAAAAAGGTAAAAAAATGTGAAAATGCTCTCAAACCCCTTAGTAGTCAGAGAAGGAGTTTGACAGCCTTCTATATTGCACTCATTGGCCAAAATTAGAGGGATGAAATAATGTCAAGCGTTGGCGATACTGGATAAAACAAGAACTCATGGTTCCCTGGCAGCAGTGACCATTGGTACAACCATTTTGGCAGTACTTAGTAAAGCTGTATATGTACATGTCCTGCCATGCAACATTTCTACTCCTTGGTGTATGTTTTAAAGCAGTGGCTTTCTTATACTGTTTTATTATTATTATTTTTTTGAGATAGGGTCTCTGTTGCCTTGATTGGAGTGCAGTGGTGTAATCACAGCTCACTGCAACCTCCAACTTCTGCACTCAACTGATCCTCCTGGCTCAGCCTCCTGAGTAACTGGGACTACAGGATCATGCCACGAAGCCTGGCTAGTTTTTTAAATTTTTTGTTGAGACAAGGTCTTGCTATGTTGCCCAGGCTGGTCTCGAACTCCTGGCTTCAAGCGTTTCTCCCACCTTGGCCTCCCAAAGTGCTAGGGGTTACAGGTGTGAGCTATCACACCTGGTGTCTTATGTGGTTTTTGCCAGACCCATAGTGGGAAATAAATTTTACATGTGACAAAGATGGAATTGAAGTTTATTTTCTGTTTTTTTAATTGTTTTAAAAAGATATTTATCAGGATCCACTGCATTGATTTCATGCTGACTAATGGTTTACTACCCTCAGTTTAGCGAAATTGCAGAGTGTAACATGTTGAAATGTTTCTTGGTTAAGACTGTGTGTGTATGCATACTAGGTTGCGGTGTAAAATGTACTTCTCACTGTGGACCTTTTTTTGGTTAAGCAGTTTGAAAGTTTCTTTTCTGGAAAAGTTTTCACATAGTATGAGAAGATATATGCCAAAATATTCATGGCTACTTGTAAGAGTGGAAAATTTGAAACCTAAATAGACACCAAGAGGAGAATGGACAATGAACTACAGTCATCATGTAATGGAATGCTATATGACTAAAATGAATGAACTAGAATTTCAGATTGATTATATATCTATCAGCATGCATAGTTACAATACTGAGTGAAAAAGGCAGATTGACATGAATGATATTAAACTCTCATATAAATTTATAAAATGTGCAAAAATATATTGTACGGATATAATATGTAGCAAAACCTGTTAAATGACCATGGGGAAAAATCATGATAGTGATTATCTCTGAAAAGTAGGAGGGAGGGAAATGGGATCAGAATGGTATACATAGGGGACTTTAGCTGTATGCATCATATAGTATTGCTTATATCTGATCAAATACTGCAAAATACTAATTTGACAGCTAGGTAGAAAGTACAAGGGTGTTCAATGTAATTTTTTTTGTTTGTAATTGAAATATTTAATTTAGGGGGAAATATTTAATTTTTTAAATGAAGTAAATATCCTATTCACAGTAAAAACCAAGATACCTACCTGGAGGAATAAGTAAATTTAATAAGATGTGAGAACTTTTATGGAGAAAGTAATATAGCTTATTAATGGCTATTGAGTCCAAAATAAATGGAAACATCTCATTTTCATAATGGGAACACTTGATATTACAAATATGTTCTGCACAAATTAATGCAAATTCATGGCACTTCCAATCAAAATCCTGTAGGGCTTTGGGGAATTTGACATGCTAAACAAAATAACAGTAACACAAGTTTGAATAGTAAGGAGGGGAGACTCACCCTAGTAAATATCAAGACTAAGTAGGAAACAATGGTAATTAAAATTCTGTGATATTAAGTGTGAACAAATAGGTTCAGTGAACAGAATAGAAAGCCCACAGTCAGGCCTTTATTTAATTGGAATTTGCTATGTGACAGGGTGGCATTTAGTAACTGGTGCTGATACAACAGGCTGTCCTTATGGGAGATGTGTAGATCACTGTCTTACCTCTTAAATATCTGATGTATTAGAAACCTAAATATGAAAAGTAAAACTAAAATGTCTGTCAGAATATCTAGGGGGGATTCTCTACACATCAGGGTACTTCTTTGTGCCTCATTCCTCATTTATAAATAATAGTACTTACCCTACTTACGAGAATTCAGTAAATTCATGCTTACTGGACTTTTAGACTTAAAAATGCACTCAGTAAATGTTTCCAAATATTTGGGGGCAGGATGAGATTTCTGAAAAGAAGCAGAGTTGTGTCATTAAAGATTTTAGATTAAAATCCAAATTTGTATGGTCCAAAAGACAACATAAGAAAGTGAAAAATCTTTATAAGGATTTAGAGATTTTTTTTGTAATAATTCAGTGATAGGGTTTATGTCAAAATAAAAACAGTAAGAAAAGTACCACACAATTGAAGACTCTGCACAGAATATACACTGTAGTTTAATAAAAAATGCAGAGAATGCGATTTATCAAACTATCACAGAGTCATAACTTGAAGGCTTTATTTACTACAAGTTCAGGATAATCAGATCTCTTACCTAATTGAAACTTTCCAGTGAGTAATTTTAGAATCCCAATTTTACTAAGGTATCATTCGATTAGCTTTCATATTCAGCTGTGAGGATAAAGTCTTCCTGTTCTTTTGAAACCTGCATTATGTATCACTTATTGCTGGAATTAGACACAGACTTGGCATCTGAACTTACATTTCAATTCTTGCAGATATTGAAAACACTTTCTTCAGTAGAGAGCTTGCTGCCTCACTGCTGAAGGAAATCTATATATTCTGTAAATGACTCATTCACATTTTTATAACTTGATCATAAATGTAGTTTTATCTAGTTATTTTTTTATTCCATCTGTTTTTTAACTCGGAACATACTACTATCTCTTGTCAACCTACAATCTATTTACATTTCAAAAATACTGGCTAAATATAATTCATTAGGTATTTAAAATAAATGCTCAACTTGTTGAAATGTATTATCATCATTACCAACAAATATTATTTTATTATATAATTTAAAAATTCTCCAGAGATAGTTAGATGTCAGCCAGCCATGGTTACTAGGACATGAAAAGGTAAGGCCGGTAACTGTTAAGTGTTCACTTAGTTCCAGAGTGGTTATAACTGCTGCTGTAAGACATAGGACATTGAGATCATGTGGTAGTACCAGGTCATGTGACCATTAGGATGGCCCAGAATAGGCTTAAACATGGTATTTTCATTTCCATGAAGAGAAAGCATTTTAAAGGTTTTATAGAAAACTTTAGATCCCCAAGAAGATAGCTGAACACATAGGAAATACTTCACCTAACAAAAGTGTAACAGAAAAACTGTTAACTCAGGTTCTTTCTGATACTGGGAATCCCTTTCATTTTTGCTGATTATACGGAAGTTTGATTTTTATTCATTTCCTTTGGATACATTCTTGTGAACGGAATAACAACCAAAGATACAGACACGCCTAGGTAGATTGTTTTTATATTTGTTTTTTTCTATTAGTTTTTCACAAGGAACAGGGGTCACTCATGCTAGCTTAAAAAGGGTTTGTTCTAAGGGTGAAATTGGTATGGAGCTGAAACAGGCCTGAACAGTCCTCAGAAACCAGACCTAGGGACTGGCTGCTTTTCTTTTCTTTAGGACTACGGTTGTGCTGCCCAGCTTAGGCACACTTTTATTTGTGCACTGATTACCTTCTCTGCTGAGTCTGCTGTATTTTATCTTGCCTCCTAGCCGTGTGTTGGACACAGTTACTTGTATAAAGGCATGTATGAAACTGACCCTGTAACCTTAGCTTTCAGGTTTGTTCCTCTTTCCTTGTTCCAAATAGTGATTAATGTGCTATTATATGCTGCTCAGTTACATTAGTTAGTAATAGCAGTTATCTTTGAGTCCTCCTTTTCTCTAGACTGTGCACATCTAGTTGGTCAATAGGACATGAGAATTGTCTCTGAAATAACTGAGTTAATTTCCTAGCGCTAGCACTAATTTCTGTCTTCAGCTTTTTTCCCTGGGCTGGCCTTATTCTCCCCTCATCTACCACAGTGCTGCCTGTACTCCGTATTCTAGCAGTAACCTAGATTTTTTTGTTTTTGTTGTTGCTCCTAAAATGTTTCCTGTTTTTAGGAAACATGCTGAACTTTCTGCCTGGTGTACTCTCTCTCTCTTCAGACTTCTGCTATGGTGTCACTTTTGTGACATCTTTCTCTTCCAAAGTTTGAATTAATCATGTTCTCTGTGTTAGGATAAGACTGTGTCACATGGTATTAAGGTTTATGTGGTTGGCTTCCTTAGGTGTACTTTGTGGCTCAGTAGGAATTCAGCAGGGGCCAAAGTTAGTGAGGTGTACCTTTTGCTGCCTGGTAGTCCCAGACTTGTGGTTGGTAGATTATTATGTGGGTTTGATGGAGTTTTATATTTGCTTTATTTTATCAAGTTGTAGGTTTACATATTATAGTGCTTATTTATGTGTATTATTATAAGGTCTACCACTATAGACAGTTTAATAGGACTGCTGTCGGGTTCTCACTGTTGCTCCTTTACTTGCCTTACAATTCCCTAACTTTGAGCAAACCTCACTTTCCTGCCATTCGTGTCACATAATCCTATTTAATGGCTCCTTTCAAATTTGTTTTTCTTTTAGAGGCAGGGTTTTGCTCTGTCACGCAGGCTGGAGTGCAGTGGTGTGATCATAGCTCACTGCAGCCTCAAACTTCTAGGCTCAAGTGATCCTCCTGCCTCAACCTCCTGCATAGCTGGAACTACAGGTGTGTACCGCCATGCCTGGCTAATTATTATTATTTTTTGGTAGATGTAGGGTCTTGCTATGTTGCCCAGACTGGTTTTTAACTCCTGGTGTCAAGTGATCCTCCTGCCTCAGCTTCCTGAAGTTCTGGGATTACAGGCATGGGCTGCCACACCCGGCCTCCTTTCAAATTTTTTTTAGCTGGGCTCCCAGTGTTGCCAGTGCAACATTGTTATGTGGAATTCCATATGTCCCTAAAAAAGAGTTTACATGGCCAAATGTATGAAATTCAGCATGCTGTCTTTTCCTAGAGACCCTGAAGACAGTCTCCTGAGTTGTACTTGAGGATCCATTTTTCCCTTTTGAGGGGAGCGAATATGATTATTAATTAGGTTGTGACCTAATTATTATTTCCTAGCAAACCGTGCAAGGCCTAAGTATCTTCAGTTGAAAGACCACTTTTGAGAATAGTCTTGAGAATTCATAGTCCTTTTCTGTGGTTATACTTAACATTTCTTTTTTAGTAAATGTACAGTTGACCCTTCAACAACACAACAGTTGGGGTGCTGACCCCCTGCCTAGTCAAAAACCTGCATATAACTTGATTCCCCCAAAACTTAACTACTAGTAGCCTACTGTTGACCAGAAGTCTTACTGATAACATAAACACGTATTTTGTATGTTAACATGTTATAGACTGTATTCCTACAATAAAGTAAGCTAGAGAAAAAATGTTATTAAGAAAATCATAAGGCTGGGTGCAGTGGCTCACGCCTGTAATCCCAGCACTTTGGGAGGCCAAGGTGGGAGGATCACTTGAGGCCAGGAGTTTGAGAGCAGCCTGAGCATGATAGCGAGACCTTGTCTGCACAAAAAACAGAACAATTAGCTGGGCATGGTGTTGCGTGCCTGTAGTCCTAGCTACTTGGGAGGCTGAGGCAGGAGGATCACTTGAGCCCAGGAGTTTGAGGTTGCAGTGAGCTATGATGATACCACTGTACTCTACCCTCGTCCACAGAGCATGACCCTGTCTCAGAAAAACAACAAAACTATAAGGAAGAGAAAATGTATTTCCTGTGCATTAAGTGAAAGTGGATCATCATAAAAGTCTTTATCCTTGTCCTCTTCACCCTGAGCAGGCAGAGAGGAGGAAGAAGAGGTGGAGTTGATCTTGCTGTCTCAGGGGTGACAGAGGCGGAAGAGGTGGAGGAGATAAAAAGGGAGGCAGGAGAAGCAGGTACGCTCTGTGTGACTTTGTGGAAATACATTGTAATTTCTGACTTTTTTGCTTTTTCATTTCTCTAAAAATGTTTCTATACCGTACCAATCCTCCTCCTATCATTTGCTTTAGTTTCAGTGTCCATATCATGGAAGGGCCCATGTCGTAAAAGAAAGCAAAAGCAGTCTTGGATAATAGGAACCCTTCTACCAGATTGCCTGATGTCAGTTTGTCCTACGGCACTGCTGCTTTTACATTTTCTTCCTCACCGTCTGGCACTGGATTGGAAGCACTCATCTCCCTCATGTTATCTTCTGTTCAGTCTTCTGGTGTGGTGTGTTAGTTCTAAGATCAGTATCTTGAAACCCTTCATGCACCCTTTTTTGGGGGCCATATCCGTAGTCTCTTTCATGATTTCCTTGATTGACTGGGTTGTAAATCCTGTGAAGTCATGCACAACATTGAAACAGTTTTTTCCAGCAGGAATTTATTGTTTCAGGCTTGATGACTTTCATGGCTTTTTCCGTAACAACGAAGGCATCATGGTATTCTATCAGAGTTCTCTTCCATAGTGTTGACAATCCTTTCCATAGAATATTGTGTGTAATGAGCCTTAAAGATCTTTATGACCCCCCCAATCTAGAGACTGAATTAGAAACGCGTTTGGGGGCAAGTACACCGCTTTGGCACCTCCTGTGTTGAACTCACGGGGTTTTGGGTGGCCAGGGGCATTGTCTGGTTGCAACAGAACTTTAAAAGGCAGCCCTTACTGGGGGACTTCAGGGATAAAGCATCAATGGAGCCAGTCTAGAAAAAGGGTTCTTCTTGTCAGGCCTTCTTATTGTACAGCCAAAAGACTGGCAGCTGGTGTTTATCTTTTCCCTTCAAGGCTAAAGGGGTAGCAGCTTTATCAGGGCAGTCCTCATCATAAATCTGACTGCATCTGCACAGAACAGTAGTTAGCTTATCCCTTTCTGTCTTAAATCCTGGTGCTCACTTCTCTTCCTTACTAATCAATGTCCCTTGTGGCATTTTTCCCCAGGACACTTTTGTCTGTATTAAAAACCTATTTAGGCAGATAGCCTATCCTTTCTCCTCAATGATTTTCTTAATGGCATCTGGGAACTCATCTGCTGCCTCTTGGTTGGCAGAAGCTGCTTCTCCCATTATCTTGACATTTTTTAAGCCAAACCTCTTTCTAAAATCAGACCATCCTTTGCTGGCATTAAATTTTCTAGCTTTGTATCCTTCACCTTCCTTTTACTTTACATTGTGGCTTCACTTTTTCTCGGCATCTCTAGGTGTCCCTTTCTTATAGCAATCCTACACCCACATAATAGCTACATTTTCAATACGAGATAAAAAGATTTAGCAAAAAGTGCAAGGTTTTTGTACCTGCTGGTGTAGCTGCAATGACTGCTTCACAAATTGCCTTTTCTTTCTTTATAGTGGTCCTTATGCTGGATTTATTTATCTTGAAATGGCCGGCAGCTGCAGCTGCAGACCTCACTCATTGTACAGTACATATCAAGCAATTCAACTTTTTCTTGTAACGTCACAACTTCTCTGCTTCTTGGGAGCGCTTCCAGCATCACTAGTGGCACTTTGTATGGGTTCCATAGTGTTATTTAGGTTTTACAGTATCACGCTAAACATGATGAAAAATATGGGAGAATCATGAGAGATCACTTTTTACTTTGATTTACTGGAGAGATGAACTGCTCATGTGGGGTTGATTAGCATCACATGGTGTTTTAAGCAGATACTTGCTACACTTGAGCTCATTGCAATACCAGCAGGAGGAGGTTATGAAATTATTGCAGTAGTACAGTAATTTAATACTGTGTCTTTATGATTGTTTACATTTCCCTTGACTATAAATGACACCGTGTATGGTCTGTGTTTGTGTAAGTTTTGATAAATTTTAACTTTTTATTTATAATAGATGTGTGTATATTTTATGGTAGTAAATGATAAAATAGACTAGTATCTATGTGTGTTTAATGCATTCATGACATAACTTTTTATTAATTTTTTTTGCTATTTCTAGGCTACATGGCTCATCTGTGAGTTTTTCCAAATTGTTACAAATCTTCAAAAATGTTTCCAATATATTTATTGAAAAAAAATTTATGTATAAATGGACCCACACAGTTTATACTTGCGTTGTTCAAGGGTCAACGGTATAGCTCTGTTAACAGCAACCAAACTGTCAGTACTTCAAATAACTTTGTGACTGGATGTCATTTGGGCTCTCACTTTTTGTCCTCAAAACAATACTCCTCCTCTCTTCACACACTCTGTCCTATCCTCCCACATTTGCCTAGATGTCCTCGCAGAGGCTCCCTGCTTGTTGTGGGTAGATACCCTAGGCTTACATCTTTGCTCAGTTACACCCTCCTCCCTTTTGAAATTTGCAATGTACATTGGCATATTGAAAGTTTTCAGACATTCTTAAGTAAAAAAACATCTAACTTTATTTAGGAACTTTCTAATGTATTAGTTCAGAAACTTAAACATTTTTTTGAATTGTAATTTATATCTGATGAAATGCACAAACTTTAAATGTTCAGTTCTGTGAGCTTTGATAATTTATGTACTAACATGTGACTACCTCTCAAAAAAGATAGAAAACAATTTTATCACCCCAGAAAGGTACTTTTTGCCTCTGTCCAAGCATTTCCATTTCCCTTCTCCAATCCCTCTGAGGCAATCATTTTGACTTTTATCATTCGATTAGTTTTGCCTGTTGGGGAAGTCATAAATGTTATCAGTCTACATACATATTTTTTTGTCTTTTGCCCAGCGTGATGTTTTTGAGATTCATCCATGTTGTAGTGTGTATAAGTAGCTCACTCATTTTTGTTCCTGAGCAGTATTTTGTATGAATATACTGCATTTTTTTGTTGTTGTTTTCTTGTTGATATTTTGACTGTTTCCAGTTTTTGGCTATTATGAATATGGCTGCTATGAACATTCTTGCACAGGTCTCTTTTTGTGGACATATGTTTTTATTTTCCTTGATTATATATGTAGGCATGAAATAGGATAGATTAACTTTTTAGGAACTTGCCAGTTTTCCAGAGGTGCTATACCATTTTACCACTTCTGTCAGCAGTTTTATAAGCATTCCAGTTGTTCCATGTCGTAGGCTGAACAGTGGTCCCCAAAGATATTCTGCTTCTAATCCTCGGAAACTGTGAATGCTATTTTATATGGCAGAAGGGACTTTATAGATGTGATTAAGTTAAGGATTTTGGGATGGGGAGATTATCCTGGATTATCTGGGTGGGCCTAACATATAATGGCAGGTGCCCTTTTGAGAAAGGGGTAGAGAGGGGGATTTGACTACAGAAGAGAAGGCAGTGTGGAAG
Organism: Indri indri; assembly: GCA_004363605.1. Taxonomy (NCBI): domain Eukaryota; kingdom Metazoa; phylum Chordata; class Mammalia; order Primates; family Indriidae; genus Indri; species Indri indri. The sequence continues at coordinate 168,895 of RJWJ010000072.1, forward strand.
CAGAGATTAGAGCGATGTGCTCTGAAGATGGAGCAAGGGAGCACAAGCCAAGGACTACAGGCAGTCACTTGAAGTTGGAAAAGTTAAGGAAAAGAACTTCCTCTCAGATTCTCCAGAAGGAACCAGCCTTGCCAACACCTTCACTTTAGTCCATTGAAACCGGTTTTGCTAAATTTGTGTTGTTATAAGGTGCACTGAGTTGGTGATAATTTGTTTACAGCAGCAGTAGCATGCTAATATACTCCATCCTCACCAACATTTGGTAGTGTCAGAAATTTTTTAAGCCATTCTAGGTGGTGTGAAATGGTATTACATTGTGGTTTTAATTTGTATTTTCCTGATGATCGATGATATTAAACATCTCTTAATATGCTCCTGCATCCTTCTTTATGAAATATCTGTAATTTATCCTTTTCTTATTCAACAAATAATTGAGTTTTTTTCTTTGATTTGCAGGAGTTCTTTATACAGTATAGATGGTAGTCCTTTGTTAGATACATGTACTATAAATTTTTCCCCCATCTGTGATTTGCCTGCTTACTTTTCGGTGATGTCTTTTGATAAGCATTTAAAATTTTGGTGGTTTACTTTATATATACAGGTTTTAAGTATCCCTTATCCAATATGATTGGGACCAGAAGTGTTTCAGATTTTTTTGGATTTTGGGGATATTTGCATTATGTACTCTAATGAGTGTTTCCTTTGAGCACCATGTTGACACTCAAAAAGTTGTGAATTTTGGAGTGTTTTGGATTTTTGATTTTTAGATTTGGGATGCTCAACCTGTATTTCTTTTATGGCTAGTGCTTTTTTTGTCTTAAGGTCATGAAAATATTCTTTGTTTTCCTCTAAGGGTTTAAGATTTTGTTTGCCATTGAGGATGGTATGAGATCATGGTTGAGGCTTATTATTTCCATATTGTTGAAAGGTAGATTAACTTGATGCCTTGGAAAATGAGTTGACTATATATGTGTGGATCTATTTCTGGACTCTTCTGTTTCACTGATTTTTCTTTTTTCCTATGCCCACTCTATACTCTTTTGGTTACTAAGTTTTGTAAGCCAGTCTTGAGATAAGTTTATGTAAGTCTTCCAGTTTTCTTTTTTTTTGTCTTCAAGATTGGTTTGGTTAATCTAGTTCTTTTTTGTTTCTGTATGAATTTTAACATCATCTTATCGATTCTTTTTAAAAACTGCTAAAATTGTCATGTGGATTACATTGAATCCATATATCAAATTGAGTAGAATGGACATTGAAAAAATACTGAGTTTCTTCCACTCTATTAACACGGTCCGTCTTGGTTTATTCATGGCTTTTTCATTTTACTAAGCAATATTTTGCAATTCTTAGTGTAGAGGTCTTGAGTATCTTTCTTTCGATGTGTAGTTGTTGTTGCAAGTGTATGTCTTGAAATTTCATTTTCCAGTTATTTTTTTGCTTGTATATAGAAATACAGTTAGTGTTTGTATGTGGACCTTGCCTTTTGACCATGTGTCTTGAAATCTTGCTAAATTTACTTACTAGTTCTAGTGTTTTTGTAGATTTCATTCAGTTTTTTTTTTGTTTTGTTTTTGTTTTTTTTGAGACAGAGTCTCATCTGTTGCCTGGGCTAGAGTGCTGTGGCATCAGCCTAGCTCACAGCAACCTCAAACTCCTGGGCTCAAGCGATCCTCCTGCCTCAGCTCCCCGAGTAGCTGGGACTACAGACATGTGCCACCATGCCCGGCTAATTTTTTTTCTCTCTATATTTTTAGCTGTCCAATTAATTTCTTTCTGTTTTTTTGGTAGAGACGGGGTCTCACTCTTGCTCAGGCTGGTCTCGAACTCCTGAGCTCAAACGATCCCCCTGCCTCGGCCTCCCAGAATGCTAGGATTACAGGTGTGAGCCACCGCGCCCGGCCTGATTTCATGCAGTTTTTTATATAGGCAGTCATGTCACCAGAGAGTGAAGTCAATCTTTCTTTCGAATCTTTTGGTCATTCATTCACCCTTTCAATGCCTTTCTTTCTTTCTTTTTTTTTTTTTTTTTTTGCCTTATTGTGCTGGCTAGAACATCCAGTGCAGTGAATAAAAATAGTGTCAGTGGACATCCTTGTCTTATTCCGAATTATGAGGAAGAGATTTAATATTTTCCTATTATATACGATACTAGCTAGGTTTTTCATAACTTTCCTTTTCAGATTGAAGAATTTTTTCTTTCTAGTTTTGTTGAGTTTTAAATTATGGATAGGTGTTGAATTAACATTGTTGAATGCTTTTTTTCCTTGCTCATTTGAAAGAATCATAGAGATTTTCTCCTTCATTCTATAAATGAGGTACATGATTTTTGAATGTGAAACCAGTTTTGCTCCTAGAGATAAACCGTACTTGGTGGTGATGACTTTTTCTATATATGTTGCTGGTTGTGATTTGCGGATATTTTGTTAAGCAGTTTTGCATCCGGTAGTAACAGACCTTTGCTGTGTATTAATGCAGGGTCTTGGGCCCAAGCCAGTTTCTTGTCCCTGTCCCAATGTCAGATAGCTTTTGCTTCTCATTTTTCAGCATCAGTGTACCTTTGTCTAGGACTGGTGGTAGCAATGTTTCTTGCCTTCCTCCAGCTGTAGACTATGGTTAATGTTTCATGGTGAAAGGCTTGTTTGTATGTAGTAGGTAGGCAAGTAAATTCTGATCCACAAACACCCTTCCACCCCCACCCAACAGCACATGGCTTTTGTTCTACTCTTCCCCTTGAGGCAAGCAGGAAATCTTTGCTTGGCTCATG
>RJWJ010000072.1:171758-326658 GCA_004363605.1 Indri indri
TTTTTGAGACAGAGTCTCACTCTCTTGCCTGGGGCGAGTGCCGTGGCATCAGCCTAGCTCACAGCAACCTCAAAACTCCTGGGCTCGAGCAATCCTACTGTCTCAGCCTCCCGAGTAGCTGGGACTACAGGCATGTGCCACCATGCCCGGCTAATTTTTTTTCTCTATATATTTTTAGCTGTCCAATTAATTTTCTTTCTATTTTTGGTAGAGACGGGGTCTCGCTCTTGCTCAGGCTGGTCTCGAACTCCTGAGCTCAGAACGATCCACCCGCCTCGGCCTCCCAGAGTGCTAGGATTACAGGCGTGAGCCACCGCGCCTGGCCAAGGATTCTTAACTGCCATCCTGATGATACTTGGCCTTTAATCTTTACTTTTACCTTTAATATTTAGCAGATTGACTGTGACTGTGTTTCCTTTGCGTCTGTAGGTTGGTATCTGTCATCACTTTTGAAAAGTTTCTGGTGGGGTACCGTGGGGTCGTGACTGTAGTAATCCCAGTGCTTTGGAAGGCTAAGGCAGGAGGATTGCTTGAGGCCAGTAGTTCGAGACTAGCCTGGGTGTTAATATAGCAAGACCCTGTCTCTACAAAAAATAAAAAAAGCTGGGTGGTTGTGCACATCTGTAGTCCCAGCTACTTGGGAGACTGAGGCAGGAGGATTGCTTGAGCTCAAGAGTTTGGGGCTGCATTGAGCTATGATTACACCACTGTACTCCAGCCTGGGCAACAGTGAGACCCTATTTCTTATTTAAAAAGTTTCTGGCCATCATCTCTTCATATTTTTTCTGCCTCATTCTCTCTTTTGTCTTCCTCTGGCACTCCAGTTAAACCCAGTTGACATTTGGTCTTGGACGTTCTGAGTTTTAGCCCCCACTTTTTTTTGCTCTTCGTGTTTCAGTTTGAATACTTTAATTTGGCTTGTCTTTAAGTTCACTGCTCATTTCTGTCTGTTATTAAACTCATCTAATGAAATCTTTTATTTCTGATAGTGTATTTTTCATTTCTAACATTTCCCTGTGATCCACTTTTATAACTTCAATGTCTATGATGAAATTTCTATTATGCATGTCATCTTTCTCTTCAATCACATTCTTTAGTGTTTTCATCATATTTATTTTAAGGACTGTCTCTGATAATTTCAACATCTGGTCCCTCTCTGATTATATTAATAATTTCATCTTTTGACTGTGTTTGCTACTCCCTATGCCTTGTAATTTCTGATTGGATGCTGAACATTTGTATAGAAACAACAGATTGATGTAAATATTATTTTCCTCTAGAAAATGACCCATCATTTCTTGAGTCAGTCATTGTTGGGCTAAGTCAATATGATGTATGATGTGTGGTTGAGCTAGTCCTGGGCTTTGCAATTTTAGTTTGATGTAGTTCAAGTGTTTTGAGAAAAAAGCAGTAAGTTGTTCCTTTTTGCAAGGTGTGTTGTCTGAGTACGATTTTGGATATCTCTTTTTTGCTTTATATCTGAATCATCAGCTTTCTGAACCATGGGAGATTTCTGTATAGCACAGCTGTCAGTTTCTTGGTCATTCTGGAGTTTTTTTTTTTTGCCTCTCCAGTCATTCCTGCCCCAGGCTTTTGTGCCTGGTGAGATATCTTTCTGCTAGTAATACCTTCTAGAAGTTTCTCTTAGCATTCCTGCCCTCCAGCCTTGGTAGTTCAATATCCAGAATATCTGGGTGGAAGTTTCTTTCATATTTCCAGGCCCACCCTCAGCCCTTGACAGCTGAATGTCTGGAATCTCTTGGATTGTTTTCTCTTGCCTCTCTTGCCTGGTAGCAAGTCCACCCCTGCAGAGGGTAGATTCCTTGCATTTGAGGGAGATCTTCAGCTTCTTAGGAGATCTGCTTTAGCTTTCCAGCCCTGTTCCCCAATCTTTGACATATTAATACTTTGGCAAGCACTTGAAGACCTACAGAATGAGTCATTGGGTGGATGCAGATTTGCTCCATAAGATCCTTGGAATTCTAATATGTCATGTCACTGTATGTGTTATTGTTAAAATTCATTAAAGTTTAGCTTGATTTTTTTCTTACTCTCACCTATGGCAAGATTTTTCCTCTTTAGCTACTCCACCAGGAAGGAGACTATCTGTGGGCCTCTCTTCTATCAAGGCTCAACACTTCTGAAAATTAGTTCTACTTAGGTTACTTTGCATCCTTAGCTCTCTGATGGTTTAGAAAAACCTTGATCTTATAGCTTATCCTGGCTAGTTTTGATTGTTAGGATGAAGGCCGTGGTCTGTTGTGACTTTCTACATCCTACTCAGAAGTGGAATTCCTCCTAGGAGATCCTTTTTAATATATAGTCTGATGATAATATATACCTGATAAAATTTCTGTTGTTTCACCCTTGTTGATTTTCTGTAGTATTTCTCAGAGCTGGTTTCTAAATCTTTTCCATTCTTCTCAAATCTTAACTCTCTAGTTCTGTCTTCAAGTTGTAAATGATTTTGTCTCTTATTTTGAAATGAAAGCCATTCACATTAATTTGAGCCCCTAGATTTGGGGGAAAATTTACCATTGGAAGGGAATGAGGATTTTTTTTTTTTTTTTTTGACTACAATGGAGTAGTTCTCTGTAATACAAGACTCTTTCCTAGAAAAGGCAAGTAACTTACAAAATTCATATATTTAGAAATAGAGAACTATGGAAGTAAAAATGATTAAAGAAGGTAAAATTCTGGATCTGGGGGAATACCTTTTACTAGTGAGCTGAGAGGTCTGCAGCTGAGTATGAGGTGTAGTTTTTCACAGACACAGACTAGAGGAGGGAGGCCTTTGGGCTGGAGCCTGAGTGGCAAATTGGAAATGTGAAGCACCTTTAAACACAGAGAAAGGACCCCCTCAGTGTATTTGCTAAATTCCATAGTTCAACTGGGCGGAAGAGATAAACCAAAATTTTAAAAAAGGAGATTAGGATTTCTTCTAGTCCTGTAGTGTTGAGATAAAGATTCTCTAGGGGAAGGGCCTTGAGAACAATAGGTGAGAGTTGAAAGCCTTTGAGGAAGTGGTGAATACACACTGATGATTTTCAACACACCCAGTTTCTTCCTCCTCTAGACATTTGCCAAATTCTGAAGTTGCATAGGCTAAAGAGCTAAACCAAAAATATTTTTAAAACAAAGCAGTTCTTACAGTATCTAGGGACCTAGAAGATAAAGATCTATTTGCTGGCTAGCCTTTCACATGTCCCTTGGAACAGGGACAAGCCAGAGGTAGTCTTGTTTATAACAAAACCACTACTTAGCAGTGTTCTGTGATTCTGGCATTATGGAAGAAGTAGTAAAAGTATATGTATGAGATAGTAATAAGTAAAGGATGAATAAGGAACTATCTAGGGTAACCACTAAAAGTAAAAGAATGTATAACAAATGAATAGAGAGAAAAATCAAAATAATAGAATATGATGAATTCAAAAGAAGGCAACAAAGAAGAAGGCATCATAAAATAGGCAATGAAATTAGTAATTATATTAAATGGAAATGGACTAAATATTCTAAGTAAATGGCAAAAATTATCAGACTGGACAAATAATAATCCCTCGACCGTTTGCTTCTTACAAGAGACAAACCTTAAATGTAAGTACCCACCAAGGTTGAGAGAAAACAGTGCGAAAAGTTATACCATCAAGAAAGCTAGCTGAAAGAAAGAAGTTATAGCTATGCTAATCAGGCAAAGTAGATTTTTATACAAGAAGTATTAGTAGAAAAAGGGAACTACATTTTATGATGTAAGGGGATTGATCCACCAGAGTTGTCACAATCCTAAATCTGTATCTAGTGACATAGCTTGAACATCTATAAACCAATTTGTTAAAATTTTGAATTAAAATAGACAAATACACAGTCATGATGGGAGCAGGTGTATAGAGGATATGTACATCACAATTAACTGACTTGATCTGATTATCATAACATAGAACATTGAAACCATTAATAATAGAATTAACCTTTTTCCTTGCACATGGAAGTTGTACCAGAATTTACCATATGCTGGGCCATAAACAAAGCCTCAACAAAATTCATTGGCTTTTAATAATTGAGTGTGGTCTTTGACTGTATTATAATAAATAGAAATCAACAAAGGATAACTAGAAGATCCCCAACTGCCTGGAAATTAAATATTACATTTATAAATTATGGATTAAAGAAGAAATCGTGATGGAAATTAGAAAATCTTTTGAACTGGTTGAAAATGAAGATGAACTATAATGAACTGGAATGATGCTGGTGTAATGCTAGCATGAAATTTATAGCCTTAAATCTATGTATTAGAAAGAGCTTTCTTAAGGAGGTAGAAAAAGAATAGCAAATGAACCGTAGAGAGTAGAAGTAAGGAAATAATAAATCCAAGAGTAGAATTTAGTGAATAGAAAGTAATCCTATAGTAGAGAAGGTCAAATTTAAAAAAAGAGTTGGTTCTTTGAAAAGATTAATGTAATTAATAACCACTTAGCACTAATCAAAAGGGGAAGGAAAGAAGAGAGGGAGAGAGAACACAAATTACAAATATTAGGAATGAAAAATAGTGCATCTCTACAGATTCTACAGCCATTAAACAGAGTAAGAGGAATTCGTGAACAATTTTATACCAATAATATAGGATAGGGAGAGTGAGGCAGGAATTTTGAGTAGTTAGGGCTGGACCATTCAATATGGTAGGCACTACCCTTTGGTGGCTGTTGAGTACTTGAAATGTGGCTAGTCTCAGTCGAGTTGTCCTGTAAGTCTAAAATACTCAGATTTTGAAGACTTATTATGGAAAAACATCTCATTAATATTTTTAATATCAATTGCATGTTGAAAGGATAATATTTCAGATATTGGGTTGAATAAAATATATCATTAAACTGCCACTTTTTTTTTTTAAGAGATGGGTCTTGCTTTGTTGCCCGGGCTGGAGTGCAGTGATGCTGTCATAGCTCACTGTAGCCTCTAACTTCTGGGCACAAGTGATCATCCAGCTTCAGCCTCCCAAGTAGCTGGGACTGCAGGCAAGAGGCCACCAAGCCTAGCTAATTTTTCTTTCCTTTCCTTTTCCTTTTCCTTTTCCCCTCTCCCCTCCTCTTCTTTTTTAGAGACAGGGTCTTGCTATGTTGCCCAGGCTGGTCTTGAACTTCTGGCATCAAGCAATCCTCTTGCATAGTCCTCCCAAAGTTACTAGGATTACAGGCGTGAGCCACTGTGCCCTGCTTTCTTTTACTATTTAAAATGTAGCCACTAGAAAATTTAAATTACATATGTGGCTCATTACATTTTTGTAGAGGTTGTATTAGCTTTAAGATAGGTACTATTATTGATATTGTCACCGTTTTACAGCTGAGAAAACTGGGGTATGTCAGACGTTCATGCAGCTAGTAAGTAGCATCCCTGGGATTTGAGTCTGGCTGACTGGCTTCAGAATCTGTTCTCTTAAGCATTACACTGTGTATGTGTTCTTCATATATTAAGAATATTAAGTCATTTTCCTGTTATTTCTTGAAAATATTGAAGGATTTTTTAGTAATGGGGTGACATGGCATATGTGTTTAGAAAGATGATTTGAATCAAAGAAGGTAAAAGGTGAAGGTTGGGAGACTAGTTAAATGTGTTGATAGTTTAATAGAGAAAGGCATTGGTGCTAAATGCTTATTGGTCAGGCACAGATAGCTTTGTTGACTGTATAAGGAGCTAAAGCTTTATTGGTGGGTCTTTTTAGGTCTGCAGATTAGCACCAAATTGTTATGTGCAGTGTAGTATATTGTCATGATGAAGAACTTGTTCTCTGGCATCATACTGTTTGATTCAGATCCTAGCTTTGGCACTTAAAAGTTGTGTTATCTCATTATGTTGTCCTTTGCATTCATAATACCTTTCCCTCTCCCTAATCATCTACCCCCACCCCCCAATCTCTCTGCCAACTCCTTCATTTGTATTTCTTAGGCTTTTTGCCTTCTGAACTTGGCTCTCCCTGAACTCTCTTACCCCATATACCAGAATTCTGTTTCCACTCAAACATTGGATCTTTCTGCTGGGCTTCATACCTTTGTTTCCACCTGCTTATTGCGTACCTCTTGCTGGAAGTTTCATAGACACATCACATTTAACTTGACTAAAACAATGCTTAAGTTCCTCTGGTGTTTCATATTTTGCCCAATTGTATTTTTGTTGAACTACTTGTGTAAGCAAGAACATGTCATTCATAACTCTTTATCGTCAAACACTGTGCATTCTGTCTCTCCAATATCTATTCCTTCCTTCTGTGTATTCTAATTCTCTGCTAGTTCTCTCTGCCCTTAGAAATTTCACCCTCTTTCCCTATCCCCCTCTGTCAATCCCTTGCTACAAAGGGTTTCTCTTCTTCCCACTCTTCCCAGCCCAAAACTGAAAAGTATAGTTTGCAGACGAATAATACAGAATGGATTTGAGAGCAAACAGGTAAATACAGGCATAATAGGGTGCAAAAAAAATAGTTGAATGCAAGAAGGAATGAATAAATACAAAAGCTGCCTTACAGAAAGCACAAATGTTTCCTAGGGAAAACCTTCATTGACACCTAAGGCAAAGTTAGGTGTTGTTTCTTTGTGTATGTACCTGTAATTCTCATTACAATTTCTCTTAGGTTATTTGTCATGTACATTTTAGTCGTAGCAGTCTTCTTCACTAGTCTTTGACCATCCTGAGAAGAGGGATTTTTTTTTTTTAATTCATTCCTCCATCCCCTGTGGTTTAGCATAGTGGTGCACGCCTAACAAATATATGTTTTTTCAAACTAAAATATTGGAATTACAGAGATACTAGAGCGGGAATGTAGTTTGTGTAGATGATAAAGGAATCTTAATATCTAATTTATGAAAATTAGCTAATTCTTTGGAAATTGTTTCAGTGCACATTAATTAAATTTTTATCTTAGGATTTTCTTAATCATTAAATTTATGTGTAAAATATATTGAAAAATGTCTGTCTTGTCTGATGAGACCAAACTAATGAAAATGTAAGCATTGTCATCGTTTTCATAAAGATACAATTTTAAAACTACAATTTTAGCATTTGGGTTTTTTTTTCTTAATGTAAAGACTACAGACCTCTTTCTAAAAAGAATGTTCTTGGAGACTTTGTTAAATATGGCAAATTGAACCACATGTATTTCCTTTTTTCCCCATATCTCACTAAAGTGAAAGCAAAGGAAAGAAAAGCATAAGATCTGAAGGAATGGGAGAGGGAGTAACAGTGGAAGAGAGGTTACTCATATTTTGGAATGTTAATTACAGAAAGGTGTTACCTGACAGCAGTATTAGAAAAGCTGAAATCTTCAGTTCCTGCGTAAGGGACTACAGACAAAACAAGGAAAAAATAATCAAAGAAATAATAAAAATTGTCAGAATTCAAGGATCCATTAAGTGCCCAGAAATGGTAGATAAAAAAAAAAAAAAAAAAAGGTGAACACCTACTTCTACAACGTTATGAAATTTCAGAGCCACAGATAATGAAGAAGGTACTAAAAGCTTTGGAGAGAAAAAAAAATAATCCCAATTAAAGGATTAGGAATAAAAATTATATTGGCCTTACAGTATCTACAGTGGATTCCAGAAGACCGAGGCAGTGCTTTTTGAATTCAGTGTGAACTGATAAAGAATGACCTGTAGGAAATAAATGAAAAAAAAAAAAAATCAAGGTACACAACAGGATGTGGAACATGCTACTTTTGTGTAGGAATAAGGTGGTGGAATGTGGATAGATTATGTATACGTGTTTGTATTTTAACAATAACACTGAATAGACAAAACAGCATAATAAAAATGGTTCCTATGGGGGATAGAAGATGTGGGGTACACACAGATGAGGCTTCTCAATGGAGTGTACCTTGTTATATAGTTTGACTTTGGAATAGTTTTATAAGTGTTTTATATACTCAATATAAAATTTAATCAAAATGAAAAACCCATAAAAATTGAAGACGGAAATGAACTGGCCTAATTATATCCCATGTTGGTGATAACCATACAGAGAAAACTTATTTCAGGTGGCTTTATATCACAGTATTTTGATTGTCCGTCATTGATGGACAGATGGAACTGCAAGGAAGTCTTAAACTTTCTTCAGTAATCTTACTATTAGGAGTAATATTGGTACTATTTGAAACTATTTTGTATACATTGTAGGATAATGCACATAAATGACTATATTTCTACAAAACCAAAATTTTTAGTGTTAGAGAAAGGAAACAAGAATAAATCAGACTTTGTAGTGGCATGAATAGTGCCCCCCTCCCCCCAAAGATAAGTCCATGTCCTAATTCCCAGAACGTGTGAATTTATTTGGAATAAGCTTTATTGAATATGTGATTAAGTTGAGGATCTTGAGATGAAATCATTCTGGATTATCTCGGTGGGTCCTACATCCAATGACAGGTGTCCTTATAGAGGACACACAAAGAAGAGACAGAGAAGAGAAAGTGACGTGAAGATAGAGGCAGAGATTGGAGTGATACAGCCATAGGCTAAGGGAAGCCAAGGAATGCTGGCAGTCACCAGAAGCCAGAAGAGGCAGGGAGCCTTCTCCCATAGGAGGAGAGGAGGTGGGCTCTGTCATTTTGGACTTAGAGCCCCAGAACTGTGAAAGAATAAGTTTCTGTTGTTTAAGTCATCAAGTTTGTGATAACTTGTAGCAGACTCAGGAAACTAATACAGACATAAAGTAAAATCCCTGGAATTAAGGAATGAATCCATGAAGGTCATGTTATCTTGTTTTTTTCTTCCTTCAGAAACCGTGCAGTGGTCCCTCAGTATACATGGAGGATTGGTTGCAGGATCCCCAGTTACTCCAAAATCCTCACATACTCAAGTACTGTAGTCAGCCCTGCGGAACCTGCATATAGGAAAAGTCAGACTTTGGTTGAAAAAAATTCATATATAAGTAGCCCTCACAGTTCAAACTTGTGTTGTTGAAGGTTCAACTGTATATATCCTAGCTCTGCTGAAAAAGCTACAAAGCAATGGAAACTCTATAGCACTGAGCACACTTAATGCCCAAATTGTGGTTTCCGCTTGCTTCACTAAGAAGCGGCAGGCAGGATTCTTTAGAATAATAGCTGTTTAGATCTGGGAGTAGGAAATACGTAAGATGAACTTGTAATATTTTGGTATACTAGAAAGCAAGGAAGCTGTCAGACTACTGGCTACCAAAAGATCAGATTTAAAGGACTTCCCATTGGCTAAAGTTTTTATTATCAAAAAGGGCAGTAAAATATTTTACTATAATTGATTGAAAAATTTCACTACAATTGATTGAAACACATTGAATATATTAAAAAACCCATTAGCTCCTAATCACAGGACCCTACCTCCTCCCCTCAGACCTTATTTAGAGATCATTGGAAGTAGGGCACTGATTTCTTATTCTGAAAATTAACAATTTAAATGAAAGTCTTAAGCATTTAACCTGACTTTGCTTAAATGAACTGTATTTTAGGGTAAACAGCCCAAGTTGGTGAGGAAAAATTTTATAGAGGAAGAATTACAGTGAATAAATGTAGGTGGAATAGAACTAGAAAACAACCCTAATAAAATAATAGATTCAAGCAATGATCATTAATGGATGAAAATATAATGAGAAGTGTACATTGCACAAACTCGTGGTATATATCATCAACTGATCAATCTTAGCTTTGCTGAAGTGGACAGTGAAACATTGTGGGCCTCCTGATGTGTGATACGAACCAGATATCATCAATTGTCGATAGTTGAAATCAAATCTAAATGTGTAGAGCTAACCTCCATTTATAGGCTAGAGGAACAAGTTAATGACACTACAAAAAACACAGTTCTAGAATGTAAGGTCATCTAGAGAATGGCTGACTTTTTCTTCTGAATTGTAATAAAGGAGGAAGAAAATGGAGGAAGGACTACTCTAGATTAAAAAAGACTTAGGAGACATAATATCCACATGAAATGTCAACCTTGTTTTGGATCCCTACTCAAATCAACTGTAAATGAAATTGTTTGAATCAGCCAGGCAAATATGAATATGACTGGAGTTATAGGTGATTCCAAGGTATGATAATGATTAGGAAGGAAAGTTTCTGTATTTTTAATAGGTGGATACTGAATTACGTAGAGGTGAAATGACAATATTGGGGATTTGCTTTTTTTTGTTTTGAGAAAAATTATGATAGAACCACATTTTAATCATTTTAATAAGTGGAAGAAACAGAGCTATTTGAAAATTTAAATAACACATGTGAAAATGATTTCTAACATACTCTTCTGTACTAAGTCAAACTATGTCATCAGTCAGGTCAACTAAAGACTTCTTCACATCTTTCTCAGGAACAACATACTCCATTGACATAATAGATTCAGTGAACTAAGCAAGGTGAAGATGAGGTATTAAGAAATAGGAGCTTCAGCCCAGAGAGAGGTGAAGGAAGTTCCTAGGACACCAATAATGGAACAGGTCAGTTAGTTCAGTCTGGAGTTGGAGGATACCGGGCTTTAGGATTCAAGGGCTCCATGAATAGAATAGAAGTAGTCGATTTCTGATGGTTGTGTGGAAAATTTAATTGTGGGTCTGGTGGGGAGTGTGGGCAGAATTTGTGGTAGGTATATAGAAAGCTAAGCAAATGAAAAAGTAAGACATTTAACTCTGGGGAAAACAAAACACTGTGCAAAAAGAAACGTAGTAGTTTACTGCTGATCTCATCAGGTAACTATATATTACACAATTACTTAATTGGGTGATTTTCACAATTGGAGGAAAAGAAGTAAGTGATGTAAGGGAACTAAATCCTCATTTTCCATAGGAAAACCAATAGCTAATACCTAAATTTGATATTTCAGGAGTTACTATTATAAGCCTGTGACTTGGGTATAAATACCAAAAATAAAAGTGAAAAGATTTTAAAGAATTGTACCTCGTTGTGGGAAGAGAAACTATATTGGACTTTACTCACTCACTATACACATTGTTACTTGGATAAACATATATGTTAAAAAGAGACTGAATTAAAGATCCTCTCAAGGGCAAGTGAAAACGAACCAAACCTTTTCTTCACAGACTCTATTTATTTTTATTTCTTTATTCTTGTTTACTTCATATTTGATGCATTTTCCCTCCTTTAATAACTTAAGATTTTGTTTTTGATACTTAGTTATGAAATTTTAAAACTTTGGAGGGAGTGAGCTTGTTATTTTTCTTAAGTCTTTTGAGAATAGATTAAAATCCTAAAAGTGAGAAAAACTTTTTTTTATTGACCCTATTAAGAGTTAAAGTAGTATTGGTAGTGAAAAATTATTCAAAGTGGTGAGAAAGATTTTACTTGCAAAATTATTATATTTGCCAATAAGACTGGGAGTCCTCATAGTCTTGTTTTTAGAAGAATTCGTTTCCATAATTTTTTTTCTTTTCTTTTTTTTTTTTTTTGAGACAGAGTCTTGCTTTGTTGCCCGGACTAGAGTGAGTGACGTGGCGTCAGCCTAACTCACAGCAACCTCAAACTCCCGGGCTCAAGCAATCCTTCTGCCTCAGCCTCTCGAGTAGCTGGGACTACAGGCATGCGCCGCCATGCCTGGCTAATTTTTTCTATATATATATATATATTGTCCAGATCATTTCTTTCTATTTTTAGTAGAGACGGGGTCTCGCTCTTGCTCAGGCTGGTCTTGAACTCCTGACCTTGAGCGATCCACCCGCCTCGGCCTCCCAGAGTGCTAGGATTATAGGCGTGAGCCACCGCGCCCGGCCCATAATTTCTTTAAGTTAGTAACAATAACATTTTCATAGGTGGAAAAGACTTCAGGAAGTCTGTTGTTGAAAGTAATAATCTGAATTTCTATATCCCATTTTATAGTTTGCTTTCTATAATGTGTTGAAATTATTACTTGATGTTAAAGTTGGTCTGTGCATCATCTTTTCGCTGTCTTTGCTAGGTTTGGCACAGGAGGCTGTTTTCCTGGTGTGGCTTGCTGCCTTTGGTCAGAACATGTCGTCCATCTTACCATTCACTCCGCCAGTTGTGAAGAGACTGCTGGGTTGGAAGAAGTCAGCTGGCGGGTCTGGAGGAGCAGGCGGAGGAGAGCAGAATGGGCAAGAAGAAAAGTGGTGTGAGAAAGCAGTGAAAAGTCTGGTGAAGAAACTAAAGAAAACAGGACGATTAGATGAGCTTGAGAAAGCCATCACTACTCAAAACTGTAATACTAAATGTGTTACCATACCAAGGTAAGTGTCTTTATATCCCAAGTTTGATGATCATACTTTTGGAAATTGTGTAAGGGAATCTGAAGGAAAGTTATTGAATTCGTGTTCAAGTCTTCCTGTAAATAGTGATGATTAAAATATGAATGTTTTTAACCTATTGTATAAATTTTGTTTTACTAGTTGACATGTTTATTTTACTAATCATTTTCTCGTGCGGTCAGAAGGCTTAATCAAGCAAAATAAGATACTTAGATTTATTGTTTTATCTTCGTTGCCTAAATTTGTGTTATCCTCATTTCTGCAATTTAATGATATTTGAATAAAGAGTTAAAGCTTTTTCTATCACTAGCATGATAGTGACTGACAGTGTTCTCCCTTGGTCAAAATTTCCATCAGTAAGGAATTAAAAGAGGCTGCTAACTTTTTAATGAATTTTAGATAGTTTTTGTTTGAGTTGCAGTATTCTAAGAAAGAACAGTGTGTGAGGCAGCTTCTTAAGTGTTGTAGGTAGTAGTCAGCACCTGCTTGAAGACCCACCTCATATTGGAAGGACCTGTTGCTTAAGAGGTTGAAGTTTTCTGAGTATAAATTTAATCATTAATAGGTAAGTAACATTGTCAGAAGTATTATTTTTTAACAAAGTGGCAGGTGGTTTTTTTAAAAAATGTTTTAGTACTTTTTTGTGTATATTATAGGTTTTTTGGAGAGTGTCAAAAATAGAGAATTCTTTAAAATGAGTGTTTGCAGTGTCATACATGTGGACTACTATATGGCATGTGAAACCATTGTACTTGTTTCCAATGAACTTTGAGAAATACACTCCCGATCCTTGTAGATAATAGATCCCAGTAACACCAGCCTGTCTACTTGAAAATACTAACAGTAGAATGTTTCCTGTCTTGTTTGGTAGACTGTCTCTTCTTCCTTACTTGTTTCATTTAAATCTTAAATAAGGGTCACTTTTCTTGGTTTATTCTTTTGTTTTACAGATGCTTATTGAGTGCCTGATGTATGTGAGGCACTATTTATAGATACATGGGGGAAAAAATGATGAACAAAACACGAAGTTCCAGTGTTTTTAAGGGATAGATATACACAGTAAACAAGTGAGCAAAATAACTTGAGATGGTAATGAGTGCTAAGAAGACCACAAGTGCAGTGATATTCACTGAGGAATAAAAAGCTGCTTTGGCTTTGATTGTGACACTTGAGCTGAGCTCCAAGAAGCAGCAGCTAGCTGAGGGAAGAGTTCGAGGCAAAGGAAGGAGCCAGTGTAAAGACGCTGAGGTGGGAAGTAGCTTCTTGTACTAGAGGATTTAAAAGGAGTGCAGTGCAGATGGAGTACAAAACTTGGAGTGGGTTCACTTACGTGGGGCATCTTAGCGCACTGTGAGAGTTTGGATGTTAGTCTAAGTACAAGGGGAAGCAAATAATTATTTTTAAAGGATTTTTAAAATTTACTTTTTACAAAGATCATTCTGGGTGCTGGAGACAAATGATGAGGGGATAGCAGTACGTGTGCAGTAGGGTCTATGGAAGCAGGGAAATCAGGAGGCTGTGAAAGGAATCTAAATTCAAGATGACAGAGTCTTTACTGGCACGGTGGCTGTGCAGTACACGAAGTGAACGGATTTAGCATGTGTTTTAGAAGTAGAACTGACAAAACTTGCAGGTAAATTGGCTAAGAAGTAGTCAGGCTATACTTAATTTTTTTTTTTTTTTTTTTGAGACAGAGTCTCGCTCTGTTTCCTGGGCTAGAGTGAGTGCCGTGGCATCAGCCTAGCTCACAGCAACCTCAAACTCCTGGGCTCAAGTGATCCTCCCGTCTCAGCCTCCCGAGGAGCTGGGACTACAGGCATGTGCCACCATGCCTGGCTAATTTTTTTCTGTGTATTTTTAGTTGTCCGATTAATTTCTTTCTATTTTTAGTAGAGACGGGGTCTCACTCTTGCTCAGGCTGGTTTCGAACTCCTGAACTCAAACGATCCACCCGCCTCGGCCTCCCAGAGTGCTAGGATTACAGGCGCGAGCCACTGCGCCCGGCCTATACTTAATTTTTTATCGTGTAATACATGGCATCTCAGTTCAGTAAACATTTATTAAATGCCCACTACATGCCTGATATGTTCTTCCTCACTGGAGTTAAAATGTAGTCTTTGCTCTTAAGCTGCTTACTTTATAGTAAGGGAGGTAAACTTAAAGAGATAATTTCATAAGGTGTGGTAGGTGAAAGAAGTATGCTCATTGAGCTATGTCCAGAGGAGGATTGAGGAAAATTTCTGTCTGGAGAAATACTGGTGCCTGAGTTGAGTTTGGTGGAAAAAAGGAAGAATTAGGAGAAGGCTGTTTCATCACTGTAACACTGTGGTGTGGGGAGATAAAATAATAGTAAAACACTAGTTCAGGATTTCTTACCGTCTTGCTTTAAATCTTCTTTAATCTAAAATTAAAATGTTACTTGTGCTCTGTTCTTTGCATTCTTTTTTTTTTTTTTCAATTTGTATATTTTCTATTGACCTTTCAGTTTACTATTCCTGTTTTTGTGCTATATCCAGTCTGCTGTTAAAACCATGTAATGAGTTCTTAATTTCAAGTATTACATTTTTCAGTTTCTGTATATTCCTTTGCTATTATAGATCCCAAGTCTCTGTTGAAATAATCCATTTTGTCTATTTTTCTTAATGTATTTATAATAGTTACTTTAAAGTCTCTGTCAACTCTAATATCTGGGTTATGTAATGGTCTACTATTATTGTCTGTTCGTTCTTTTATCACTCACATTTTCCTGCCTTACACGTCATGTAATTTTGATTTTATGCTGTTTATTGCATACGTTGTATAAAATTCACATATAAAAGAATGCTTCAATTGATGGCTTCCCCAGAAGAGTATTTGACCATGTACCTGCCTATGTCAGATAGATAGTGAGACAGACTGATCACCTTCACCTATACAGGGATTGAGCTGGATTGCCATTTTAATTTCACTTAGTCTACCGCTGGTTTCTACCTTTGCAGCAATCAGGGCTCTCCAGGGATTTTGATTGAAAGCTTGTCAGGCTGTCACCTAATCCCTCAAACACTGGGAGATTCACTTCTACCCTTTTGTAGTGTGAGGTTAGCTCTTTAGTCCCAGCTTTAATATCTGATAAGCATTTTGAGGAAGGATGCTCTCGTGAGTGTCGAAAGTTCTACTGTGCTTCTTTTCCTCAGTAACTGAGTTACTTTTCTCAGACTAGGCCCCATCCTCAGCCTGTACCTAGAATTTGCAAATGACCCCAGGGGAGAAAGTGATGGGACAGTTGTCCTTTCACCTAGAAAGCTTCTTTATTCTCTGCAACTTTAGTTCATCAGGATGTCATTACTTTGATAGGTGTCCATTGTCTTCAAACAGGTTTTTTTTTCCTTTTTACCCTCTAGCTGTTGGCAGCAGGAGCATTGGTCTACTATAACCAGCTTATATCTTACTTGGAAGTAGAACTCTAGCAGAATGTTAAAATGGGAACTCTTCTGGTATTTATTCAGAGACCCCAAATCTGAGAACAATAGTTACGAGTAACCTACATTCAAAATTGAGGTGCTACCCCATTCATGCAGGATTTGCAAAAAGGATTCCCTGAGGCAAGCATTGCTGCAGTTAAACCCATCACTCGCCTCTAGACTATACAAATCTAGTAAGCTCAGGAGAAGGACCCCATAGTGAGAACTTCTTTGGAGAGAATAGTATACGATATGGCATTTCCCCTTTTAAAGTCCGATTTGAAGGACTTCACAAGAACTTCTCAGTTTGACATGTGTCTGCTGAGGTTTGAGAGATGAATAGACTGGTACCTGACTTCTATCCAAAAAAGTCTAAAAAGTGAGATACCAGCTGGAGCTGCCTCTGTATCAGTAGAATGAAGAAAGGGCACTATGGGAATGGCCAGCACTTTCAGAGTTCTGTGGGTCAAAGATGCAAGAATTCTCCTGTGAACTGAGTAAAGTAAGATAGTTGGAGTTGTCTTGTCTTGAAAGGATCAAGAGGCCCAACTTGGTCAGAGGGTCACAGTGATCCAAGCAGACCAGCCTGAGTAGTTCCTGCATCAGGAACTAACTGTGGGTAAGAGTCAGCTTCTGACTGCCACAGGGCCCTACCACCACATTATTGTCACATCAGATTGCAATCTAGTCAGCCACATGAGAGTTTTCCTCTTCCTGTTATTCCAGAACCTGGAGCGGCCTTAAAAATAATAACTGCAGAGTCCTGGAGGAGGCGGAGTGAATAAAATTAAATGAGATAATAGGGTTTTGGCTTAGATCAGGCTGAATTTTTAATTTCTAAAGAGAGATTTATTGTTAATACATGTATCCACACATGACTGCAAAAGCCTTGATATCTGTTTTGAAATTTTGTGCAGAAAGGATGAAAGCAGTTTGAGTAAAGCTTGTTGGAAAGCAATGATACGGAGTGGTTGGGGAAGGAGCTCACCAAGCCCAGCTTATTTCGTGAGTTGTCTGTATCCTCCTCTTGAAAATTTAGGATTCCAAATTTAGTGGTTGCTGGGGACAGGGAGACTACATGGGGAGAACAGAGAGATGTTACATGCATCTGCATGGAATATGTGTTATTTTAACAAAATGAAAACATTTTTCTAAATACAAAATATTTAACCATGATACCTGTAAAATTATCTAGTGATGCTTTATTTTAAAATAAACTATTTTATTATAACTGTTATAACAAGAGTTTTCTTCTGTTACCATCCTTATTTTTTTCCTTGAAGGAATATGTTAGTCTTTATTCTCAAAATCCAGCTTTTAATTCTGCCTTTGGGTTATTATGTGAAGCATTGTAAAATGGTCTTTTTGAGGCTCTTATGAAACTATGGTCACTGATAATGCTTAAATTAGTAACATTAGAACTGAAATATATAAAGAGATTTCTGCCTAACTCCTTCACCCCAGTGTTTTTTTCTTTTAAAACTTTGCTTTATGGCTTTATTTTTCTGTAAGAGGATATAATTTCTCGCAAGTTAGCTAGGCTAGTGGATGTTGGGGAGGTGAAGGAAGGTTAGATTTATGTTGAAGATGATGTGAAAGTCCAGAGTTAGATAGTGAACAGATATTTCTAATGAAAAATGCTGTAAGTAACTTAAAATAGTTTTTCCCCATAGTTTTTATATGATGGCATATATCATTTGAATTAACAGGTATAAATAATACATTAATCTGTGCACTGAAACATTTTAACCTAAATATTGTAACATGTTACCTGAACTTTTTAACTGCAGCATGTGAAAGCACTTTTTCACCTTCAGAGTACTGTACAAGTTTGATTTGATTTTTATTTTATAGGATGCTAATTTTTAAAAATTGTTGTCAGATTACAAAAACATTTCTTTACAACCAGAGTTAAGCATTACAAAAATGTGTAACTTGAAAAGCTGAATTTCAGAGTCACATTCTGTATTGCAGTCCTTGTTTTATGTTTGATGTGTAGTCATCCGTTGGTATCCTCAATAGATTGGTTTTAGTACCTGCTTCTCAAATACCAAAATCGTGATGATGCTCAGGTCCCTTATGTAATAGGGCATAGTATTTGTGTACAATCTGTGCACATCCTCCTGTATACTTTAAATCCTCTCCAGATTAAAATACATAATACAGTGTAAATGCTATGTAGATAGTTACACTATATTACTTTTTATTTGTATTTTTTCTTATTTTATATTTTTTCCACAAATATTTTCGATCTACATATGTAGAACCTGTGGATATAGAGGGCCCACTATATATTCCAGACTTTTATGCATTTATTTTAAAAGATTAGAATGACATGTACTTATATTTGGTATTAACATTTCTTTTGTTATTTAGAATACTGTTTTTTAAAATTATTAAAAACAGTATATGAAGATAAATATAGAAAATCTGTAAGCTATATTATTAAAGAAAATATGCCTCAGCCCTTTATAGTGTTAGCTTTATTTATTTTTTAAAGTAAAAATTTGTTTTTGGAAGGGCTTGAATTATTCCAAGCAACCATCTTTAGAATTGATATTTAAATTTTTCAATGATAGGGACTATTTTATATGTGTGGGGGGTATTTCGTTGTTTTTCAAAGGCAGTAGAAACATCTATCAAGATCTCGAAGTAGTGCTTTTAATATGACATTTACAGGTAGAGGTGAAAAATATTGGGAAAGCTTTTTCAGTTATCACCCAGTCCTTCCTACTGCTTCTAGGAAGGGCTGTACCTGTACCAAAGATGAGAAGAAGTATCCTTTTCATTCTTGTAAGACTATGTGACTTATAGGACTGTGACTATGGAAATTCTGTTGTCTCCCTCTATTTTATTTATCTGTTTGTTTATATATATATATATTTATGTATAATATATAAATAATATATATTTATATATAATATATAAATATGTATAAAATCAATTATATAATACATATATTTATTTTTTGTTTATACATATTTATTTATATGTATTTATATATTTCAAATATATGTATTTATATATATTTCAAATATATATATTTGAAAACCCAATCCCCCTATTTTAATTTGGAAGGGGCTCTACGAATGTATTTGTTCAAAGAAATTTTCTTTCCTGAGAAAACACCCCATATAGTGGAATTTTTAGTTTTTATAATTAAGCATGTTCTATAAATGTTTTACAGATCTGGGATACTATAACAATGTTACTGTTTTAGTTTGACTTGCTAAGTTTATATTATTTGTTTCTTTTTTGTAACTGTAAGAGTCAGAATAATGTTACTCATGCTATCTGTATGACCTTAGACATAGTACTTTATCTCTGTGCTTCTGTTACCTTATTTGTCAAATGGGGATTATAATGCCTAATTCATGGCATTGTTGGAGGATTAGTGATTTAATATGTTTAAGGGCTTAGTACTGTCCCTGGTACATTGTAGTAAAGTGCGTAGTGTGAACTTTATTGGGGTAGACCCACCCCTAAAATTTGATTTTGATGTGATACTGATATTGCCACCTATATATGCACCAAGAGGGCACGAAAAAGTTTATCACATAATGAGGCCTTCTTAGTAGAGCAGGGGAGGCTCCCAAGTTGGTTCAGAAATGACTTGAGAGAGCAGTGGTAGGAGACTGGCTTGGGGTTTTATGGTGGTTAAGGGATGGGGCTAGGGCCTGGGTCTTACACTCGTGCATGTGCCAAGATTTGCCTGGTTTGAAATTCCCCTAGCACCAGAAAAGGGAACACCCCAGCTTTCTTACCAGTTTGCCCAGATTTAAGGCAGAAGGGGAAGAGGGAATGGTGGGGCTTGAAAGCTATTAGCAGTCAAATATTAAAAATAGAGTTAGATTCCCTGTTAAATTCCACCAGGGTAAATAAAAAGAAAACCACGCTTAGGTGTGTCATAGTCAAACTGATGAAAGAAGAAATCTTAAAGCAGCCAATGAAAAATGGTATGTAACATATAGGAGCAATGTATGAATGACAGGGGTTCAGAAACAGTGGAGCCAGAAGATTCTAAAATGGTATCTCTAAAGTACTGACATCAGGAGGTCATAACAATAAATGTATATCTGTTGTGTAAAGGATATTAAATACATGCAGCAAGACTTGATAGAATTAATGGGGCAAAATCACTCCACAGTTACAGTTGAAGAGTTCAGTTAGACCAAAAAAAAAAAAAAAAAAAAAAACAGTGGAGACATAGAAGTCTTAAGTTGCATTGTTAACTACCTGCTTGATACTTATAGAATACTAAACTCAACATTAGTAGAATATACAGTCTTTTCAAGTGTTTGTGGTAACCTCACCAAGGAAGACTGCAGGGCATGAGTTTCAAATAAACTTTAAAAGATGAAATCCACAGGGTATATTCTCTGCTACTAATAGAATAAATTAGAAATTAATACCAATAAGACATCTGTTGACAATTGGAAATTAAACCACAGAGTTCTCTAACTTGTGGGTTATTTAGGGGAAAAAAATCACAAAGTAAATTAGAATATATTTCAAACCAAATGATAATGAAAATACAACATAACAAATATGTGGGATGCAGCTCAAACAGTGCTTAGTGAGAAATGTAGAGCTTTAAAGAAAAAAGTTATCTAAGAGTTCATCTAAGAAACTAGGGGGGAAAAAAGATAAAATGGAAAATAAGTAGAGGAAGAAATAACAAAAAAAGAGCAGAAATCTGACCAGAAAAGAGACCATAGAGATAATTAACAAAGCCAAAAGCTGGTTCTTTGGAAAGATAAAGTCCTATTAGACTGATTAAGAAAAAAGAGAGTGAGAGAGCCCACAACCACCAAGTACCTATATCAGTAATGAAAGAAGGATTATCATAGTGGGTCCTTTAGATGTTAAAAGGATCATAAGCAAATATTATAAACTTCACACCATCAAATTTGATGACTACATGTAATAGGAAATTTAGGTTGCCTTCAACTACTACAAGAAGAAACAGAAAATATGGATAATCCTATAATGATTAAATAAATTGAATTCATAATCAAAATCTTTCCCACAAAGAAAACTCTGTGCCCAAGTGGTTTTACTGGTAAATTCAAACATTTGGGCAAGAAATAATACCAGTCTCATAGAAGCTCAGAAAAAAAGTGTTGTTTTATGAGGCCCACGTAACCCTCATACCAAAACCTGACAAAGATCGCACTAATAGAAGAAAGATTACAGATTAATATGTCATGAACATAGATGGAAAAGTGTTAAAATATAGTCTAGTGGTATGCAAAAAGGAGACTACATCATGATTGAGTGGGGTTTAGCCCAACAACGCAAGGTTAGTTTTTAAGACTTTCAAAAATTAATCAATGTAATTCATTGCGTGGACAAAGGAGAAAAACCATACCATCACCTCAGCTGGTCAGAAGAATTTGACAGAATTCATCATTCATGATAAACATTCCTAGCAATTGAGAAATGTAAATACTTCCTCTGATAAAGAATACTTAAGAAAAGCTGACAGTTAAGAATATACTTAATGATGAAATATTATGTTTTCTCTAAGATCAAAAATAAGACAAGAATGTCCACTCTTGCGTCTTCAGTTCAATAATTTAGTGGAAGACCCAGCAAGTGTAGTGAATCAGGAAAACAAAATATAAAAGGTACAAAGATCTGAAAGAATGTTTCAAAATTCTATTTATAGGGGACGTGATTTATGTAGGAAATCCTAAAGAATCCATAAATATAGCCACTAGAGCAAATGAGTGAATTTAACAAGGCTGTACTTTACAGGTCTAATATTTAAAAGTTAATTATATTTTTCTAAATACTAGCAGCAAACAAATTGAAGTGATATTAAGAAAATTCCATGAATAGTATCATCAATGAAACAAATCCTTAGGAATACATTTTTAAAAAAGATACATGATCTCTACATGAAATTTCAAAATTTTGCTGAGAAATTAAGAGATGAAGTTCTGATTCTCGCATAGCCAGGTGTGTTCTTACCAGATTGACACTCCCTCAAATAACAAACTTTGTGCAAAATTGTAAAAATAATACAAGGTCCTGGAGAATAAACAAAAATAGTCATATTTTGGAGGGGATTTGATACTTGGAAAAAGGGAACGACATGGGTGAATTTTCTGTTTTATATCCTTTGTCCATGCAAAGTGTGCAGGCTAGCCAAATTCCAGTACAAGACCCACTGTCTTTCTGGTCTGAAGAACCAGAGGTAAGAGTTGGCACAACCATAGCTACTGAAGAGAGCAGGGAAATAGCAGCAAGGAAAGAGCTATGCAAGGGGAGCCCCACATTGTGCTTATAAACTTTTTCAAAATCAGCGGACTGCTAAACTCACATGTGTATGATAGACAGTACAGCCCAGTTCAAGGTAAAACACTGATTTGAATTGCTCAAAAAGACAGTTTGGGGTTTCAGTGCCACCAGGTTCATTGTCTGCTAAAGCAAAAATTAACACTGGGAGAATGTAACAGAACCTAGAACCTCTATTGCATAAAATTCACAATATCCAGCATACAATCCTAAATTACTTAACATATGAAGAATAAAGAAAATGTGACCCTTTCCCATGAGGAGACCAACCCCAAGACAATCTACATGTTGGAATTACTATACAATAAGTTGACAGATACGTCTTATTTGTGAATTGGAAAACTCAGTAATATTACGTTGGAGGATTTAAATTACCTGACTTTGAAGCCATAGTGATCAGTACAGTGTGATAATAATAGCATAAAAACAAACAGATAAATGACATAAAATAGCCCCCAAATAGATAAACACTTGTATCCTTATTTGATTTGCAACGAAGTTGTCAACCCGGTAGGGAAAGGAAAGTCTTTCAGCGAATAGTGCTGGAATAGCTGGATATTCATATGGAAGAATGAGTCTGTCCCCACCCTATACCATTCAAAAGAAATTAATTCCAGATGAATTATAGTCCTAATCAAAAAGCTAAAACTATAAAGCTTGTTGTAAGACATATAGGAGGAAGTATTTGTGATTGGGAGTAGACAAAATTGTTTTAAGTATGTAGAAAGCAGTAACCATGAAAGTTGCTAACTTAGACTTCCTCAATATAAAAAGCATCTCATCAAAAGACATTGTTAAAAAATGAATAAGCAGGTCAGAATGGGAGAAAATATTTGCCAAACATACTTCTGACAGAGGATGTATCTAGAATATATAAAGAATTTTTATAACTCAATAATGAAAAGAAAAATAGCCCAATTTTTAAAATGAACAAAAGAGTTGGATATTTCACTGAAGATATATAAAGATCCAGTAAAGAAATCTAATAGAAAAATGTGCATTATCATTAGACATCAGGAAAATAAAACTTGAAACCACAATGAAATACCACTGCACAACCATGAGAATATCTATAATTAAATAGACCACACCAAATGTTAATGAGGCTATGGAGCAACCAGGAGCTCTCATGTGTTGACGGAGGGAGTACAAAGTGGTACTTCTGCCCTGGAAAAAGTTCTGGCAGTTTATTATAAAACTAAACATAGATTCACCCAATGACTCAGGAATTTCACTTCTAGTTGTTTACCCAACAAACGAAAGCATATGTCCACAAAAAGATGTGTGTTCACGTGAATGTTCATAGCAATTTTATTCACAATAGTTAAAAACCTGGATGCAGATCAGATATTCATCAATACAAGAATGACTGAACAAATTATGATCTGTTCATGTATTGGAAAACTCCTCAGCACTAAAAAGAACAGATTACTATCATATATGTTAACATAGATGACTGTCAAAAATTATGCTGAGTCAAAAAAGCCAGACCCAAAAGAATATATGCTGTTTAATTCCATTTATATGATGTTCCAGAAGACACTAAACGTATGGTAAAAAAGATCAGACTAGTGGTTGCCTCTAGGGATGGGGGAATGGATGGCAGGAATTGACTGAGAAACGGGCATGAGTGATGATAGGGTTGAGAGCTATACAGTTTATGCATCCGATAAATCTCATATGGTACCACTGAGATTTGTGTTTCATGCTGTGCAGATTTTACTTCAAAAAAACAGGTGAACAGTGAACTCCAGTTAATAATATGCCTGCTTAAGTGTCTAGAGTTGAACTGCTACTTCATTTTTAACATATCAAAAAATAAGATAGATTAATGGATAGAGGGAAGGTTAGGTGGGTAGATATATGATAGAGCAAATGAAACAATTGCTAATTGTGGAATCTAGCTGATGAGTATGTATGGGTGCTTACTATATAGCTTTTTTTTTTTTTAACTTTAATGGATGTTTGAGATTTTTTGTAATACAAAAATGAGGAGGGGATCGAATACGTGTTCACTGAGGTATGTAGAAGTTGAAATAGATACTTGGAAATTGGTGGAACTTTTTCTGAGGTCTTACCCCCCAAAATTTGCTTAATTCTTATAAATGTATAGGCATCAGCTCTACAAGACTTTACTCAAACTTTTGTAATAGAATGGGTGGTTAAAACTGTCCTTATTTCATAAGCATCAAAGACTTTGGAATAAAACTATTTCTGACATCTCTGGACATAATGCTTCAACTTACATTGTGTTATTGATTAGGAAGACTCAGCAATAGTACATTTTTTAAAATTCTATTTTGTGTGCATTCTTATAAAATTATACAAACACGAGTTAAGAGCTAAGTACAGCTTGGGTGGTTAGAATCTAGACATACTGTTTTGAAACCCTGATATCCTAGGATGCGTATTTGTTGAATGAGGTTGTTTTTGAATGGTTACTGTTTTATTGCTATAAGATAAAATTGAAAAACATTTTCTGTACAGAGTGAAGGTTTAAGCCAGTTAAGGGGCCTGTTAAACTGTCTCCAGATTTAATTATTGCCCAGTTATGCCTTAATTATGAGGGGATATAAGTGCTCATTAGCTATTGTTGATGATTCAACTTTTTGAAACAAATTTCTTGCTATTTTTTTTTACATTTCTCAGTTTTTATTCGAAAATATCCCATTTTCAAGAGATACAGTTATTAGCATTTGCAAATGTAGCAACTTAAAAAATTGGATTTCCAACTATTAATACTTGTTTCTCAGGATTGTGTGCATTTTGCAAACAAAACAAAATATAGAGGGAAAAATTAGATTGTGAGGCAAATAAAAGGTATCATTGTTAATCATCAAGTAAGAATTTTGGTTTAAGCAACAATCATTGTTTTCAGTAACATGATAATAAGTAAATGAAATTTAAACATTTATAATTAAATACTTCAGTCTATTTTTTGTCTTTCAGGAACATTTACATTTTTTTAAAAAAAGTTTCCACTCTTATAAAGATTGAAACAACTGATTTAAACCATCATTCTACAGAAATGTACCCTGAAGAACTTAGGATTTTAAGCCAGCCAGAAGTAGTTATAAATCCTGGCTTTTATCACATTAGCTCCATGACCTTTTGAGTTATTTAAGTACTCGGTTTCTTTCCTTCTTTTTTGAAAACAATGGTGTTAATTCACATTGTAGGGTTGATCTGAGTATAAATTAAATAATGTGTGTAAAGCACATAGAAAATGCTTAAAATAAGTGTGGGCAGCTTCTGGTTAAGTTTTCTGTAGCCAATGAAACCTTCTTAATTTGTTCACTTGCATCCTTTGGTAATTTGTTAAAGATAACGCGGTTCCTAAAGATCTTTTTTGGGTAGTGGAGGGAAGGTAAAAAGCTATGGAGGTAGGTGTTTTCTTGTTTTTCATTCCTCATCCAGCAACTTTTGTAGTGATGATGGAGTATTCAGACAGAACATACAATTATGGAGACTTTCTTTTTATTATTACAATGATTAGCTCTTCATTCCTGAGTATTTCAAATAACAAACTTTTAGTCTCGAGTCATACATAAAAATGAAAGGATTATCCTGTTGTAAGTAGAAATAATTATGGGTGCATAGTTACAAGTTATTCCCTAGAAGTCTGTATTACATGAGTATATCAGTAATCAAGAGCTGGATACTCAGGTAACTTTTTTATGTTGATACCGTTCTGTTAATTTATTAACCCCTTTAATTTTACTCAGTGTTCAGGTTGTCGCTTTCCACAGTGACAACCTAGATTGTTACCCTTTTTGATTTGTAGAAGAAATTCACTCTAGGCAAGAAGATCAGGAAAAATAATAAATGAGTAAAACCGGTTTATTACTTTTGACATTAGTTGTTTAACTGAAGCAGGAAATCATGCAAATGTGGCAGGAACAGTGAAACTAGCTTAAAGGTTTAACAGATTCTGTGATACGAGCCCTCTTTTGCCCAAAGTAGGTGCTGTTTTCTTGAACTTGGTTCTCATTGCTTCTCTTGTATCTCCCCATAGCAAATATGCAAATAAATGTACATGTCCTTAATACAAAAAAAGTACATTAATTCACACAAACGTAACGTCTGGCTGACTGAACCAAAGTGCAAAATGTTAATTTAAATGTGTGTATAAAATGTGTATAAGTATATAATTTGTAGATCATACACAAGATTTTTTAAATTTTAACTTCAGTTTTCAAAGGTTAGTTTATTCTTAGATGAAGAAAGTCTTTAGTGTATTAATTTTACTGATACTTACTGTAAAAGTGATTACTAGGGAAATTTGATAAGGATTTCTGCCAGGTTTACTGCCACGTCATCCTGTAACTGATCAGCTAATATGCTGTATGCCAACAAATGTTGTTGGTATATTAGTATCTTTATGATTTCAATAGCTATTCTACCTCTCTTTCCCACGTCTTTAATTCAAGTTAGATAAGTAAGGAAGAAAATTACATGGTCGTTAGGGGATAATCTGCCTCTAAGAAATTGGATTCCATACAAAGAACTTAAGGACTTTGCATGAGAAACACAGGTGTGCTTGCTCATCTCTGTGTATATTGATGCAGGACCAGCATCGTAGTTGGTTTATGGTCTGTTACATCTTATTTCAACATATTGTAATATTTTATGTTAATTGTATTAGTAAACAATCAAATTTTGATTAGGAAGAATTTATCTGACATCAATTTTTACCTGATATTTTTCAGTACTTAGGAGTTTTAAGAATGTCCCAAAGATAGATGGTCAAGTAAAGAGCAATTTATACTCAGTTATGTAACCAAGAAAATTCCAATTAACATCAATTTAATGAATGACGGTTACTGTTTTTACTTAGCTTGCAGGTTACTGTGAGGTCCATAATCTGTTTAAAGTCTCACACAGTGCTTGACATGTAATAGCTAACTTGTGAAGATAATTGTTATTAAATATTTTATTGATTCTGAGATACACATTTTTTTCACTTTGGGGTGCTTCTTACGAATAAAATGGAAAGAGGTTTTTTCCTTTTAAGTGTTATACAAAATAATGTTGCATTTTTAAGTAAATAACATCTTAGATTTAGTGAAATTTATTGAATGTGTAAATAGTTTTATGTACTTGTTATAATCAGTATTATCTAAAATTTTAACTGCATTCTGAAAACCTGAGAGATCCAATTTTTCCCCATTGTTATTTAAAATGTTATGATTTAGTGCTATGATCCCCAACCCCCAGGCAGGGGACCAGTATGGGTCTGTGGCCTGTTAGGAACTGGGCCGCACAGCAGGAGGTGAGCAGTGGGCAAGCCAGCGAAGCTTCCTCTGTATTTATAGCCTCCTTGCATTGCTGTCATCACCGCATAAGCTCTGCCTTCTGTCGGATCAGCAGCAGCATTAGATTCTCATAGGAGCTTGAACCCTGTTGTAAATTGTGCATGCAAGAGATCTAGGTTGTGCGCTCCTTATGAGAATAATCTAATGCCTGATGATCTGAGGTGGAGCTCAGGCAGTGATGCTAGTGTTGGGGAGCGGCTGTAAATATAGATTGTCATTAGCAGAGAGGTTTGACTGCACAATAAATGTAATGTGCTTGAATCATCCTGAAACCGTCCCCCACCCCCCTACTCAACCCCCAAGTCTGGAAAAATTGTCTTCCATGAAACCAGTCCCTGGTGCCAAAAAGGTTGGGGACTGCTGATTTAGTGTGACTGGGAATGTTATAATCCAGACTTCTGTGCTATGAAAATACTAATTGAGTTATCAGATATCTTGTTTGCTGGGTGGTGGGTATATATATACATAGATCTTTGGAAGCTCAGGTCTTCTGGGGAAATATTGTACAGTGTGGTTAGAATCAATCTTTTAAGGGAGAGTGGGTGATTAAAACTGCCTGATTTAAATCCCCCAAACAACATCTTAAAAATTGACCTGGTTTGCTAGGCACATTATAGAATTAGTAGTAAAGTCAAAAGGTAGCTAGGGGCATTTGACATAAATGCACATGGAAAAAATTGCTACCAAAGGCCCATGTGAGGTAGAGAGGACATTGAGTCAGAAGAGAATGAACAGGCTCAGGCTGGCACGTTATTATTACTTGTCTCCTATAATAATGCCAAAGTGTACTTGAAATGATACAGTATAGGAAATAACAATGTGCTTCTTATGCTTAGTTATCTAAGATTAAAAGCATATCTTTTTATAGAAATGTAAAAATAACATTTGCATTTAATTCCATGGCAATATTTTGATTTGTTTAATTCTGGTAAAAGGCAATATATTCACATGGCTTGAAAATACATATGATTATGTATGTATATACATGCATGCATACATACAAACATACATTGAAAAGTCTTCCTTCCCACCCTCTCCCCACCTCAAAACTACTGTTCATGGTGTGTTTGTGTGTGTGTCTTTATGCATATATAAGCAGATACTCAACAGATCTTTTTATGTGTCCTTTTTTTATGTGGACAGTAGCATACTATACTTACTATTCTGTACTTGCTTTTTTCACTTAATATGATATTTTAAAGACCGTTCCTTGTAAATTCACAGGGAGCCTTCTTTATCATATGCGAAATTACCATATGAACTTTTTTGTAGAGACTTTCTGGTTTTTACTTTTTTATTTGAGTTCTTCATGTTTTTTTCTTGCCTTTTTTTTTTTTCAGCTAAAATTTTTACATGAAGTGCACAAATCATGTGTTCAGTTCGATTAGATTTGGCAAATGCATATACCAGTGTATCAAGATACAGAATATTTCCATCACCCAGAAAGTTCTTTCATACTCCAGTGGTTCTTCTGGAGGCAACCACTGTTTAAAATTTTCACTTTGAATTTGTTTTGCCACTTCTGGAACTTCATATAAGTGGAATTATTCAGCATGTAGTCTTTTATGTTTAGCTTCTCTTGATCAGATGTGATTAAAACTGCCTGATATTTCCAAGATTCATCCATGAGTCAATAATTCTTTTTTTTCAAGAATATTCTGCTATTCATGATCTTCAGCATTTCCATATACATTTTGGATCAGCTTGTTTATCGCTACAAAATTTTTTTTCCTGAAATTATGATTGCAATAGATAAGAAACAAATAGGCCATATTATTAAGGGAAAACAGACATCTTAACATTGAGTCATCTATGAATATAGGATATCTCTGTATATACTTAGGTTTTCAAAAATATCTTACAGCAAGGTTTTTTATTTTGGGTGGAGATCACAGTCTTATTTTGATGTTTTCCCCCCATGTTGCTCCTTCTTTATAGGATATATCCCCCTTTTTTCCAGCTTCTCTGGCAGCCCCAAATCTGTCCTCTGATTCCAAAAACAAAACAAAAAACTGCAGTTTTCTGCTTGAGTTCTAGTTGCCCTGTATAGTTCTGACTCGGGTACATAGCCACAGACGTGCAGCTCTCATCCAGTGCAGTTTTCCCTCTTTTACAGGTTGATGTCCCGTCATCTTTTACTTGTTTTTGGTCTTTCTCTACTTTTTCAAATAGCTGATTATTAATATTTTTTTTTCAGAGTTTATCATTGTTATCTGAAGGAAAGTTAGCCTATTTGAAGATACTCTGCCATTACTGGAAGCAGAACCTCTATACTATTTTGTTTGTGTAGTATTTTGCTAATTGCTGTTTTAGTTATTGAGAATTTATGGTGTGTTTCAGAATCTGTCAGGGCCAGTCTTTACTCTTTTGTTAGAGTTGTCCTGGTCCTGGTCATACTTATTTATTTTGGCATTTTATAGTATTTGGAATAATCTTGTCTGCATCTTTAAATGAATTGTTCTTTTTATTGAGATTATATCAAATATATAAATTTGGTGGAATTAATATCTTTATGATGTTACCTTCCTGTCTAGGGGCATACCTGTTTTTTTCTTCTCTTGATATACTTTTGTCTTCAGTTATGTTCAAAATGTTTCTTTGTATAGTTTTGATACATTTGTATTTATCTAGAAGCTTTGTATGCGGCCCTCAGTATCCGTGGCAGATTGGTTCTAGGATCCCCCATAGATATCAAAATATGTGGATGCTCAAGTCTGATATAAAATGATATAGTATTTGCACATCTTATACACATCCTCCCATATACTTTAAGTCATCTCTAGATTACTCATAATACCTGAAACAATGTAAATGCTGTGTAAATAGTTGTTATACTATATATTTTTAAGTTTGTCTTTTTTTTGTTGCATTGTTTTTTAGTCTTTAGGGATTTTGTTTGATTTTAATATTTTTGATTCATGGTTGGCTAAAGCCAGGGGTGTGGAACCTTTGGATATAGAGGGCCAATTGTTTGTTATAAATTGGATTCTTTTTAAAAATGCTCTTTTCTTACATACACAAACCAAGAGTTTACTAGCTAGAAGCAAATTTAACATTTTTTAAAAAACCTTCCAATTCTGTGAGGGAGATAGTATAATAAATGATAGGAGCAGAGGCTTAAATAAATACACCCTGTGATGGCATTTGGAAAGTGGCTAAGTTAGGGGTCTCTGTCTGTTAGCCATTACATAGATTGATTGCAAGTTCTTAACAATTACTGTTTATTCTTCTCTGATTCCTTTCAAGGCTTAAATAAAGCACAGTTTAAGCTCTTCATGCTATATTTTAGATTCTGGGACTCACGTCAGTGCCAGAGTAACTTAAGTGAGATGTTCTTTATGGTATCATAAGAGCAGAACAGCCTCTTGATATCTACACTTCTGTTAATCATTTTCAAAGAAAGAAGTATCAGCTGTATAATATTTCTTCCTTAAATCCAGACTCACAAGTCCCTAGAATTTAGGTGATTGTATTGTGATTTAAACTGCATCATGCTGTATGTTTCCAATAGAACTTTGATAAATATCTTTTAAGTAAAGGAACCATTTACTTCATTTTTTTTTAAATAAGTGTATCTTTGGGAAAAAAGAAAAGGTCTAAATTATCCTCTAATTACTTGGCTTTTTCTGACTTTTATAATCTGATAAATTTTGCAGTCTGAAAAAGCAAGAGAATCTGTAAAATATTTCAGGGAGGTGCTGGAAATTTTCCGACTTTTTTTTTTTACTGTCGAGTTACTGTAGCCCCCAAGACAGGGCATGACATTTTCCTCCAGCCCGATGGCTGTTCTAGAGAACTTGTAGCACTGAAACTCAGCATACCAGGTGTCTGTGTTGCCTGGCCACAGGAAGTCAGCACTTTCTACCATTTTCCTTTGAAATGTGGATCTAGTTAGCTCATTAGCAATGTGTAAATTTGGAATTTTATCAGTTGTTTGATCTGTTTTCAAAAGTTGTTTTGAAGCATTCCTTATTACTTCTCCTTGAAATTTTGATGATTTCGTAATATGTGAGAAATAGAACGGAGTTTCAGAAATTACCTTTTGACTCGTTTAAAAAGTACAGTTTAGTACCTGAGAGACTTGGCAGTTCCATTCTAAAACTTCCCTTTTAAGCTCTTCTTGCCATCTCCCACTGACCAGAAGTTACTTTGAAATGAAGTAGTGGCACGGAAAATAGGAAGAATTGTCTCTGGGCTGCCCATGTTCTGCAAAGAAATGTGAAGAAAAATTTTAAGATGGTATGCAATATTAGAATGACTTCAAAATCTACTTCTTTGTTCATACTAGTTATAAGACTGCAATAATAATTTTCAGTAAAACTCAATATTTAAGTATCATGACCAAATAATGTGAAAACCGTAACTGTGGATATGTGTCTATTTTACTTGGGATTTTTCCTACATTAAAAATATCGGTTGGCATCTGTGTTCAGATAATTTTTTTAAAAAATTGGATTATAAAATGAAGCGCTGTTAGTAAGATCCATGGCATAGGTATTAGATCTTTTGTTTTGAGTAGAGGAAATTAGAAAGGGCATTATAGGTATGATTCATTAAGCTAGAGAACATTGGTGTTCACATTTTAAAAACATAATCATAACTTATCTGGAGTCACATGTTCCATTTTATTGGCTTCCTTCATATAGAAAATATAGTAACTAGCACTAAATGCCTGTGAAAAAGTGAAGCAATTTATATTTTCTGGGTGAAGGAAGTATTCTGTACATTCTCCATGTTTTACATCATGGTACTTTGAATAACCATGCTTCCATGTTCACATCAATTTTTTGTTTTTCAATTTATGCACAGCACTTGCTCTGAAATTTGGGGACTGAGTACACCAAATACGATAGATCAGTGGGATACAACAGGCCTTTACAGCTTCTCTGAACAAACCAGGTGAATATTCTGCCCTCTATCAAATCTTAGAGATCTTGTGGGTGGGGGGATGTTCTGGAAGACCTATACTGGGTTGCGTAGTATAATTTTGTCTAGGATGTTTCCTTAATGTAAAATAAGGCATAGCACTTAAAATATCTGCTTGCCAGTATTAAAAATATATTAAATGTTTCAGCTGATGTTTTGATCAATGCAATTCTAGTTTTGAATCTTCTTTAAATTATTGCATCCCCTAAAGAATAAGAACTTTTATAACTATATACTCATTTTAGTTTGAGGTTAGATTATAATCTGTTGTTGGCCTAATTTCTAAGTAGATACATGACCAGTTTTGCTAAATTTCTTGTTATCATCAAAATCTCATCTTTATACTAATAAATACAGTTATTTACTGAAGCCCTTATTCCGCAATCAACAGTAGGCTAGCTTGTTTTATGTTACCTGTTTTATCACCTCATTCTCTTTTTTGAGTATATGATATTTGTCCATTTCATCTCATCATATTCATCACCATCTGCATTTATTTATGTGTGAACTATATAGATACAACTCAGTTCTCAAAGCAGTCACAACTGGGTAATGAGTTACATTAGTCTGAGTAAGTTACTATCACATCATTGTTGGTATTTACCATTCTTCACAAACTAGTTCTGTTTTTGACTATTTAGTCACCTACAGAATTAACGCCCTTAGAAAAGCATCTCTAAAAAGTTTGATACACTAAAAGTAGAAGTTGACAAAGTTTTTCAAGTATAATTGTATAATATTCTTTTGTAAAAATCAGTTTCTCCCAAGTTAATTAGCCTTTCATTGGCATTTGAGTCATTTATGTAGCATATTTATAAAGAAACATCTAGTGCTGCTGCATACTTTTTTTATCAGATCCATTAAAAAGTACATTTTTCTTCCTGATTCTCACTAAAACTAACTAAATGGCTATCATTTCTTTCTTTATGCTGTTATTGTACTAATTAGCCCATTTGACTATACCTATTTTTTTTTTTTTTTTAAAGTTCCCTCCTTTTCCCCTTGCTTTTCACTAGGTCTCTTGATGGTCGTCTTCAGGTATCCCACCGAAAAGGATTGCCACATGTTATATATTGCCGATTGTGGCGCTGGCCTGATCTTCACAGTCATCATGAACTCAAGGCAATTGAAAACTGCGAATATGCTTTTAATCTTAAAAAGGATGAAGTATGTGTAAACCCTTACCACTATCAGAGAGTTGAGACACCAGGTAGGAAAGTAGCAGGGTTTTTTCCTGGTTTCAAATTAAATGACTAAACTTAAGTATATTTAAGTATTCTTGTGACCCAGGGAAATTTTAGTGTAAAATTCTAATTAATTGCTTTAAATTCAGCATATTATTTGGTGATAATTAAAAATGCTTTTATTTTTTGAATTTTTTTTTCATGGAAAAACATATCTTGGAAAGGTATGTCAGATTCTTGGACTAGCATACTACTTGGCATCAAAGTACATATCCAGGAAATCTCACAGATTTGCCGTCTGCTTAGAGCTAAACTGATACACTGCTATACTTCTCTGCTGCAGTGACTTGTTTTCAAGCGTTTCGTTCTTTGAGTGTTTTTAGAAGTACTTAAATGACATCATTTGTGTATAAGCAGTTTAGTAAAGCTTGTAGCAAGACTTCATTTCTTTAGCTGTTTGCTTGAAACTTTTTTAAGAAAGCATATAGCTATATTTTTAGGAAGTCCCCTGAATCTGATTTTACAAATGAAGCTAATCTTTCCTCAACTTCTCCAATGGAGATTTATGAACTTCTATGATAATATATTATTGCCAGGGTCACATTGTTCCTGGAAGTACAAGATAATTAGAGTGTGGCAATTTAGATGGTGGAGTACACAGTAAGTTTAAGCCATAATCAGATTTGTCAGTTTCTCAGTAATTGTTATATACCAAATAGGTGGATACTAAATTTTAAAAATTAAGCTACTTTCTTCTTTTTCCTCTTGGTGAAAACTTGTATTAAAGTATCCACCTCCCCTTTTGCTTTTTGCCATTAACTTGGATTTCTCGTAACTTTTTCAGTTTTGCCTCCAGTATTAGTGCCACGGCACACTGAGATCCTAACAGAACTACCGCCTCTGGATGATTATACCCACTCCATTCCAGAAAACACTAATTTCCCAGCAGGAATTGAGCCACAGAGTAATTATATCCCAGGTATTTTTGCCTTCTGAATCTCCTAAAACTTGGATAGATAGAAATTTTTTTCATAAACATTCAAGTATTAGTAAATTGTTTCACTTTTTAAAAAATGCTTCTGGATTTTGAATAGAAGAATCTGGTTTGTTGAGTGATTATTTTGTGAAATATATAAGCCTAGTACATGAAACAGTTTTGTTTGGAGAAAAGTTTTGTTTTATATTTCATTTTCTTTTGCAGTGGCTTTAATCAAAGTACTGTGAGAAGCAGAAAAGAAAAGATCTTAGTAAGTTTGTCTTAGTTGTTGAAGCTGAGAGAGATGCAGAACGTAAGCAAAATAAATGATAATAGGAAGAAAGTATTCCTGAAATACATGTAACTGAAAATCTACCAAATAATCACTTTTTCTTAGATAATTTGAAAGTTTCAGAGAAATGTAACGTTTCTATAGGAGATGTACTATTTTAGCTCTGTAGATTTACTGATAACTTACACCGAAAATCACAAAACCTCTATTTTAGTTACATTTCATTTGCACCTCAGTAACTCCTGATGAAAAAGGAATTAAACTACATGGTTCTCAAATTTCACCGGAACTGTTATATTATGTGATACAGTAATATTCTATGATACCATACCTGCCCTTTTAGTTTTTACTATTTTTTAGGACAACAGCTAATATTTTGTTACTTTTCTTGTTATGTTTCCCTTTTTGTATGTTTGGTTTTTCTCCCTAGGACAAACAAAAGATGTGATATTAAGATGAGGATTTTTAGTGTCTCAATTTTTTCTCCTTTCCTAATGTTCCTCTATTCCACTCATATTTTTATTTAAAAAAAGTAAGGAATTAAGAGCTTCAAGTACATTAAATAATTATTTCTTAATGTATCCCATCTAATGTTTGTTCATTCAAGACAGTGTTAGAAATATAAGAAAAGGAAGAAATGCTTTTTTAAAATAGCTAGTTTTACAGATGGGAAGTGGTTTTGGAAGTGTTTTAATGCACATTTCTTTGATTACTATTTTATTCCAAAAGAGGATTTAAAAACTGCTTTTTGGGTTGCTAGGAAATATAAATTTTTTGGGAAGTTAGGAGGAAAGGGGAAAGTGGTATGATAGACTAGCATGAGGATGTGGGACTATAAAACAGGGCATTTCCTAGGTGATTTGTCTTTTATCAGTTTGGCTTGGAGTGGAGTTTTGTGTGTGGCGGGAGGGAGGGAGGAGGCATTTTACGTCTGATGCGGGGATTACTGTTGTTTAGCAATACTGGCAAGCTTAGGTTGTAAGCATATTGTCTTGTAAGGCACATACCCAGTAATTATTTGGAAGAATGTTAATCAGAATATTTAGTGGCTTTTACTTCTCTTTTTTATTCTTTTAATTGTTTAGTTTTGAGAATTTTATGAAGTAGAAAATCAAAAGTGGATATTGCTGTTTGGAACAATGAAGCTTTATCCATCTCCTAATGATAACAAAACTGAAAGGTTCACTTTTTAGTCCACTTCAAAAGAAATTTTAACATTTTCTCTAAAATACTAACAGCTTTATTATTTTATACATAAATAATAATGGAGAAAAGTAAGGAAATACTTTATCCTAAAGTATTTTAAAGTTCAGTATTTCTTTTTATTTAGATCTTTGAGATGTTGGTGGTTAAACTGGCAAAGCTTAGCTCTATTTAAATTTATTGGCTTTAACCAAACACAATGATATGTATTACTCTTATTTTGTATTCTTTATAGTTTGATTCTATGAGGATATTTTATTCTTAGAATTTCAGTTTTAAAAATTTGGGGATACTGACACTTAAATGAGAAGTTTGATACTTAAGAACTTAAAATTGATAGTTAGCTTACTGAAGAGAGATTGTAAAGGATTAATAAAGGAAACCCTTTAATGCCCATCTCTCTCTCTCTCCTTTTTGGTAATTACAAAGTTCTTTTTAGGTATATGTCTCCACTGTCTTGAATTGCTTAAAACTCTTTAGCAGTGTAAATGTTAAACTGTTAAAGCTTATGAACCTGTTTTTCCTCCTTAAAATTATAGTTGGTGAAATTGTTTAAATGTTTTTTATTTTATGAGAAGCTTATTCAGCTGTTCAGATGCCTCCTGAACATAAACATTTTGTTCAGAAAGTGTGTTGGAAATGACACATTAGAATCTTAATATTTATTTTCAGGGAGTATTTTACTTCTGTTTTGTGAAATAGTCTATATTTGAATTGAATTTTCTGCTTTAAACACTTAGAATTGACTAGTTGGAAATCCCAGGAGAAATATACTTTTTAGGTGGAATTCAGGCTAGACCAGTCCCAAACCGTACTATTTTGCCCTATAGAATTTAGTGTAAGATGTAAGCCTCTATTACTTTTGTAATCTGAAATTGTGTGTGTGTCCTTTGATCTCCTAAGTACCCATCCATGCTGTTCATTAGTTTAAAAAAAATTTTTAGGTACTAATGTCTTTGAAGCCTACTAATTCAGAACTGAGGTGTCTTTGAAGTTATATTTTTGGCTCTTGCCCCAGAATATATACATATGGGAATGAGTCAGATATGTAAATAATGTCTAAGAAAATATGTCCAGAGAGCTGGATTGTGTAACAAATAGGTTTTAAGGATTCACCTTTAAGACTTGTTTCAGAACCTCAGTCATAAGCCCTCAGTATCCAGTATTACTTTTTATAATAATGTTATATAACATTCTTGTTTGTTATTTGGAATGATTCATTGGTTATCTCTGGTAGTTGGAAGAAAAGGTGGCAAGATTACATTGCAATTATACTTGATTTGTTTTTTATAACTTTTGTAGAAACGCCACCTCCTGGATATATCAGTGAAGATGGTGAAACAAGTGATCAACAGTTGAATCAAAGTATGGACACAGGTAAAAAATGTCTTTCAAAATTCCTAGTAATTAGATATACATTTCTCGCATTGTTTGAAACTCACCAGAGATATTCCTTTTAAATCTGGAGTTGAGAAACATACCAAAAAAATCTTCTGTCTTCGTTTAACCAGATCTGAACCTGCAATGGGGTCTGTGTTATCACTAAAGAATTAACATGTGCTACTCTGCAGAATAATTGTTCTAATTGTCTTGTTAGAGCGAATGAAAATCTGAGAACACTCAGGTGCTTTTATTTCTTTTTAAACACTTCTGTTTAAAGTTTTAGTTACTCTGTGAATAAATATCTCTTCATGATACAAGACCATAATTAGCCCACTAACAGATTTTCAGAGGAGTTTGAGGGTGAGAGATGAGGATCAGCTTTTTAATGCTCCTTTAACTTAATAGTGAGTTCTGAATTACAGTAGATTGCTTACACAAAATACCTTGTATCTGACCTAATTTGATTAATTTCTCATATTTATCTACTCCAATTATGGAGAAATATTTTAACATATATAAATATTACACACATTAAATCTTTAAACCAGTTGTTGTGTAATAAAATGTATAACTGACCAGACCTAATAGGTTACCAGTGAAATCACTTTGATGTCATTGTAATTGTCCACTTTGATTAATTGTACCCTGTCTGTATCTTAAGGATTGGACACCTTAATGTCACAATGCAACAAATTATACCACCAATCTTTCTATACATCTTACACTAACTTCTGCAGTTAGGCAAATCTAAATTATTTTTAAATGAATTAACATTGGTGGAGGAGGGAGATTTTACAATAATTTTATTGTTTAAATCATTCCATTTTAAGGACTCCCAGATAAAGGAGCTTCTGCTGCAGCTAATCATACTATGGCTGTTAGGAGTAGCAGATAACTAAGAAAGTCAGAGACTCTAATGATCATTGAAAATAACATATTATATATCTTATTGCAAAGGTCTTAATGCAGATTATATTTGGCTTTCCAAATATGTCTTCCTAACATGCCTAGGTGTTAAAGAACTTTATTCTTGAAGCAGTGTTGTTCTTTTTTTTGTCCTGTGATGGACAGCTGTTACTGTGGCGTTTAAAAGTGAATGGCATGAAAAGATGCTGAACATCATAAACCGCAGTGAGATATTACTTCACACCCACTAGGTGGCTATAATCAAAAAAAGGCAATAACAAGTGTTGGCGGGGATGTAGAGAAATTGGAGTCCTCATATGTTGCCAGTAGAATGATAAATGGTTCAACCACTTTGGAAAAGTTTGCCGTTCCTCAAAAAGTTAAATATAGAGTTACATATGGCCCAGCAGTTTCACTCCTACATGTATACCCAAGAGAATCAAAAACACATCCACACAAAAAACTTATACTCGAATGTTTATGTAAGCATTATTCATAACATTCCAAAAGTGTAAACGATTCACATGTCCATCACATGATGAATGGATAAATTAAATGAGGTATATTCCTTCATTAGAATATTATCCAGCCATATAAACTAATGGTAGTACAACATGAAGTTCTACAACATGGATGGACCTTGAAAACATTATGTTAAGTGAAAGAAGCTGGACACAAAAGGCTACAGGGATTCCAATTAGTGCACAAACACCTATTCAACAATATAACTGAAAAACAGGAGGACCAATAATATAAGTATAATCACTGGTTATGGTAAATGAGTCAAAAAAGAAGAGAATAAGCTGAGTCAGCTACCATGAATTCAGAGTTGGAGCTAACTTTGAATCTAACCTAATAATTTCTAATGCTGTTTCAGTGGGGCAATGTTACTGACTTTCAGAATGACACATTTAAAATTGCTTACCATAACGACAATGGAAATACCTGATTCATGAGATGCTAAAACTTGGTTTAACTACCAGTCCCGTACTTGCTATTAGTTTCTCTGTCAGTGTCATGGCAAGAAAGATATTTCTAGCTGGGTGCAGTGGCTCACACCTGTAATCTGAGCACTCAGCGAGGCCGAGGCAGGAGGATCACTCAAGGTCAGGAGTTCGAGACCAGCCTGAGCAAGAGCGAGACCCCATTTTTACTAAAAATAGAAAGAAATTAGCTGGACAGCTAAAAATACATAGAAAAAATTAGCTGGGCATGTGGCGCATGCGTGTAG
Source organism: Indri indri (assembly GCA_004363605.1). NCBI lineage: Eukaryota > Metazoa > Chordata > Mammalia > Primates > Indriidae > Indri > Indri indri. The sequence goes on from RJWJ010000072.1 coordinate 211,146, forward strand.
TCCCAGCTACTCGGGAGGCTGAGGCAGAAAGATTGCTTGAGCCCAGGAGTTTGAGGTTGCTGTGAGCTAGGCTGACGCCACAGTCGTCTAGCCCGGACAACAGAGCTAGACTCTGTCTCCAAAAAAAAAAAAAAAGACATTTCTGACTGATGCAGGGCCCCACTTTGGAACAAAACTGGCCTCTTCTCTAACTCTGCTTCATACCTTCCAGGGGGAAGGACATAATTAAATTTATCTTTCACATCCTACTAGGATAGAACAAATTGATATTTTTAAAAAGAGTAACGAGAGGACAAATTAAGCATGGTAAGGAGCTATATGAAATAGCACCTGTTATTTTTTGCTTTTCTTTTTTTAAAAAGAATTTCTGTGATTAAGTCTTTTATTCTTTCTTTTTAAGTCTTGTGGATATTAGAAATCAGGCAGGACATCACAGGAAATCTAAAAGTTTAATTTATCTTTGTCAAAGTAGTCTATAATTAGTCCCTTTTCAAGTCATGATTGATTTTATGAAAATGTTTGTTCAGACAGGTATATAGAGAAATAGAATCTAATAGATCATAAGATGTGGCTTTCATAACTCACAGTTCAGTTTTATATCTTCTAAATGTACTGTGCTTGGTCTAGGATACAAAGATGCAGGCTTAAAAGGTTTTTGAATCGCCTGTATCAATGGGTTGAACTGGGTGTCTCAAAAAGATATGTCGACATCCTAACCTCCAGTACCTCAGAATGTGACCTTACTCAGAAATCGGGTTTTGGAAATGTAATTATTTAAGTGAAGATGAAGTCATACTAAAGTAGAGTGGACCCCCTAATCCTGTATGACTGATGTCCTTAGAAAAAGAGTAGAGACTCACAGGGAAGAATGCCATGTGAAGATGGAGGCAGATGTTGGAGTTAGCAGCTGCAAGCCAAGCAATGACAAGGATTGTTGGAGAAACGAGAAGTGTAAGAGAAAGGCATGGAACAGAATCTCCCCTGGAGTCTTCAAGAGAACCCCTGCCAATACCTTAATTTCAGACTTATGTCCTCCAGAACTGTGAGAAAATAAATTTCTGTTGTTTTAAGCCACCCAGTTGGTGGTACTTTGTTACAAGCAACCCCTAGGAAGCTAATACAGTGATTAATAAGGTTTTGAGAGCATACTACTAATAACATGTACATTTAGTTATTTGTAAATTATATACAGGTACTTAATATATTGTATACTTTAGCGTACACAAAAATATTAGAGGTTGAGATTAAATAAGTTCTAGTTTTTTCTTTTTGTAAGCCAATTGTTTTGTGTACGCCTAGACAGTATTCACGTATCCCACTTATAAGACTCCTTCTCTTAACCAAATGCGTATCATCAGGATATCATGGTCAGACTCTGAGCTAGACTACCTGAATTTCTATTGTTCCTCTACCATATACTAGCTAGGTAATGTAGGTACATAGTTTTATCTGTAAAATAGAGTTAATAATAGTACCTAACTCAGAAGATATTAACAAGGTTAATATTTGTAAAGCAATTCAGTGTTCCTAACTCACAGTAAGCACTGTAATGGTGTATTTCAGAAAAATAGTAAAGGAGGAGTTAACCATTAAGGAAAAAGAAGAAAGTTGATTGCACAAAAATTTTAAAGAAAATGAGGAATTGAGATCCAGCAACACGGTTTGCTTTCTTGGTTGGGATCTTCTAAGTAAAATAAGAAAGTATGGTTATGTGTCCAGAATGCAGGGTCAGGTTTGACAGTTTCAGGGTAATGGTCTTACTGGATATACCACTTCTGTCTTATTTTGTAGATTTTAGTGGTGATGTATAGCTTGTCTTTCATTAGATATATTCCTTAATATTTTATAGTTTTTAGTGCTGTTATAACTGTTACTGTTTATAAATTTTATTTTCCAGTTGTTTATTCCTAAGATATGGAAAAATACTTGATTTTTGTGTATTGATCTTTCTTTGTGGATCCTTGCTTAATTCACTTTTTGGTTCTAGAATTCTATATATAGATTCTCGAGGTTTTCTGCATACACAACCATGTCATCTGTTTTCCTTCTTTCTTCCTAATCTTTTTTTTTTTTTTCCTTTCTTGTCCTGGCTAAAACCTACAGTGAAATGTTGGATAGAAGTGGTAAGAATGGACATTTTTGCATTGTTCCGGATCGTAGGGGGAATACATTCCGTAGTGCCCCACTAAGTACGATGTTAGTTTGTGGATATTTTGTAGATTGTTCTTATCTGATTGAGGAAGTTCCTTTCTGTTCCTAATGTTCTGACTGTTTTTTATGAATGGCTGTTGAATTTTGTCTAGTGCTTTTTCTGCATCTATTAAGAGGATCATGTAGTTTTATTCCTTTATTCTTTTTGCAATGAATTCCAGTAAGTGATTTTCTAATGACAAACCAACCTTGATCGTATTTAGTTATGATGAATTAATATTTTAAAGTATTTATGGGTATGTTAATGGTTTATTTTTGAGAATTTTTATATCCATGTGTATGAGACATTGGTCTGTAGGGTTTTTTTTTTTTTCCTTGTAATGTCTTTATTAGTTTTAGTATCATAAAATGTGTTGGAAAGGACTTTTTCCCTCACTGTTTTCTGAGTTTTCTTAAGGCTGGTATTGTTTCTTACTTACATATTTGATAGATTTTTTTTTTTTTTTTTTTTTACCAGAGAGACCACCTCTTTTAGGAAAGGGTTTTTTAAATTCAGTATTATTTAGATTTTCAATTTTTGTATGTGTTTGCATTTTGTAAGAAATTTGTTCATTTAATCTAAGTTGCAGAATTCATTGCTCTGAAGTTATTCCTAGTGTTTGTTATTCCCTGAATGTCTGTAAGGTCCGTAATAATGTCCCATTTTTTAAATTTATAAATTAGTACTTTGACTTTTCTCTTTTATTCTTAGTAAGTCTTGGAAGGGATTTATCAATTAATAGTTTCAAAGAACCAGGTTTTGTCTGTTAATTTTTTCAGTTGTCTTTGTCTCTTTTCTATTTCATTCGTGTTCTTCATTATTTTGTCTACTTTGCACTTAATCTGCTCTTCTCTAAGCCTTTTGTGTGTGTTTAGATCATTGATTCATTTCTAATGTAAGCATTTAAAGCTATAAATTTTCCTCTAAGCCTTATTTTAGCTGTGTATTACAAATTTTCATATGTTGTTTTCTATTACCACTTAATTATTTTCTAATTCCTCTTACAATTTACTCTTTGACCCATGAGTTATTTAGAAATTTTGAGTTTTTGTTTTTTTGTTTTTTGGTGTTCTGAAGTGTGGGGATTTTCTAGATACTTCATTGATTCCTAATTTAAATCTGTTATGGTCCAAAATGTACTACTATGTATGACTTTAGTCCTTTGAAATTTACGAAAGATTATTTTATGCTACAACATCTGGCTTATATTGATGAGAATTCCATATATAGTTGAAAAGAATGTGTATACTGCAGTTGTAGTATTCTCTAAATGTCATTAGGTCAGAGTAGTTGTGATGTTTAAATCTTCTTAATCCTTTCTGATTTTTTTATCTACTTGTTCTGTCAGTCATGGAAAGGAACGTTAAAATCTCCAACTCTGATTTTCGATTTGTCTGTTTCTGCCTTTAGTCCTGTCAGTTTTTGCTTCATGTATTTTTAATCTGTTTTTAGATGGTACACACTTAGAATTATTACATCTTCCTGATAAATTAACCCCAATTATAAAATGTGTCTCATTACCACATCTTTTTTAGTGGTTGAATGGTATATTTTTCATCCTTTTACTTTCAACCTATTTGCATCTTTGCATTTATGTTGTGTTTCTTGTGGGCAGCATTTTTTGTCTTATTCAATGTAACAGTCTTTGTCTTTCAATTGGAAAATTAGTTTATTTACATATAAAGTAATTATGTCAATGGGTTTAGGTTACCGTTTTGCAATTTCTTTTCTATTTTATCTGATTTTTGTTTCTCTGTTTCTGTTGTCCTGCATTTTAGACTAGTCAAATTTTTGTTACTGCATTCCATTTACTCTCTTGGCTTTTTAGCAATAACACTTAGCATTATTTTCTTGGTAAATGATCTAGTGACGACATTGTACTTAATCACCTTTTACCTGGAAGGTTATTTAAGTTGTAATATTTAACAGTTTCATGTAAAATGTAAGAACTTTACAGCACTATAATTTCATTCGTCCACTTCCATTGTTTGTGCTACTGTCATATATTTTACTTAGTAAATATGTATAAACTCCAAAGTATAGTGTTATTTTGCATTAGACTTTGAGTTAGTTTTTAAAGAAAACTTTAAGAGGATAAAAAATAATGTTTTGTATTTACCTACATATTTACTATTTCTGCTCTTTGTTCCTGCTCATTGCTTTCCTGCAGACATTTGTTTGTTCCAGTTGTTTTAGCACCATTTGTCAGAGAGGCTTTTCTTTCTCCATTGGTTTATCTTGGCCCCCTAGATGAAAATCAAGTGATAATGTATATGTGCGTCTGATTTTGAATCTGTTAATCCAGTTAAATGAATTCTTCATTTCCTGTAATCGATTTTTCAGTTTACAATTTCCATGTTAAAGTGTTTATCTGATAATTCCAGTGTTGTATTAATATACAACATGGTCTGCTTTTGTTGACTATTTTATCTTTTGATTATGGATCGGTTTTTTCCTGCTTTGTATGTCTCTTGTTTTTTAATTGGATACTGAGTATCGTATATAAAATAATGCTAGAGAGTAAGATAGATAATACTTTACCTTGAAAAGATCCACCCTTTTCTCTCTCTGGTTGCTAAGTTGAAGAGCTGATCTCTGTAAGTAGGAGTTGGGTTGGAGAGGTATTGATTTGGGACATTAATTAATGTCACTTAATCTCAGGTTTTAGGGAGGGTTAGTCCCCTGCTTCAGCAGGACTTTCAGATATTGAGTATGGAAGACTGTAGGATATGTCATTGCTTTCTAGTCTTGCCCAGACTTCCTGTATTACTATATACTCAGCTAAAGACATGTGTGTTAGAATTGGCTGATGAAGAGCTCTGTGCTTGAGGCTTCTCAGATTTTAATTGCCTGTGCATGGCCATTAATATTGTAGTTGGCTTCTACTTTGGCAAACACAATCCTGTGTTTGTCTGTGTCCTAACTTGGCAGATGCTCTCAACAATAAAAGTGGTTACCACTTTCTGCTTAGCTAGAAAGAGCTCATTCTTCTCCATAAATTAGTTCATTTAAACTTACTTGGATCTATAGCTGTTCAGTAACTTTAAAGAAAAGTATGATTTTTGTTCTGTTTTGCTTATCCGGTATTTTCTTACTGCTATTTCAGAAGCAGGGGTTTTCCCTAATCTAACCATTCTAACCATAAAGGGAACCCTGTAGGAGATTTTAATAAAAACAAAAGAAAAACTTTTTTTTCCTTCATTTTTCTAAGAACAGATTTGTGCTCATAGAAAATTTGGAAATGTATAAAACCTAATAAATAGGAAATGGTAATGCATTGTATAATTCTTAAGCTGGATTTGACATATATAGTGTTATGTCTTTTTTTTGGCTTAACTTCTTATTTCTATCATTATTCTATGTCAAATAAAAGTTAAAAAGTATTTTACAGATACAATTATAAAACATTTTGCATTACATAGCAAATGGATGTTCTTTATAAAAAATTAGGAAGCACAGTTAGGTAAAACAGGAAAATTTAAACATTATGTATAATTACATCTAGCAAAAAATTTTAATTTAAAAAGGTTCAATGCTTACCAGAAGGAAGAAAAAAAAAATACTGCAGTGAACATCATAGAGAAATAGCTAGAAAGTGTCAGAGAAATTCACCCCTAGGATGTTGGATTCTAGAGTTCTTGTTCTTGGCTACTAGACTGGACCTCTTCTGGCTGGTTTCAGATGACACGGGGAGAAATGGGTGCTTTTGAGATATGTTGCTGAGTTAGGATATGATTGGGGATTAGTTTAGGGTAACATTGAATGATGAACCCCGGAAGATTTTCAGTTTTCTGGAAGACTTGTGAACATGTTGGTCTTTATTCAGTGAATTCAATTTTTTAAAGTATTTTTAAATTTATTTTTAAGGTGTGTAACGTGTTTTGATAGACATAGTGAAATAGTTACTATAGTCCAGCAAATTAACATATCCATCTTCTCACATAGTTACGTTTGTTGTGTATTTGTGTGGTAAGAGCACCTAAAATCTACTCAGCAAATTCCTAGTATACAATATCATAACTATAGTCTACATGTTGCACATTAGATCTCTAGACTTATCCTACATATCTGTATTTGTACCCTTTTATCTACACTTTCCCCATTTCTTCTTCCCATCCCTGTGATAACCATTTTATTATGTGTCCATGTATTTGACTTTATTTTTACATTCCACATGTGAGATCATTCTATAATTTTCTTTCATTGTCTGCCTTATTTCACTTAGCATGGTATCTTCCATGATGTTATGGTTCACCCATGTTGCAAGTGGCAGGATATATACCACAGTTTCTTTATTCATTCAGCTTTTGACAGGATACTTACCTTGGCTATTGTGAATAAAAGCAGCAAGAGAAAAGCGACATGTCACATACAAGGGAATCTCCTTAGACTACCAGCAGATTTCTCTGCAGAAAGTTTGCAGACCAGAAGAGAATAGGATGATATATTTGGGGCGCGGTGAGGGGGAGGTTAGCCAACCAAGAATGCTATATCCAGCTAAGCTATCTTTCAGAAATAAAGGAGGAATAAAGACTTTCTCAGACGAAAGCTGAAGGAGTTTCATCAGTTCCAGTGAGGATAGGGAACAACAGGAGCTCTCGCTTATTGCTGGTGGGAATGCAAAATGCTACAGCCCCTTTGGAGACAGTTTGGTCGTTTCTTACAAAACTAACCATATTCTTACTATATGATCTAGCAGTCTTGCTTCTTGGTATTTACCCAAACAAATTGAAAACATATGTCTACAGAAAAACCTGCATACAGATGTTTATAGCAGCTTTACTCACAATTGCTAAAACTTGGACTCAGCCATGATATCTTTAATAAGTGAGTCAAGGCCAGGCGCGGTGGCTCACGCCTGTAATCCTAGCACTCTGGGAGGCCGAGGTGGGCGGATTGTTTGAGCTCAGGAGTTCGAGACCAGCCTGAGCAATAGCGAGAGCCCGTCTCTACTAAAAATAGAAAGAAATTAATTGGACAACTAAAAAATATATATATATGTAGAAAAAATTAGCCGGGCATGGTGGCGCATGCCTGTAGTCCCAGCTACTTGGGAGGCTGAGGCTGACGGATCGCTTGAGCCCAGGAGTTTGAGGTTGCTGTGAGCTAGCCTGACGCCACGGCATTCACTCTAGTCCAGGCAAAAGAGTGAGACTCTGTCTCAAAAAAAAAAAAAATAAAAAAAAAATTAAAAAAATAAGTGAGTCAATAAATAAACTGATACGGCCAAACAATGTACAGCATGTCATTGAATAACATCACTTCATTATAATATTGATGAGGGGAGAAAAATTGGTTTTGTCATATGTCATTTTGCTTAAAGTCACAATTTCCAAGAACCTTTTGATGTCATTAAGTGAGGACTTACCTATATATGACATGCCAGAAAAGGCAAAACTATAGAAACAGTAAAAAGATAAGTGGTGCTAGGGGTTATAGGAGAGAGAGGGAGGGATGACTAGGTGGGGCACAGGGTATTTTTAGGGCAGTGAAACTCTTCTCTTTGGTACTTCAAATGAATGAATACATGTCAACATATATTTGTGAAAACCCATGTAACATATAACACCAAGAATTATCCCTGATGTAAACCATGGACTTTTGGTGATAATGATGTGTCAAAAAGAGGCTCATTAATTATAACAAATGTACCATTGTGATGTGGGGAGGTTGATGATTGGGGAGGTCATGTGGAATGGGGCAGGAGTTATGTGGGAACTCTTTGTACTTTCCATTCAATTTTGCTGTGTACCTAAAACTACCCTAAAAAATAAGTCTTTTAAAAATTTCTTTAAAATGTCACCTTGAATGATATACCAAAGCAGATTTAAAAAAAAAAAAAGGGGGGAAATATTTGCAAATGAATGGCAAGCCTAAGAACTGATTTCTAAATTTAGAAACTTACAAATCAAGAGGAAAAAGTAGTTGATAGAAAAATTGACTAAAAGAATATGAATGCATTATTTAAAAGAAAAATAAAAAATAAAGAGTTGCCCTCTTTAAACCTATCAAATTTGCAGATCTCAACATGTAGTGACATGTAAGGAAATAATAGCTCATAAATTCTTGGTGAGTCTATGCATTTTGGGAGAGTATTTTGGCACTCATTTATAAAAATTTAACACTCATTCTTTTTATCTGATATTTCCACTTTGAAAAATGTATCCTATAGCTATATGTGAGCTTGTATGCCAAGATACATGCGCAAAGATTTCTCTAGATGTTTTAGGTGCTGGTAAACACTACTGATTGAAACTGGCTGAAACAGCAGGATATTTATTACCTCTCGTAAGTGGAAGGGCTGTGATAGTTTAGACTTCAGTAGTGGCATTTTATATATAAATAATACATAGGTTAGTGATCACTTACCTCTGTTTTTAACTGTTTCTAAAAGGTTCTGTTAACTAATAAATTGTTAGCTTAATTTAACTTTTTAAGATGTCATAATCTTTCTTGTAGTCTGTAATTCTGACTTACCACATCTGACTGAACTCCTCTTAGTCTAAATTAATGAACTATGACCCTGTTGGTCACTTCTGATAAGTATTTAATAGAGAAATAAACAGTTGAAAGATAGGAATAATTGGGCAGTTTCCTCCATTTCTAATAATGGCTTTGCTTATTTTATGTTTGCTTCAGGAAACGGAAGTGAATTTTTTTATTTCATTGCTATAAATACATTTTGACCTTTCTTAGTTGTACCTGTTGTATAGATTTTTCAACTGAGGAACAAAAAAGAACACAATTGCGTTTTGTAAGAACGTTCTGTCTTCTAAAAAATATTCTTCGTCTGTTCTCTGTTTCTGATTCATCTAGTTATCTTGCTGCTATTTCACCTTTGTTGCCTGGTATTTTGTCTTGGTTATAATGGTGTGTGATAAGGAGAGGTACATAAGGCAGCTTGGCATATCTTTTTCTACATTTATGCCATTGGTGTAAGCTTGGGAACTATGGTCATGCTCTTTTAGATAACTTCCCCTAAATCTGTAGAGAATGGTGATCATAAAACAAAATGTATTCTGTATTTATAATAAGATTATTTAACAACATTTACAGCAAATGTGTTTTGAAATTGAGTTGTGTGAAATTGAACACAGTAGTCTCTCAGTGATTTTTTTCTGTCGTCTGTGGTGGTTCTTATTATTCATGCCCCCTTATTTTCTTGATTAGATTTAGCCTGTTTACCTAGAACGGCTTCCCATTTTAATCAGATCATCTTCTAAGAAAATATAATTTCCCAATACTGACTCCAGAAAAATAGAGCTATCTTAAGTCAACTTTCCTAAAGGAAAATAGAGAAATGTTTCAGTAAACCCTAGAAAATTATTAACTATTTTCTTAGGAGAATTTTCCTGAACTTTTAAAGAATGTGCTGTTACAATACTATTTAAACTGTCATAGAACATAAAAAAAGACACAAAAGCTTCTATATTGTTATAACATTGATCGCAGAACACAACAAACACAGCGCCCATGTAAAATCTGCAGGCTTGTATTGCTTCAGATTATTGATGGAAAAATCCTAAATAATCTCTCTTGGCCTCAAAGCCAGTATTATGCTTAATAGGAAAATACTAGAAGCATTACCTTAAAGAGTAAGATAAGAATATCCGCTGTCACCACTGTTTTATCTAAGTGTGACACAAACCCCGATATGACTGATACATTAAATCAGGTAAATTTTTTTTAATGCCACATCATCAAAATTAGGATTAAGAGTCATAAAACAGATGACCAAATATTTGCAAACCATACCATGAAAGAATTAATATCGCTAATACATAAAGAGCCTTCTAAAAATCAGTAAGAAGAGTGATCAACACCACAATAGAAAAATGAGCAAAGAAAAGGGCAGACTATTTACAGAAAGGAAATATAATATAAACAAATGTAAAGCTGCTCGGTGTCATTTTTTAAGAAAAATGCAACTTAAAACTGTTTGTTGAGACCATGTTTTCACCTGTCAACAATAACACCATGGGCATCCTGTCACTGTTACCTTGTTGGTAATGTAAACTGGTACAGCCTCCATAAATGATGATTTTAGCCAAATCTAGCAAAGTTACAAATGCGCAAACCCTTTGACCTGACAGTTTCTCTTTTAAGAATCTGTCCTTCACACATGATTGGAATTATGCAAAATGTACAAAATTAGTCATTATAATCTTTGTTCTTAAAGCAAAATATTGAAAATAGCCTACATATCCATCAATATGGGATCATAATGTAATGTTATGTGGCTGATAGCTAGGTAAACAGACAAGGAAATACTAAGGAAGCATAACAACATAAACAATCTCTGGTAGTATAAGTAAGATGGAGGTTCAGAATTGTGTTACCATTTGTGTATGATGGGGACACAACGGAAATATGTTCGCTTATACAAGGAATTGTCAATATTAGATGCTTTGGAGACAGTGAACTGGGTAGGTGGAAGATGAGACTGTTTAGTACCTTTTGTACCTTTTATATGTTGAAGCCCCCCAAATTAAACTAAAATAGTTAATATAGTTTGAATTATTAGGATTTAAATGATCTGTGTTATTGATGATAATTACAACCAATTTTATTACTTGATCAGAAGTTCTGGAAATACTTGAACATCTATTTTAAAATTGAATCCTTTTGTTTTAGGCTCTCCAGCAGAACTGTCTCCTACTACTCTTTCCCCTGTTAATCATAGCTTGGGTAAGTTACAGATATTTTCCTCCCACCACTTTTATACTATATCATTTACTTAATAATAAAAGTCCTCTTTGGAAGTTATTTTTCATATATATAAGAAAAGGATCTTAATGAATATTAAAATAATTATGCAAGTGGTTTAAACTAGTGTTTTTAAAAAGGATATTGATAATGTGCCTCAATATTACTAAAAGTTTTCTCCTGGCACATACGGGTATAAGAAATAATATTTTTATTCATTGGAATCATATTTTTTATTCATGGAAAATTTTATAAACTAATATGGCTATATTTTTATGAGTATGTTTATTTTATATGTCTTGTAATGTAAGAAGTGTGTATAAATATATACACACACATACAAATATCACATAAATGTGGTATGGGGGTGTATATATATAAAAATGTATATGTATGAGAGAGAATGTGTGTATGTATGCAGTCAGCCCCTCTTATACCTTCAGGTTCCATCTGCAGATTGAACCAACCTCAGATTGAAAATATTTTTAGAAAATAAAAAAAAAAACAGAAAATAAAACATTAAAAATAAAACTATTTACATAGCATTTACATTGTATTAGGTAGTTATAAGTAATCTAGAGGTGATTTAAAGTATATGAGAGGATGTGCATAGGTTTTATGTGTATACTATGCCATTTTATATTAGGGACTTGAGCATCTTCAGGTTTTGGTAGGAGTTGGTCCTGGAAGCAATACCCTCAGCTAGTGAGGGATTGATTGACTGTATGAACCCTTCTGTAATCTCTTTTTTGGCCCTCATTTTACCTTGCTATTTCACAATTTCTCTTCAGTTTCACCATGTTTGAAATTTATTTTACAAAATTGTCAGAATTTTATTTTGTTCATGATATTTCTCGTATGTTTTAGTCAAAATTACAGAAGTTGAATACATGTGACCCAGTTTTCCAGTGAAATAAGTATTCTCTTGACTCCATATTCTGTTTCTACTTTCATATTCTTTGTGTTTTATTACATTCTGGTTCTTAAGTATTACATAGGTTTTCTATTTTTGTAGCTAGGGTAATTCACTGAGAATCTCATGGTAAAATAGATGTCAAAAGTATGTCATATTTTCTGTCCTTTTGTTATGACAGTTTTTCTTACGGCTTTTGATTCATTAATCTTTACTGTAGCTTTATTCTGTATAGTTTATCTTACAAAAAATTAGCTTTTTAATGCATTTTAGAAATCCATGAAATAGGGCAAATTGACTTTTTTGGTCTACGATTGTTTTATATTTGAACAGGAATTAGACTAAAACTATTGGTAAAACAAATAATCTGACATAAAGTGACTTAATGACATGAGAAATTTGAAAAATTGAAAGTGTGGTATGATCTATGGAAACTGGAGTTCTGTATTAAAAATATTGAAAATTTGATATCTTTGGAAACTGATAAAAATGTTATGTCTACTTCCTGAGCTGTTGCCAGTGTATGCTGGCATAGAATGTGTAAGGATGATGGTATTCAATCTATTTTCGGCTTGAATTGTTCACACATTTTGTCTTTTTATGTTTTTTTTTTTTTTTTTTTACAGATTTGCAGCCAGTTACTTACTCAGAACCTGCATTTTGGTGTTCAATAGCATATTATGAATTAAATCAGAGGGTTGGAGAAACCTTCCATGCATCACAGCCCTCACTCACTGTAGATGGCTTTACAGATCCATCAAATTCAGAGAGGTTCTGCTTAGGTTTACTCTCCAACGTTAACCGAAATGCTACAGTAGAAATGACAAGAAGGCATATAGGTATGTTTTATTTTTCCTGTGTGAAAACTAATGCCATAATACCGTATACTCATACTGTGGGCATTATGTGGTATGCAAGAGCTTGTGCACAGAAAACCAGTGTTCTTTGTGTTGGTTAAGTGCACAGGCTTCATTGCTTCTAATAGCTCCTGGTGATTCTTCAATCAAGCAGACTCTTATTTTCGACTTTTCTTTATTTGGCACCCTTGATACTGGAAAGTCCTTCAGTAAATATGTGTTGAAATAATTTGAATTTGCTGAGTCTCTACAAGTCATAAAATTGCCATGTTCCGATTTTGAGGTTATAATTTTTATAAATCATGAATTTTTTTTTCCCAGTTTGTTTATGTCTTCAGGGTTTTTTCTGCCTTCGGTGAGTTCATATATCAAATCCTCTCCATATTATTCTGAGTTGAAATATCTAGAGCAAGAACTACCATTTAATGTAATTCAAAATGTAATTTAGAGGATCTCAAAATGTGGTCTGGGGACCTCTGGTGGTCCCAGAAACTCTTTCAGCAAGTTCTTGAAGTCTGAACTATTTTCATAGTGGTACTAAGATGCTGTTTGCCATTTTCACTCTCATTCTCTTGTAAGTGCACAGTGGAGTATTCCAGAGGCTACGTGGCATGTGATTTTGTAAGAGATGATTTGAGAATTCAATTCTCTTTCTGTTAGGCCAGACATTCAAGAGATTTAAAAAAATGTGAAACATTGCCAGTCTTCTTGGTAATTTTTTTACTTTGGAAATACTGTTGTTTACATAAACATTATTTATGTTAATATATAATGGGTTTGTTTTATTTTAAATGAATTAATACTTTTTTTAAATCTCAGTTTTTGTGTCTAATATGGTAATTTTCCATAATGTAATCTACAAAAAAAAGCTCTTTAGGGTCCTCAGTATTTTTTTTTTTTAACAGTGAGGTGAAAAAAGTTGATAGCTACTAATGCTTGAACATCATTGTCATCACCTTAAAATAACTTCTTTTAATAATAGTTTGCTTCTATTTTTTTAATTATTATTACCCATCACCTCCTGTGAGAAATAATGTTGATTACCAGAGTGATTTTTGATACTGCAAAATGATAGTGACTATAATCTGCTACTTGGTTTCATGTGGAGGTTAGATTATCTTTGTCCTTTTGATTTCTGGTGTAATAGGTGGTTTTGATCAGAAAATATAGCCTGAAAAATCTCTACTTTTTGGACTCAGTGTTTTTCTAATGGGCAAGTACATGATTGATTATTTTATAATATTGTGTAATTGTAGAACCAGGGTACCAGGTTCTACATTTATCTATTAAATCTGGCTTGTTGTTTCGTTAATTTTGTTTTGCTGTGTAACAAATTACCACACACTCAGAGGCCTAAAACAAAACAAATTTATTATCTCTCAGTTTCTGTGGGTCAGGAGTCCAGGCATGGGCTAAGCTGGTGGCCTTCTCCTCAGGGTCTAATGAGGGTGAAATTGAGGTATTAGCTGGGCTGCGTTTTCATCTGGAGTTTGAGGTCCTCTTCTAAGCTCACACTGTTGTGGCAGAATTCAGTTCCTTGCCGTTGTACCACTGAGGTCCTCATTTCCTTGCCACATGGTCCCCACTGTCTTCAAAGCCAGCAGTAGAGTATGGCTCTTGTGTTGAATCACTTTAGCTCAGGACTGCCTAGTCCATTTTAAAGGATTGTCTGATTAAGTCAGGCCCACCAGAGATAATCTTCCCTTAAGGTCAACTGAGTATATCTGAAAAATTCCTTAACGGTAGCACCTACTGTTTGATTGAATCACAAAGGTGTGTGCACACCAGGGCAGAGACTTTTAGGTGCCATCTTAGAACTCTGCCTATCACAGTTTTTAAAAATCCTTATATCTCATTTTGTGTCTTTGACCTGTCAGATTCTGAAAGAAGTATATTAAAATCTCTAATTTTTTCTTGCCTAATTCTGCTTATACATTTAGAGATTCAGTTGCCACCGTAACATACGGTTTTTACAAGGGCAAATGACTCTAAATCTCTTGATTTTTTTTTTTTATTATTATTATTATCTTTTTTTCTTAACCTTAGTGGATTCTTTAATGAAAGACTGTTGTAATGAAGATATATTTATCCAATTCCTTCAAAATTAACTTAATTTTTTTAACTTATTTTAAAATAATGTATAATTTGTATGAGACTATTTTGCTATTCATGTACTTTTCTTCATTGTTTAAATACTTTTGATAAGCATATATTACTTTTAAAAATCAATAAATTTGTTTAAAAAACACTTGGAAAAACATAAAATGATATATTTCAAAGTTAGACTTCAGAAAAACACAACATGTTATATTTCAAAGTTAGACTTCAGAAAAACATAGGTATGAAAAGGGTCATGGAAATGCCTTATATCATTTTAGAATTCCTCCAAGACTTCCATAGTCACACTAAAATAGTAAATGTTATAAACTAATCCTTTATGTGTTTTATTTTAGGAAGAGGAGTGCGCTTGTATTACATAGGTGGGGAAGTTTTTGCTGAGTGCCTAAGTGATAGTGCAATCTTTGTGCAGAGCCCCAATTGCAATCAGAGATATGGCTGGCACCCTGCAACAGTGTGTAAAATTCCACCAGGTATGGATCGAACAATGGAGATAAACCTATCATATCAACTTGCTTAGTTTTTCTGGTTGCTAACTGTAGGAATTAGGAGATGATTGCATGCTCATATTCTAGAACCTATAGCTCTTTTATAATTATTTCTCAATAATGATACTCTTTTTACACAGTTTCTTTTACTTTTTTCAATCATAGGCTGTAATCTGAAGATCTTCAACAACCAGGAATTTGCTGCTCTTCTGGCTCAGTCTGTTAATCAGGGTTTTGAAGCCGTGTATCAGCTAACTAGAATGTGCACCATAAGAATGAGTTTTGTGAAAGGGTGGGGAGCAGAATATCGGTATGAAATACATACTTAGTTCAATTTTCACAATGTAATTTCTTTTTATCTCATTCTTTGCATCTTCTGGAGTTCATTTTTATCTGTGTATTGAGGTAATGGAATCAGTAGATCTTTATGTAAAATGATGAAAGAAAGTTGGTGGCCTCTGGATTCAAAACTATTGCATGTTACTGGGCTGGCATTATAGAAGATATGATTAAAACATATATAGGTATGTATTTTAATGTAATGCACAGTGTTATACCATAAAAGGGGCATATTTGAAAGTTTATGTCAGTTCATGGAAAGAGACGTTTTCCCTATTGATGGCACATGATTTGGTCTAAAAGATCAGTAGGATTTAAGTATTCATAGATGGGGGTGGTAAGCAGGGTGGGAAGTGATAATCCTGACAATAGAGTAGCAGTTTAATGTGGAGTATAGAAAGTAGAGAAAAATGAGGCTGAACAAGTAAGTTGAGGTGAGTTGAATATAGGTGAAGAGGTGGAACTTTATTCAGGAGTAGAAGGGGTACTTGCTGCAAGCACTGTGCTGTGTTTTAAATGCAGTATCTCAGAATTACTGTTTCTATTGTTACTCCTTTCCCTATAAGGTTTAAATATGTGAAATTGCTATCTTTGTAGGTAACAAATGATTCAAATTAATACATAATTGAAAATAGGCTTAGAAAAGTTTGATAATTTGCCCAGGGTCACATTGTAAGTGTTTGAGATGGAACTGAAAGACAGCTCTCCTGACTCTTACCTCTTCTCTAAGGATCGTAGTGACAATTGAATAACTGAGTTTTACGAAAACTAATGTGTCAGCAGTGGATGAGATAGACTAGGTTATTACTAAATTAACTAATTGATTGGATTCCACATCAGAGAGAGGGAAGACTTCTTCACCATATTAAAGGATAGAACTTAAGTAAAATACTCTTTCTTTATTCTGATTGCTTACTCTCTCTGCATGCCTGCTTAGGAAATACTCATATAGTATAGTAATTGTATTCCTGCTTCATCCAGCAATTTGGTCCCTTCAGAATTTATTTCATTTGATTTGGACTTGATTCCCTGTCTTAAACAAGTTTTGTGAGACATCTGACTATTGAGATGGTGAAGTTTGAGGTCTGCTTGTTGAATAATACTTTTACATACAAGTCTCTATATCCTAGAATGAAGACTTGTCACTATTTTGTCTGACTTACATCGGTCAAATAATTCATTTTGTGATTTTGCTATGGTTCTCTTTTGATCAGTACCCTTTTGAGATGTGATAACCTTTAAAGAATGGTGAATGCTGTTTTTCAAAACTTTGGACTTCACTCAATGTGAGTTGATAGTAAAATCAGATTCAGTGGTATACATCTGATAGAAAGTTTTCAGGTCAGACTTTTTCTTTTCCTGCAAAATGTTAGAACAATGCAGAGAATATGGTTGGAATTTAGTGGAATTAAGAGTGAACTGCATAGGACAGGGAGAATTCCATATATATCTATAGGTCTTCTGCTAAGAATAGTTTTATTTTTTTTAGTTGGTAGAAAGAGATACTGCCCATCATTCACTGTGGACTGTATCATTCTTTAACACAGAGATAAATTAAAATCTATAATTATAAGCAGTAATACACAGTATGTTTTTATAGATATTTGTAGTCAAGTACTTTGGATAATCAAGTAGTTTACTATAACATTTACATGTCAAAATGTCAAATACCCACATATCTGTGAACTGTGGGTAGCTACCAGGAACTTTTTGTCTTTATTGATGCTGAAGCTGAGGAGGTAGACTGATGGTTAGGTTTCTAAAACCATTATTCAATTTCGTCAGTGCCAACTTGATTGTCAACATAACAACTAGGAAATGTAGTAAACAAGGAATTTACATGTATGAAGAATTCATTTTAAATTGAGAAATGTGTCTGAGTTAAGTGAACAGAAGTGAGTAAACAGATAGGAGGGATGGATCATGTTTCAGGTACAGTTGTGCCCAAATAAGTGTAGTGGCAGTCTTCTTCAACCTACTTCCTTTCTGTGACCTAGATTAAGAATTAATTCTGAAGGGGAAGTGGCAGGGGGAGGGGAAGGTAGCCTCTACCATTATTAAGCTGTCTACCACAGTGGTCACTAGAGTTTGCACCCTCCGGGAAATTTTGGGAAACAGGGAACGTACAGAATTATCCCACCCAGGGGAGAAGGAAGTGCTGGCTGTGTAAATGTCAGTTGGTTGAGGGCTGCTCCTGGGGATGTTAATTTCCTGGCACCTTTCGCCTACTACACATGTGGGCATGACAGAGAAGTTCTCGGCATAGAATTCAGATACTTGCAATTGGAAGTTGGCTAGAGCATGGTGAAAAATCCGAAGGGTATAGTGGGGGCACTGACACTTATCTGCTACAGAAAATCTCATCCTTGGGAATAGTTTTAAGCTGTATTGCTTGGAGATGAAGACTTGATAATGGACTTTTCTCGTGTTTGAAGGGCTGTTACTTTGTAGAAACAAGCAGGTTTATTGACTTATTCTATATAGCAAATAAGGCAGAACTAAAATCAGTGCATAGAAGTGACAAGATCACATTGAATACATAATTCCCAGAGAGTAGCCTTTTTTCTTGAAGCACTAGAGGTGTTTTTTATTAAAAGCCTGAATGATGTTGCTAAAAGGAATGTTATTCACTGGCTTTGTCAGGGTAAGTTGAACTCTAACATTCTCTGATAAGGATTTAGCTTGGGTCAAAGTTGTGTTTTTGTTTTGGTATACTTTTAAATTTGAACTATGTTCTATGTAGACTCCATTTGCTATTTTAGTATTCACTCTTCTGTGGTTGATTTAATTAATACATAGGGTGACCATATGTCTCTCTCAGTTTGCTTGGGACAGTCCTGGTTTATATCTCTCCTTATAGCCTGATTATTAATAGTGCCTACATTCTGTCTCAGAGGTGTCCCATTTTGGACGAATGGATAAATAATAAGGTCACCTTACTAATTGTAATTTGATGGGAAATGAATACTTTTGTAGATCTCTTAAAAAGAAGAAAAAAGACACTGCAAGTACTTTGAAGATCAGCCATTTTCAAAATAATTATCACATGTCCAAAATTTACTATTCCAAAGAAATTAGATATTAGTGTATACAACCTTTTAATTTCATAATCCTTTTTTTGTATTGTTTGAAACAGAAGGCAGACGGTAACAAGTACCCCTTGCTGGATTGAACTTCATCTGAATGGACCTCTACAGTGGTTGGACAAAGTGTTAACTCAGATGGGATCCCCTTCAGTGCGTTGCTCAAGCATGTCATAAAGCTTCGTCACCAATCAAGTCCCATCAAAAGACTTAATGTAACAACTCTTCTGTCATAGTATTTGTGTGTGGTCCCCATGGACTGTTGACTATCCAAAAATTCAAGAGAGAAAACAGCACTTGAGGTCTCATCAGTTAAAGCACCTTGTGGAATCTGTTTCCTATATTTGAATATTAGATGGGAAAATTAGTGTCTAGAAATACCCTTCCATAAAGGAGGAAGAGAAGATTTTAAAGACTTAAATGATGTCTTATTGGGCATAAAACTGAGTGTCCCAAAGGTTTATTAAAAACAATAGTAGTTATGTGTACAGGTAATGTATCATGATACAGTATCACAGTATTGTGCTGTTTATATACATTTTTAGTTTGCATAAATGAGGTGTGTGTGTGCTGCTTCTCGATCTAAGCAAGCCTTTATAAAGTTATAGCACCTAATCTGTTATTCCCACTTCTCTGTTATTTTTGTGTGTCTTTTTTAATATATAATATATATCAAGATTTTCAAATTATCATTTAGAAGCAAATTTTCCTTGTAGAAAAACTAATTTTTCTGCCTTTTACCAAAAATAAACTCTTGGGGGAAGAAAAATGGATTAACTTTTGAAATCCTTGACCTTAATGTGTTCAGTGGGGCTTAAACAGTCATTCTTTTTGTGTTTTTTTTTTTATTTACTGCTAAATGTTATTATAAGGAAACCGTACTGAAAATCTTTCCAAGCCTCTTGTCTCCATTCCCACTTTTGTCCTGATACCAAAACAGCGTAGCATGACATCATCACCAGTAATAGCTGCACTGATATTGCTGGCACCAGTTAATTCTGGTGTATAGTAAACATTCATACAGAGTAAGTCCCCTTGTCTTACACTAAATTTCAACAGGTGATAATTGACTTGTATAACCTAGCAGTGTATTGATTTGTCCTTCCACCTCATAAAAAATGCACAGGTGGTAGTATGATTATTTTCAGGGATATGCTAGAATTACTTCAATATATTTATCCTTTTTTTAAAGCTAATCTATAAATATAAATACCCTTTTTTAAAGGGTATTTTAAAATAGTTCAACAGCAGACCTTCTGCTCTTCGAATTGAATAGTTCCATTCGATTTAGTTACCTGATTGTATTATGAAGTGGACCTTTTGTAAATATAATTGTTTCTGCAAAATACCTAGAAAAGTAATGCTAAGGTATGATCAGCAGGTAAGGGTCATTGTTTTTAAAGTATGTTGTATTCAATTTATAAATTGAATGTTATTCTATATAATAATGAATTCAGAATTTTAAAAATTGGGGGAGAAGCCATTTAGTAAGTTTTTTAGCTTATTACCTGCAATCTGAGCTGTTCTTAACTAATCCTGGATATGTGGTTGACCATATTTTATGCTCTGCAGTGCGAGGAGATTCCAGAAGCTCTGTTGGTAGTCCATTCTGCAGCAGATAGTTACTATGTCTAAGGTTGACTCATTGCAGTTTAAACATTTCTTGTTTGCATCTCAGTAGAAATGGTAAATAACCACTCTTGATCCTCTTTTCGTAAATTTTCATATTTTTGAAGATAGGTGTTTTTGGTACTTGGTCTTGGAAATCATATTCACCTGTATCTATAAGTGTCATTTCGATATTTTCAGCATTTGGTTGTTTTGTATTGGAAACTCCCCACTTTCCTATATTTGTGTGTATATGTATGTGTTCATGTAAATTTGGTATGGTAATTTTTTATTCACTCGACAAATATTTATTGTTCACCTCTTATGTGCCAGGAACTTTCTTAGCCTTTGGGTAAAAGGTGAACAAGACAGCTACAGTTCCTGCCTTTGCTGAAACAGCAGTTACACTAACCCTTAATCATCTTACTTGTCTGTGAAGGAGATAAACAGGGTACTGTGCTAGAGAATAACACATGGGATGCTTCAGGTAGGACATCAAGAACATCTCTAAGGAAGTGATGCTGGAACTCACACCTGCCATTGAAGGAGCAAGCAACGTGAAGAGCCAGGGGAGATAAGCATTCCTGGCGAAGAGAACAGCATCACATGCAAAGGTTCATATACTAAAGGAAACTCATGAGTAGGTATTAATGCTTTATATAGAAACCTCTATACAAATCCAAACTTGAAGATCAGAATGGTTCTACAGTTTTATAATATGTTGAAGGTGGCCTTATTTTGTGATAGTCTGCTTCATATCATTCTCACTAATACACGTTCCTCCTCAAACTTTTGCTGTAAAAATTTCTCATTTGCACCAGGTCAGTACCAATTAATTTAACAACCGTTTCCTGTGCAAACTCTCACCATTGCAGTGACCTGCTGCTTGTTTCCGGACTTCTTGCTGCCGACTATGACTTCTGCCCATCCTGTGATTAGAGTAAATGTCCCAGGTATTACCACTTTCAGGTGGGCTGGAGATGACGAGTGGCACCTCTGCCCTTTGGAAGTTTTTACTTACTTAAGAACTTGTAGTGATGTTAGGGAATAGTTCTGGGGGCATAGAACAACTTTGAAAGTGGTAGAAGATCCTGGCAGTTAACTCCTGCATCAATATGCTAAATGAAGCAGTGTCTACTATGGCATTTCAATAGTGGAGCACATCTCTGCAATTCTGATGTGATTTTTCTGTAAAATAAGAAATTCGGACTCTTTGGAAATACCTGTTGTGTTGAGTAGTTATACGTATTGAGCAGTCGACTTCATCATGGTGGTGAATACGTTTGTGTGGATATGTTTAATGCTTTTTAATGAGATACTGGTTTTTGCATTTTACCTGCTGTGGCCTAATTTTTATTGATTTCTCTCCCCTTTCTAGGTGTGGTTTTCTTTCTTTTAAGTGATAGGGTCTCCTCTTTGTTGAGTTTTGTCTTTATTAAACTAACAACATTATTTAGAATTTATCTTCCACAGTACTGGTGATTTTCTCAGTTAAACAACCTGAGAACTGAATGACCATGCTTTCTATCACATTTCTAAGACGAATGGTGGTTTTCCCAGTGGGTTCTACAGAAATACATTGGGGGCTGGCTTGGGGGCTTGGAGGCTGGTGAAGTTTCCATGTCTTTGATCTAACCAGTGTCAGCTTCATTGGTATTCTATATTCAAGTCCTACATAAGACTTTTTTTTGAAAAAAAAGAGTTTGATTGTTTTCTAAAACAGGTTTGAAAAGCCTTTATAACCAGTGGCTAAGAAAATGTAACTGGATTTAGACCAGCCTTTTAGAATACCACTGATTGTGCTCTTTTCATTCTGCTTTCAAGAAGCTTTCGTGATTAGGTTTGAACTGTACCCGTTATATACTGATTATACATTATGATATACATTCAGTCAATAAACATTTGTTGATGCCTGTTGTTTAGTCCGCCACTGTGATAAATTTTGAGTAATGAAAAGGTGAGTAGGATGTGGTCCTGACCCTTGAGCTGTACTTGGTCTTGTGAAGTCAATACCTACCATTTTGCCAGAAGGAAATCTGCCTAACTTTTCTTGAAAGCTAAATATTCTGAGTATATATGTACAAATTGTTTAATATCTAGTTATAATTTTTACCAAACTGTATTCAGTTTTGCTCGATTTATCTGTCTTTTTAAACATTATCAGATTTTTCTCTTTTGTTAAAATTATTTTAATTTCACTTTATTTGTGCCTTTATTGTCAGTTTCTTCAAGACTAAGACTTTGAAGGTGAAAAACAATCAGTCCTAGTGTCTTACTAGTTGAAATAAAACAGAAGAGAGTATATACCCAGTTGGTTTCTCTACCTCTTCCTAAAGCTACCCCCATATATACCCTTAAGATCCTTCTTTTTTTTTTTTTAATTGCTAAATACTTTGGGAATTTATTCAGTATTAGGCACCCTCCTTGTCTGAGGGTAGAATAGGTTGGCATATAAAGTAACACAAGGCAATCATCACTTAAAATCTGTCTTCATATACAGTCTTTGCTTTAAAAGGTGAACATTCCAGTTTCCCAGTTTGGCCCGCTCTCCATGCCAAGGCCTCCCACCCCCACCCCACCCACAAGTATCTTCTTTAGATAACTAAGTAATCTGTGGACATGAGCAATGAGTGATCTTTTTTCTTACTCTGATCTAGGGCTTTGATGTTTAGACATATCAAATGTTTTCTTTCTGTTCATCAACTGAATTTTATTCTTCCTCCCTTCTCCTGACAACATGTATACAGGTGGTACTTGCTGGTTGCCCTTTTTCCTGTCAGCCATATTTTATCTGCACATATCAGAATGTTTCTCTCCTTTGAACTTTCTAACCAAAAAAAGGAGGGTGCTTTTCATGCCCAAGTCCTAATTTCTTTACCAGGAAGGTTGATAAGCTCAAATTGGTCAGTCAATTAAATCCTAAAAATTGCTCAGAAATTCTTTGCAGTTAAATGTCTTTGTGACTGGCAGTTGACATAAATTATCAGATTCTATTTTAATTCATGTTGAAGCTAATGAACTTTTCTGGCAGTTGGCAGCCAGTGTCTTCCCTATACCAGCTCTGTTTCCATCTTGAAGCATATTGGATTGTTACAACATGTATTTAGTACAATCAGGAGCAATGAGGATAGTGTGTGGTCTCCAGAAGTAGTCAGTCCTGCTGTTGAATTCCTTTATACCTTCCTTTTCAAATTTTCATTAATGTTTTGTTTGTGTAGACTACTTTTTATATGTGGTGATTGAAGGGCAAATTATTTCTTGGAGTAAAATTCTTGTTTTGAGCCTCACAACCAGGAAATATGAGCTATACTCAATAGCCTCATGATAGTCTTTATGATAAGAACTTGTCTCATATGTTCATGTAATTTCTTGAGTAGGAGCTATTTTATCTTGGATATTATAGCTACCTTAAT
Organism: Indri indri; assembly: GCA_004363605.1. Lineage (NCBI taxonomy): Eukaryota > Metazoa > Chordata > Mammalia > Primates > Indriidae > Indri > Indri indri. The sequence continues at coordinate 234,862 of RJWJ010000072.1, forward strand.
ATATAGCAGAACTGCCTCAGTCTTTTTAGTAGAAAATAAAGTATATAATGTATGTATGAAATTATATATATACACACACATACACACATAGAAAACTAACACATGGGGTCATTTTAACAGTGTTAAATGATTCCATTGTTTATATCTCACATCTCAGTAAAAAGTTCTTAATTTGCTTGTAGATTTTCCTTTTATGGACAGACCACCAGAATAGATTTTTTTTTTCTGCCAGAGTCCTAATTTGGCAGTTCAGTTAGTATGCCATTTTTAGGCAACTTGACAACTAAGAATCATAGCCAGAATTCATTAACATCAAATACAGGTCTGTCATATACCCCTTCACTAAATTATTACATGTCCAACGGTCTCTGGAACATACTAACTTAGGGTTGACTTTTCTTCCTTCCTTTCCTTTCTTCCCTCCCTCTCTGTTTTCCTTCCCTCCCTCTCCCCTTTCCCTCTCTTCCCTTTCCCTCTCCTTTTCCCTTTCCCTCTCCTTTTCCCTTTCTCTTTCCCTTCCCTTTCCTTTTTTCCCTTTTCGCTTCCCTTCCCTTTCTTCTTCTTCCCCCCTCCTTCCTTCCCCGCTTCTACCCTTCCTTCCTTCCTCCCTCCCTCCCTCCTTAATTCTTCTTCCCTTGGTGTGACGCTACTGCCTAAGTTACCCAGGGAAGTACCACTGCGAGGTCAGATTTTCCTGTATCTTACAGCCTGAAGGTGATCTGATTTTCTTGGCTGTGCTCAACAGAATTGGATTTTCCTAGGTTTCTTGGGCCATCCCTGAACAGGGGTTCTGGCCAGAGCATGTTAACCTTAGTTAATTTCAGTGTCATTTGGTTTGCTGCCATGAGATCCATAGTGGACCCAACAATTCACCATTGCAAGGAAAATGACATTCTCCTATCCTCCAAAGAAGTAAGTAAGAGCTCTTAGTTTCTCCAAAATTCCCAATGTGCTCTTCTGGGTGGGGGATAGAGATAAGGATTTACTTACTATTTCTAATTAAAGGTGATAATTTATTGAACAGTGAGATCTGTAATATATTGATTTTAGGACAAAAGTGAAGTTACAGAATTATAAAAATACATATTATATATTTTCCATTTCTCACAAGTGATTGTTCTTTTTCCCTGTGGCTTTAAAGTTTTCGGCTATTTTACAGTGTTAGTCACTAGGTAACTTGGCATATTTCTAGTTTTATATTAAGTTCTACCCTTTACAATGCTGTATCATAAAGTTGGTTCTCAGCATTTGTCTGTAGGAATAGAAATCTTATTAAGGTCTCTGTTCTTCCACTAAGATTTTCCTTTTTTCAGTAAGACCTTAGGAAAATATGTTTGCCATTGTTATTATTCACATTCTTGATCAAACTGAAAAAAAAGTTGATGAGAAACTGTAGGGTCATTTTCTGATGATTATATGTACCTGCCTTAAAAATGTGATCATTTGTTGGTTTATGTAACTAATACACACAGATTAATTAAACTTGTGAGAAGTAATTATCATATATGTAACAAGTAGCTAACATGCATGAGTTTTGAGGTTTGTTTTTTTCTTTTTAAACCCTATTTCTTGGCAAAATGCAGAAGCCAAATTAGTATTTTCTTATACCAGCTTTACTTCAGACCTCATTTTTGGTTTTTTTGACCCTGGCTTTTAAGACATAAATATTTGTATCTTTTTATTAGTGATAGTGAAGCTGTGACACTAACCATTTTATACAAAAGCAAGAAAAACTGTAGAGATTAAAATGGAAGTAGTTCTGTAGTTGTTAAACTAGATTACAGCATTGTAGGCAAAATAAAAATGTTCATATCTGAAAATATTCTTTTTGCCATCTTTTCCCAAGGCCAGACCTTCTGGTGGAGCGCAGTTAAAAGTAACATTCTGGGCCTTTGTAATCTGCGGGAAGTATCTCCAGTTGGCAATCTTCTTTTCAATATATGACGGAAAAATGTGGGAAATAGTTGGCATAAGAATGTTTTCGCCTAAAAAAAGAATGTGAAAAGACCTACAAAACTGGATTAATCTCAAAAAGATACAATAAAATACTATATAACTGGACAAAGCCAGAAGAACCTTGAGAAGATTTGTCTGAAAACTGATTTCAAGAGTGAACTTTGATACACTGCTCACTAATTTGCTTGATTACTACCAACTATTCTTAAAGTTACTGCCTTTGAATAAGCTATTTCTGGACTTCCTAGCCTTGTAGCAAGCTTGGAGGAACTAGCCATTAGCAAATGACCTAAAAGTGTTTGTGGGGGTGGCTAATGCCCTCAAAGGTAGCCTTATGCTCTTGAAAATTCTTACCTTTTCTCTAGCAATTTTAAGGGAGGAGCCAGTGGTGTTTTTAGGGTGGCCAGCTGCCCTGGTGTTGCCTGGCACCGAGGGGTTTTCTGGATGCAGGACGTCTGTTGCTAAACCCAGGCAAGTCCCAGGCACACCAGGAAGAGCTGAGCACTTCAGGTGTTCTTGTGATTTGCCCTCACTTCCTTATGTTGTCATAGGGCAGCTGAACTTAGTAGCAACTATGGCTGTCAACATTTCTGATACTTAATGGGATATGTGTCCTCCGATCACATATTACTATGGGTAGAGCATGACATTTATATCAAATAATAGCTATATAAGTACCATCGTGGTGGTGAGACTAACACTGGTCCAGCAAAGGTAACTGGTGGTTTAATGAACAGAGAAGAGGCAACTAGATAGCTAAATTCTTCTGAACCTATGTGCAGATGTAAGTACAGATCATGTGTCCTTATGGAGTTTAATCTGAAATTTAAATTTTTCACAGTAAAAGAAAACTGAGTGTGATTGTGGATGTCTTCTTGTGAGAGAAAATAACGGCCTTTGATGCTCTGGCCTGTACTGCATTTTCCAGTCTGTCCTATTCAAGAAACTAGAATGTGGTATTATATTTCTTTTGGTGACTGTTGTATTGAAATTATTAAATGCATCGGTCAATGGCAGGTGAAGGAATTGAGTGTCCTGATACAGACTGAACAGTTGCTCTCAATTCCCTAGCCTCCTACTCCTAAGGTGCTTACCAGCTAGAACACTGAGCACGTGAGGTGGGATTTTTCTAATACGGCATTAGCTTTGTAATGCAATATGATGGATGCAGACTCTGTTCTTGTTTCCCTCCGGTAGTCCTCAGTGGCTGCATCCTCTGTGCACTGTGATGGAGATGTATGTTAACTGTGTTCTTTGTAAGCTTTCATTCTATGATTGTCAAAAGTATGATGTGGTCCTTTTTATTAAACAATGAGCTGAGGCTTTATTACAGCTGGTTTTCAAGTTAAAATTGTTGAATACTGATTTCCTTTCCCCACCCACACCAAATATTTTAGTCTATTTAAAGTACAAAAAAAAAAAAAAACCCAACTCTGCTTAAGAAAACATTGCTTTACATGTCCTGTGATTTCTGGTCAACTTTTATATATATTTATGTGCATCTGTATGTGCTTTCACTTTTTACCTTGTTTGCTCTCTACCTGTGTTAACAGTACTGTCACCATTGAAAGGTGGACAATGTTCCTAGCATTAAAAAAAAAGCCATTTGAGTTGTTCACTGTGTTACTATGGGACTAATTTTTAATTATTTAAATTGATTTTTATTTAAATTGATCTTTTTTGAGAGGAGATTACATTTTGGTGTTCACTTCCTAAATTATATAAGAAAACAAAAAAATTGTGTGTATTTCACATATCAAAGTAAGATCTTAAGAGTGTATCTTTTTATTTTTTAAATTTGGTGTTATGTAAAAAGATTATCCCCAGCCCCCTGGCAGACAGATAGGTACTGCTTAACATACTACACACATACACACACATTGCATAGTGCTAGTTATACACTTTAGTTCATTTCATAGCTTTCCTGTGCTGAATTATTGATTTAATACATAAGATTTTTGCTGTAAACAAAAATTAGAAGGTGACAAGTTTTACTCGTGAAATGTGCTTTTAACAAAAAAGCAAATATATTTTTTTTACAAGTCTTCATTGAAAAATACTAGATATGACATAATCTACTCATAATTAGTTGTATCATTGGCATGAAATAACGAAAAATTGAAGAAACTTTTTAGATCAGACAGACTTTCTTTGTGCTTTGCAAGAGTTGAGTTCTGTGGATGAATTAGTATTTTTCTGGTTTACAGACTGTTTTCTTCAAACAATTTTAAACATGCTTTAGGATGAAGCAAAAAGGGACCACAGAAGCTAAAATACACTATCCTGCTTGGCAGTGAACAGCCTGGGGACTAGCATAGTTTTATCAACAATTTTTTATTGGGGGAAAACTTATTTTTTTATTTCAAGGCGAGAATGTCATTTGCCACATTGGAAAAAAACTTAAACCAGGTTTACTAAAATTGTGACAACGTGCAACCATGTAAACAATCTTAAAGGATTCTTTAAACATTGATGTACAACATCCCTTTAGTTGACAAATGACTAGAGGAGATTGTTCTTGATTGTCACCTCACACTGGGAACACTTCCTACTGATTAGCTTGCTGTAATGACACTGATTATCTGTACCAGGAGATTTTTATAATGGCCCTAGTGTCCATAATTGCACATGCTCATCAAATGACTGAAGAGTTTGGGAGAAGTATTAAGGTATATGGCCTCTCTCTCTACTTGGCATATTCTTTTTTCCTCTTTTTTTCCAAAGATTGGAAGCCCTTTAGTGCAGGAAGCAAGCATGTTAGTATTAAACAAGATGTAAGTCAATGCAGTCATTTTAAGCACCATCTATGTCTAAGACCTAGCATGAAGATTCTTCATTTGCTACTGAAAAACATGTTTGTATCATATAGTTGTCCAACTTCCTTTTTGGCAAACTCAGGCTTTTCATCAAAATATGTAATGAATAGCCAGGCGTGGTAGCATGCATCCGTAGTCCCAGCTACTCTGGAGGCCGGTGCTAGAGGGTCACTTGAGCCCAGGAGTTCAAGACCAGCCTGGGCAATATAGACTCATCTCTAAAAGAGATTATATAATTAGTCCAACCTAGAAATTAAAGTTTACAAATGTAAAAACCCAAAAGAAACAGCCAATTTTATACATAACAAAAGCGGTCTTCTACTGCAGTAAATATGCATGGAAATATTCATATAATTGGTTTAACCGATAATTTTATTAAAAAGCAAATGTCATGCTACTTTGCACATAGTTAAGACTTTGTAATAATGATCTTAAAATCAGCCACATCAGTAGAAGGCAAGATGGAATCAGACTTACAGGTAACAAGTTTTGCAATAAGTCAACATGCTTAGAAACTAAGTATTCTCTTTAGGAAGCTACAAGAGAATGTGTTACTGTGCTCCAGTTCAAGCTTACGTAACCGTATTGGTTATAGAATAAATGGAGTTTTGAGGTGGGGATTTGCCAGTTTTTACATTCTGTCTTCAAAAGTTTTGTTGGCTGCCTCTGCACGTTTCTTAATGTTATGTGGTAATAAGGTTACTTTAAAAGTTTTAAAGAAGTTTATTAAAGAGATGTGATCACAGAGAAGGTGCTTCTGAACTGAACAATGGTCCAGGAAGAAGACGGACAAAATACTGTTTAAACCCAGTGTTCAATGGCAAATTCAATTTGGAGAGAATGGAGAAGACTTTGGAAGGAAGTCAAAATGAGGTTTTGGAACAGAATTCTTGCTCATGTCTGAATGTGCATGCATGAAAACTGGACAAAATACTGAGCTACTGCCATATATGGTGAGTAGAAAATTGATAACAGGCTGAAGAGACGCTACTGTGAAGCGCACATCTAATAATAGAGCCTATGGTGTAGCTCAGAGTTAAAAGCCATAGATACCTGTATGCTTTGGGTTTCATAGTCTACATTGAAGTTGTACTACTGAGCAGTCACTTTGGGATAATGGTTCTGAGAATACCAGCCATAACCCAGCCAAGGATGGGCTGCATGTTTTTGGGTGGAAAAGTTGCTACATATACACTGGTAGCCTATGTGTATGTGTAAATGAAACTTGATATTTTGCTCACTTATAGCTTGCTCACTTACAGATTGTCTAGAGAACCTACTGAAATTTTAACAGAATTATATGTATGTGTGGATTTTCTGGTAAGTATCAAATCATTGGAGGCCTTAACCACTGCCCAACAGCAGTTCTCTACTGAGACCACCTATCTTGAACATAAGCTAGAAATTCACGTATTGATTTTAAATCTTACTAGTTCTTTTTTTTTTTCCATGAGAGATTTTATCTCTAAACTATTTTGACTTGTGGGCAGTATTTGGTCACACTATTTATTAAAATATATGTGCCATGTAAATAAGATTTTAGTGCAAATGATGACTCACTTTTAAATGATTGTTTAAAAGTCTGTCAGAATTACAGTGGGAAAAAACGAAGATTTAAACAAGCCTAGCTTACCATCTGGAATAAAAGTATTTTATAGGAATATCTAGGTTGCCCTTTTATATTGAAAAAACAGATTAGTGTCTTTGTTTTACCCAAGAACCACAGCTACTTCATTCCAACTTTTAAATCAAGATCTTGAATAATAGCATGTGGTATGAACACATTTTTAAAACATACATAGTCAATCACAAACACATTTTCTAAGGAATTGAATTTTAAAGAGATAATCGAATGCTTTCATCTGTAACAGAATTAGGGGTGATGCTCTGAAGCTGTTAAAGGGGGGATTTTCTGCTACAAGTCACATGCGTAAAGGAAATAAGCAAAGGAAAGTTCAGATTTTTAATTCTAAAATGAAAACCGCTGACAAAATGTTTTTTAAAAGTTTAATTTTTAGCTAAGGCATTATTTTCTGTCCTTTATCATTTCAGTATCCAGGCACTTAAATTTAACATAAAATCAAATGTAAGTTAATAAAATCTATATAGATTTAGTAAAGTAAATTTTGGAGTTCAAGGTTTCTAACAATTTGTGTATAGCATGTCATATGGTATGATTTTTATTTGTCGAAATGTCAACTTCATTCTTTCTGTGCCCTGCTTCCCCTTTTGTTCTAGTCTGTTCCTAACCCCCTGCAATTAAAGAAGTCCCTAAAAAAAACTGCCTTATCTTAGAATACTTAATTGATTTGTTTTAGTATTTTTTCAGAATCAAAATTTCAAAAGGGAAAACTGTCTAAGAATCTGGCTTATTCATATATTCTTCAAAAGATCACCTTTGAAAGTAGGTATGTATTTTGTGTATCCACTCTTCCCCAATTTATATCTGACCATTGTTAAGAGCCAATTTGTTTTTTTTTTTTTTCCCTAACCAGCATTGCCACCAAGGAATAACTAATCTTGGCTGGAAAGGGGTATTGATTATAAAGTCCTTTCTAAGATTAAACTGGAAAGTGGGTGTTCTATATGATTTAGTCTCTGTGGTTGTCTAGGTATTTTCTCAAGTGGGATTAGCAGTATCTTAAAGACCATTTTAACAAGAATGCTGAGGATAGAATGCTTGAAGAAATAGTCCTGTAACGGTCAAATACTTTAGTTATCTTAGATGGTGGAATAAAAACTCAGTTGCCTTCTTTGAACAAACTTTCTCAGTCTGTAATGACTTGGGACAGAATAACATTCTGTAGTTTTAAGCCTTGGTTATCATTTCTGATGTAATGGAAAATGCAGTTGGACTTAGAGGTCTGAGACTTTGACCCTGATTGTGCCAATTTATGTGACTTTAGATAAATCATTTCATCAGTCTGCCTCAAAGTTCCCCATTTCCTCAAATTCTTCCAAAATGGTGAAATTAATTTTCAGGGTGGTTATGAGGATTAAAAGAGAGCACTGGAGAGAGCATTTAGCTGACAGTGGCTGCTCAGTATTGGATAGCAGTCTGCACAGAATACAAAATATCGGGAGATGCTAACTGTGAAGGTTTACTAACAAATCTTTCTCCCAGAAAAGTTGCAAATGAGATGTCAAACTCAGAAATGTCAAATAAATTAAAACCTATTTGCGCAATTACCTATTACCACAAAAGTAATGCATGATAGCCACACGTGTGTGCACACACACACACAACCAGTGGTGTGCAATAATAAAAATTCAGTTTATGAGTTAGGTTGGTGATTTTGGCTGGGTGTCTCTGGGGATCACATGACTGGGAGTTAACACTGTCTAAACTCTGAGCCTGGCCTGTATGTAACTAGAAGAGTTCACATCATAAGAGATAGAAAGAATCGTTAACTCAGAGACACCTTTTCTCTTAATCATGAACATTTACATTCATTAATGCCATTTCCAAAATCTTTCTGGGACCTCTTATATGCAAAGATATATCTACCTGCTATACTTTACGCTGGCCATTTTTACAAGCGTGGAGTGCTTTAGGAAGCTTTCTTAGTAATGCTTTAGCAATAATTTGGTCGACTGATCAAGGTATATTTTAACTCTCATACTGAATTTTTTAAAAGACCACACTTAATCTGTGCCCTGTTTCTATGTTACTGGCTTAAAAACTGCTTAGACTTGTTTCTGCTACTTGAGGGGATCAGGAAGTGAGCTTCTCTTTGGTGATGGCAGCTGCGCTTGGTAGCCCTAGAAAGTGAAGTCAACATCAATCTTCAAGTTTTGTGTGCCTGTCTTAGTCTGTTTTGTGTTGCTGTAACAGAATACCTGAGGTGGGGTAATTTATTTTTTGAAAGAGGCTTATTTTGCTCATGGTTCTGCAGACTGGGAAGTTGAAGGGCATGGCCCTGGCTTCTGGCAAGGGCTTTCGTGCTGCATCATAACACGATGGAGAAGGACAAAGGGGAAGCAAACACGTGCACACAGGAAGAGAAAACTTGCTTTTTAACGACCAGCTCTCAAGAGAACTAATCCAGCCTCAAGAGATCAATAACTCACCTCAGGAACGGCACCAAGGTCATTCATGAGGAATCTGCCCCCATGACCCAAACTTCACCCATTAGACACCACCTCCCAACACCAGCACATTGGGGTCAGATTTATTTTGGTGGGAACAAACCATATGCAAACCATAGCCATTCCCAATGTTTCTTTACCAAAATTTTCAAAGAACGGAATATATTTCTCCTTGAATATATTTAAATGGGCTCCCCTTCCCTGCACTCATTTTGAATGGTCCCACAACTTCTTTGGATTATCACATTCCTGTAAATACACAAAATATTTAGTATCTTTTACTGGCATCCTAGTGGATGGGACTTTTTAAAAATATTTTTTGTTGGTTTCAGACTTTCTAATATTCCCATTATTTTTGTAAAATACAAAAGCCCCAATGAAAAATCATCCAGATTCCAACAACCAGAGAAAACCACTGCTTGGCATATGTTTTTTCTAGTCTTACTTGAATGTGTATGTATATTCAATGGGAAATGTTTGAAGCTTCACTAATAGCACATTCAGTTAGAGAAAGCTGTTACAAATCATAAGAAAAATCTAAAATGCACTAAGGCCACTAGCAGGCTGTAATGGACACATAAAAATGTAATTTTTTAACTTGCTTTGAAGACCACAAAAGATCTCGTAGTCTATTTGGTGTTTGAAGTTATATGTAAAAATTTTAGACATACTTTTCATGTGTGATTTTTTTCGATGTACTCTAAATTTAGTATACTGTACTTTGATTAGTGTGTGTGGAACCAAATGTTTCTATGTCTTGTCTATTCCAAGTGTCCCAAAATAAAAGTGTACAGTGAAACCAAAGAATATTGTTGATCGGCTAGCATTTAGTGTTCAGTTACAACGAACTGTCAACCTAAATAACAGAGGCTGCCTGAAAGAAGATGGTATTTATTTGAGAATAGAGCATTGCAGTGGGAATACACATGCCATAGTAAACTATGTGCATATTCAGGGAGGCAAAGAGAGACAAAGAATTTTTTTTTTTTTTTTTTTTTTTGAGACAGTTTCACTCTCTTGCATGGGGCGAGTGCCGTGGCGTCAGCCTAGCTCACAGCAACCTCAAACTCCTGGGCTCGAGCAATCCTACTGTCCCAGCCTCCCGAGTAGCTGGGACTACAGGCATGTGCCACCATGCCCAGCTAATTTTTTCTCTATATATTTTTAGCTGTCCAATTAATTTCTTTCTATTTTTGGTAGAGATGGGGTCTCGCTCTTGCTCAGGCTGGTCTGGAACTCCTGAGCTCAGGATGATCCGCCCGCCTCGGCCTCCCAGAGTGCTAGGATTACAGGCGTGAGCCACCGCGCCCTGCCAGAGACAAAGAATTTTAAAGGAAAAGTCACATAATTGTTTTGAGATAATTATTGTTGGCTACAAGGATCAATAACAAGGGCAATGCCAGTCGGGGGTTGGACAGGCAGTTACTGGACAGATGTCCTCACAGAAGTATTTTGTGTATGAGGTTCTGGTAGCCTTTGTGCAAGGTGTTGTATTTTTCCCCAGAATCTTTTGTGATGGTTTTGTTAGTAGGCATTTATGCAGGAGAACCCTCTCTCCATGGACTTCCCAGGCTCTCTTTGTCAGGGTTTGGGTTGTTTTTGTTTTTTTTTTTTAAACAAGCGACTGTATTTTGAGTTTGACAACTTTAACATTTCCCTTTTTTTGATCAAGCTCTTTCTCTGAAATCATCGGTAATTATTGTCCTGTAGTTAGATTTGATTGTCCCTTCGCACGAGGATGGACCTGTCCCAGATTGTTGGCCTGGGCCTGCGTAGGGAGGGAGTGATTGGTGATTGGGTGTCAGTGGTAAAAACCCTTTTAAGCCATAATTGAGCAAGCAGGGAGGTTTGAAAGGAGTAATGCTCAGACTAAGTTTACCTAGATAGGGTCCATTATTAAGTTTAATTTTGTTTGTTTCATAGTTTCTTGCTGTCATCTTAAAGTGCTGGGCTAGCATTATTCTGTTAAGAATTACACCTCTGCAAAAACTTAACAAGTAACAGAAAGTTTAAAAATGGAAAATACAAAGTAAAATTAATAGTAATATGACAATCCCGGTTTGCAAAATGGTTTTGAGCCATGACTCTAGGCTTAAAGGCAACCGATTGAATAAATCAAATGACTGTTATTCTGTCAAGTGAAAAACGTAGGCATTAAGAGAGATAAGAGTCTCATTATAATATGGTGTCTTATTCCAACGTCTTGGAAAAAGCTGTCTACGGTGTGAAACCATCAACTTGTCCTGCTTAGCAGTTTGCACGTCTCTAGTTACAGCACCAGTCAGTTTGGCGAGCTTTTTGTGTGGCCTGTACGTGGGGCATGAAACTGTTCTTTACGATTGATCTAGTTTCAGCTTATTAGGCTTTAAGAACAGAGCAATTTTTGTTCGTAGTGAGAGAGTTGTAGGAAATTAGGAAAATTCAGCATCTAGTCCAGTCTGCAGGTAGATAAACAAGAACTTGAAAACTCTGCACAGAGCTACAGTCTAATAAGTGTATTATAGCTTTCTTTAGAAACATAAAAAAGTCATCCTGATTTTTACCAAAGATAGAGTAAGACAAATTTGTAAAATAAGTTCAGTTTTACCAAACTTTGCCTGTAAGAATAGTGATTTGACCACATAGTAATCTCAGATTTGAAAACCTTTTGAGTCTAGGAAGCCAAATCAAGGTAGACTTTAGATTTTACCTAGTTTCAAGGTTCATAGGCCTGCCAGGAAATGACAGTTTGATTCACTCACTGTAATGCTGGAAACACTTGAAGCCAGGCATTCTTTGCATGTTCTTAAATATGACATTTCAGTCAAAGCCTTGGCAATATAACCAGTGTTTCTAATTGTATCCTGTTATAAAGAGAGAACAGATTTTTATTGAATTTATGCAAATAGCCATATTACTATAAGAATATGTAAAATAGTTTCCAAATTTTGGAGAGATCAGGTAAGGAGAAAAAGCAAATGTTTCCACCGTTGTTCACAAAAGTATACTTTACCAGATTGTTGTAAACTACTGACAGCTTAAGAGAAAATTTCCTTAAATCTGGAAAACAAAACATTTAAGAACAATGTTTCAAATAAAAGTCACAAAACATCTTCATCAGTTATTCAAATTCCTGTAACTTTTTCGTTGTGTTTGATCTTGATTTCATGAACTCAGCAGTTTCTTCAGTAGAGTTCTGAGAAAATTTTATTTAGTCCATTGATTGTAAAGTTATTGGAAATCTGTACTTAAGAGTACTTGTTAGTTTTTTCCATGAATCTGGCTGCAGGTGCTTTTAGAGAAAAAGCAATAACTGTAGATGACAAAAACCTAGAATAACCATGATTAAAAATTTGATGAAAGTTCACTGTAACCAGAAATTGACAAGGAAATTTGATTTTTGTGGCATATAACATAACCAGAATTATGACTGATGACATATAGTTTCTAAGAGTCTTAGCACAATTTTGGGACGTTCGTATCAGTAACATACCCATAGATGCAACTGAAAGAAGATCTAGTATCACTTATTGTTTGACAGTGCTTTCCATATAACTTAATACATCAAACAAGCATTATTTAACATCTCTACAAGATAAGATATACATCCCTAGAGGCTTTCCAGAAGCCCAACTGGAAAATCTCAAAGGTAATTTTAGGTCAAAAAAGGCTTAATTTAGGACTTTATCCTGGGGAATGCCGTCATAGATACGTCAAAAGGTTCAAAACACTTGATCAAAACAAGGTCACTGGTAACATTTAACCAGAGTGATAATCAAAAGACTTCAAAAGCAATACAGAAAGTTACATAGATATAAAAATGTAACCCTTTCAAAACTCAAGTTTTCCTAAGTAATCAAAAAAACTAATAAAGACAACACAGCAACTTACCGTGACAAAACATAAAATGTTTTGTTTCTTAGGCCAGTTACTAAAAAGGTAAAGAAAAACTTGCAACGTGATTGCTTCCCCTTATGAGGAGCCTATTTAGATACTATGGAAGTCAAACCTGAAAAGGTAATTGAATTTAATCAGACACAGGAAGAATGTGTCCAAGGTTATTAGTGTATACCATATTACAGAGGAATGTAAACAAGAAAACTAGTACCTTGAGCAGGGGAATACATGGATCTTAGAAAAACGAGAAATATCCTGGTTACATTGAAAAATCTAAACATGTTAAGAAAAGCCAAGGGTACAGAATCAAGTTATACTAGAGGAAAACATTGCTTTTCTAGGCTTTCAAGACAGATTATTTCATTATTAGGTCATAACAGCAGAGTTAGAACCAGAGGGGAAACGTTAACAAGAGCCAGTGAAAAAGTTTTGTGCCTTCTCAAGGGGAGAAAGAGCTGAAGGCAATGATGCCTGACCTGCAAATCATACGCAGTGAGAAATGGCAAAAGTTGAACTTCTGAGATATAAATCTGAGAAGATTCCAGAGGAAAACTCTACCTTGAGAAATGAAATTACCATTTTCAACGAAAAAGGCACCATTTCTAACCTGAATCTAGGGAAATTGAATGGTTCTCCAGAAGAAATGTGGCAGAAACAGAAATTGCAGTTTAAAAGATGGCTATTAAACAGATTTTAGAATTAAAAATCAAAATCTTTTACAGTTTTACTGAGAGCAGATCAATACTTCAAAAAAATTTTGTTCTAACATAGGGACCCAAGTTTTTAGTTTTATATTAGTATATACATTATAAGTATGTATGTACATAGTATGTATTAGTATATATAATATACACACTATATATAATTATATATACACTATACACTGCATCAGTACATGTATACATAAAAAGCTCAATCTTTAGAAAGACCTATAAATAATCCCCTTCTAATTATAGCCAATTTGATTACGCACAGAATTCCTTTCATAAATTTATCTTTCATAAACCTTTCACGACCTGCACAGAGCTTTGATGACATGCTTAGACTTTCTACTTTGTCCTATACTTTCTCTTTCTTAAATAACTAGTTATCTAATTATAGGACAGAAATGTACTATGCAAGATTTTCTCATACAAAATTATTCTTAACATTTCCTACCGAAAGTACATCCTCATACCCATGGCTTTCTTCATATTTCTCTCTCCTACTTACTGGATCCTTTCTATCTTGTTGTTTAAGTCCATATTTTGAAACAACCTTTTATAAACTCTGAATTTAGACAATTATTTTTTTCAATAAAGAACCATTTTTATGCCTTATTTTTCCACATCAAGGCATCTTTGTTGATCCACTTCGTATTCAGAATTATATTAGAATTTCAATTCATTAACCTTAATTTTTAGTGAAAATCTAAGAAGCAAAAATTTTGAGCTGTTATATCAGTATTTTATGGATGAGAACCATTGTATAATTTTTAGAAATATGTTTTCCCCGAAGGTAATTTTTATGTGTATTAATAGACTTGAATAGACAAAAGCAAACATGTTCAGCAATTTATGTTTTAGTTTTTATCTCATTTGGAAATGATTCAGTTAATAAATATCTATTAATTTAACATAACTTTAACACTTCAAATTACATGAAAGGATCACATGAACATCCCATTTTAAACTTTTTTTTTTTTTAAAGAGACAGATCTTATTATGTTGCCCAGGCTGGAGTGCAGTGGATATTCACAAGCGTGATCTTATTAGCAGTCTCAAACTCTTGGGCTCAAGTGATCTTCCTGCCTCAGCCTCCCGAGAAGCTGGGACTACATGCTCATACTACAGGCTCATATCACCACCCTTGGCCTTGTTTATCCCATTTACATTTCCCTAATATATTTTTAACAATTATACCTGGATTACTTGTGAAAACTGAGGTATTAGACGTCATCATTTCAAGTTATTTCCCTGTTAACCATTTAACACATTTTTGTTTTACCAACAATTTTAAAAACCACCTTGTTTCTCAAAAGATTTATGTAAGTAACGTGAACTAAAAGGCATTTGGGTTAATTGCTATATATTTTGTATGAGCACTCATTTTATCTAAGCCAATCTGAATAGAATTGCTTAAGGGATTTCTGGCTAACTGTACCAGGTTTTACCATGTAGACAACATATAACGTAGTACATGTACATACATGTAAACACACCTAAATATACATACATGAAGATCTTACACGTTTCATTTTAGAATTTTAGTCATGAGACAGTAATACAGACTCATTAGTTTGTAAAAGACAAGTTGGGTCCAAATTATATTTCTAACAAAATGGAACCTGTTCACATGGATAAACTTTATTTGCCCCATTGGTAATCTTATGAAGACTGTGGACCAAAATTTTGGGTAAAGCAATTTGGGTTTTTAAAAATCCTCTTTTAAGGTTGGGTGTGGTGGTGCACACCTGTAATCCCAGCTGCTCAGGAGGCTGAGGCAGGAGGATTGCTTGAGACCCATCTGGGCAACATAGCAAGACCCTGTCTCTAAAAACAAAAGCTTTTACCCTTTTTTCAGTTTCAAATGAGTTTAGGGTTAAATATTCAAACGTTTACATTTTTAGCTAGGACTGGCTGCATTGTATTAGGAAAAAAAAAATCCCAGGTAGCCTTAATAACAAATCTTTTGTCTGCCATTTTGGTTTGCTTGATCAGTCAATGCAGGCAGGGAAGCATTTGAGCAGTCGTTGGGGGAAGGTTGGCCTTTTTGGGGGGGGGGGGGGGGGGGCTCTGCATGGCAGACAAAGCAATTTTTATGCTAAATAGATACTTTGTATTATTGCCCTTAGCTCAAGATCTTGACCTGTTTTGATCTGAGTGCCGAACTTTTTATAAACATTTATCTAGTTCTTTTTCTTTTAGACTATTAATCCTTCAATTAACTCTTCCATCACACTAAGCAATTTCTCAACACCTGTGGGAAAAGTCAGCAGATTCAAAGTAGGCAGAAAAAAAAATTAAAAACTTGGAAAACTCTACATGTTAACTCTATAACTGTAGTCTCTTGTTACGAAGAAGAAATAAACTTGGTGAGTTCAAATGATCTCCATATTGGCCTTTGATCCAAAAACATGCATGAGAAAAAATGTAGCTGACTGGAGTCCCAGAAAACCTGGCATGCCTTAATGTTTGAGAATCCCCATTGTGTTTCTTGTTTCTTGAGAGCAAAGAAAATCCTATTAACTTTGTCAAAGAATATCAGTAGTTGGGACTGATGTTTTAGATGGTGGTGACTGCCCTAGTGGGTTTTCACTAGCCATTCTGTGCCCACCATTTAGAATATTCTTGTTCTTGGAAGGTTTTCAGAAACAAGGGAATAGAGCCAAATCGTTTGTAGAAGTGTGTAACCAAACCAAAATGAAACCCAAATCAGAGTATTCACAGAAGTTTTAAACCAGGCATGCCGATCAAACAAAATATTAAACTGGGTGCGCAGAAGAACCAAAAGTAAACACCAGAAAAGACGTGTCTCAGAGACAAAGTAAATTTTGTAGAAACCAAAGTACCCAAACCAGAAGGACACTTGCCTTTACACCAAAAAGGACTTGCCAAAAGAGACAGAAGTCTTATCCCAGGAAGGATGTAAAGTCCTTTATTAAGGTGGTCTTATAACCAAAACAAATCCCAAATAAAAAGCTTCTACCAGAAAGAGGCTTGACCTCAGAGAAGACTCCAGGGGAGAAAAGGCGAGCTGTGTAAGTGGAGAGCTCAGAGGGCTCAACTGAGTACTGCACGCCGGTTCCAAGAACTGCCTGTTTCTTCTGAAAGGAACCCTGCTTCAGACCCCACTTCTGGGCACTGCTGATGTCAACCTGAATGAACAGGCTATCTAAAAGAAAATGATATTTGAGAACAGAGCATTGCAATGGGAATACATGTGTCATAGTCAACTATGTGGGTATTCAGAAAGGTAAAGGAGACATTTTGAAAGGAGGATTACATAGTTGTATTGAGATGACTGTCCTTGGCTACCAGGATCAATAACAAGGGTTGGCTCCAGTCTGGGGTTGGACAGGCAGTTGCAGGGCAGATGTCCTTGCAGAAGTATTTTATGTGTAAGATTGTGATAGCCTTTGTGCAAGGTTGTGGTTTTTAAGGAGTTTTTTGTGATGGTTTTTGATATCAGGCATTTATGCATGAGAGCCATCTCTTCATGGACTTCCCTGGCTCTATTTGTCAGGGTCTTTTTTTTTTTTTCGCTTGTAACACAAGTGCCTACGTTTTGATTCTGACAACTTTCACAAAACATAGAAAATATTTTGGACATGTATAGTCACAAACATGCTACGTTTGTGATTACTTCTTTGTTAATGTTTTAATAAATTATTTAGGCAATTATTAGACAAGAATCTATCTTTTCTTATTTTCCAATTTATAAATATATTATCCAAAAAAGTATTAGTTTTAGGATGGTCATTGCTCATTTTTGGTATTTTTTAAAGCTACCAATCGTGTATAATCTATAAGAACATTTTCTTGTAAAACCCAAAACTTCTGAACAATGCATAGTACAGTTTAAAAAAAAATTCCCTTTCATCTCAAATCCATTTCCACTCTCCCCTCCCTTAAAAAAGTCTTTTGGTATTTTTTCTTTTCTAAATGGAATGAGCGCTAAAATTTTGAAGAGAAGCTGATTGTACCTGCCGAACCATTAGCCAAATAAACTGCTTTTCTTTATAAATTACCCAGCCTCAGGTATTCCTTTAAAGCAGTGTAAAACAGACTAACACAGTATATCTAACTTTCTTCCTCAATTGTGAGCTCCTTTCTGCCTCGGAAGGCTCTCTGACCTTTCCTCTGCGCTTTTAAATCTATCCCTTCTTTAAGCCCCACTTGAAATTCTATCTTCTCTGCAAAGTCTTCCTTAACCATCCCTATTAAAAATTACCCCCTCCCCGTAGTAATAACCGGCAGCAGCACTTGGATGTTCATGAGAAATGTGCACAAGAACTCCTGCGGGGGCACTGGGGAGACAGTGACATGGACACTCATGAAAGAAACCTTGACATAGTGAGTTTGTGTGCTGCAAAATGGTTACGTAAGTATAGGGAGCCTTCGGGTGGAATGCTTTAGATTTGACTAGTACCACTTAGGGTATAAACCCCTTGAGGTCAGACACTAAAACCACTTTTCTTCAAACTTTTTTTTATATGTATGTGCTGCATCTTTGTGTCCACTTCATTTCCAGCAGTGCTTTATGCATAGTAGGCATGCAATAAATGCTTCTTGATTAACTGGCAGGTGCTCCGAAGACTCAGCTTGATTGATCCTCTTATGATGCCTTCCTTTCCTGAGAGCTCATTAATTTTCAAGTTGTTTTCCTTGAAATGCTTGGTATGCTCCCCACACCTTTGTTTTTTTGCCTACCAGAGGGTTCTGTCTTGATGAGCTGCTCTCATTTTCTCTTTTGTGATCAAAGATTCTGACAAGCTTTGAAATGTGCTTGGAGTGAGAGAGGAGCAGGGGGAGATGTGGGGTTGGGGACCAACCCACTCAATCCAACTCAGAGATGTAAAGTGGTCTCTTAGGGGTGCTGAAGCACTGCTGTGGATTTCAGAGTTAGCTTTCAAAGCAGCATCAGCCTTCAATTGTGGGAGGCCATAAGCTCTAGGTTCTCACTCTGTCCCTGGAAGCCAAGTGGACAGCAAATAGTTCTTGCCTTCTTTATTGTACATTCACGGCTGGGGGCTAGAGGTTAGACTGGTCTCGGAAACTGTAGCTACTGCAGTGTGGTCCTAATGAACACCCTGTGGCACTCCACTCCTTAGGGTACGGTAGTGCACATTCCAACAGAAAAACCTGGAGGTCGTTAAGTACCATCTTTAGAGAACAAGACAGGCATAGAAGTTGTTTTGGCATAAGAAAACCAGGATTTGCACCCCACGGTGTAAGGAGATGATGCTGAATTCAGAAGATGGTGCAAGAGTGTGAAGGTGCAGCCATAGCTGCGCTTGCTGATGCATGGGGCTATTTTATTTACATTTCTATATCCAATATGTTAGTTGGTCAGTCAGTCCTGTTAAGCACCAAGTTTGTGCCTAGCATTGTGGGCACAGTAGGAGAAAGACACTCCGTATTTGGGAGGACCTTGATTTGCAGTCATGGGTGCAGCTAATGCTGGCAGTGTGGAATCAAGATGGAAAGCCCAGTCTGAGGCACAGAGTGCAGCAGGGTCGCAGTGGGAGCAATTAGGATGGGCCAAGGTGGGCACAGACGGTAGGTAACACTTGTCTGAGAGCATAGCTTGAGCACAAGCGCAGTGTGGGTGGTGAGCTTAGAGGGGAGGGGGACAGGAGGTGAGTGGCATGGAAGAGGGAGGAGGGGGCGAGGAGAAATCCCAGGAAGTTCAGGAACAGGGCAATGACTTGGTTGGTGACCTCTTAGTTTATTTTCACGTGTACAATTTGGATTTGCCTTGGTTCTTAGTATTCCTGGGTCAGGCGACTTCTTTCCAGGATGAGAAGCCATTTCACAGCCTGTTTACCTGGACCATGGTATTTTCCAGTGGCTCCTCCATGACTGCTCAGATCAGCTGGTCCAGGCAGCCAGGATGGCAGAAGCCCTCTGACTTCATGTCTGAAAGGGTACGTGTTTCAACTCTATAATTACCAGCGTTTAACAGCACATCAGCCCTCTTTGGGATGGCTTTTGGCAAATGGGGTAGAAATCTATTATGCATTTAAATTACACTCAGTCGTCGTTTTAAAAGGTTTCCACAGCAAGTCTACCCCACTCCATATCCAAGAATGTCTCAGGCCGTGTAGCAAAAGGAAGTGGGTAGTTTTTTCTTTTTGGTTAGAGAATTAAAAAGACATCTCCACCCAAGTAACAGGTACTTGGTGGGAAAAAATGACATCTCCCTAAAAGCTTTATCATCAGGCAGAGAGAGGGCCAGGGGAGTGCCCAGTAATGGGGAAACCTCAGAACATTTAAAGAGAATTACAGACAGACAAGGCTGAACATTGGCTGTCATCCAACAAAGCTCTTAAAAGATTGGAGTCACTGGCCTGTTCTTGAGCTCTGACCTAGAGGGAAGAGGAATCGGAGAGACCTGGCACAGACTCCAGAGTGCTTAATTGTCTTTCTGGTTCTGAGTCCTCTAGCCCGCAGGGAAGGGGCGTGGGGCTGGGGGTGGGGCAGGTAGGCAGTCTTCATGAGTGCTCACATCTAGACTGGCTGGTGTGCTTTACAGGTCCCCTGCGGGTTACCTTCACCTCTGTTTGGTTCAGTTTCCAGATTGCAGGCCACCCAGTCCCCACACTCCCTGCTTGCTTCTGGCCTGGGAAACTGTGACATTCCTTTGCCACCAACTGGCATCTGCCATGTGCTTTAAGGAACTAAATAGGAAGTGGGGAGGAAGAAACCAGACAAACTGGAGTGCTTAAGATCTGACCCTGAAGTGCAGAGACTCTCTCCATCCTCTTGATCTCTCTCTCCAGAGATGCCCTTGGAGACAGTGCTTGTTCTGGGGATTCTACTGTTGGGAATTGTTACTGAGAATTCTTCCTTGAGCACTGCCTTAGGTACCTTTGATTCTTCACTAGGTTCCTTTTTGGAAACAGCCATGAATTGCTCAGTTGATTACCATATAAGATGCTATTTGGTGTTGGCAATAAAGGTTGGAAATGAAGCAATGAAACTGCTTGTGTGTGTGTGTGTGTGTGTGTGTGTGTGTGTGTGTGTGTGTGTGTGTGCGTGTGTGGTTCATAAGTTAACTCTGATACCAGTTTTTACAGAGAAGTCCAGAAACGTTTTGAGCAAAGCAAGCCTCACCGAGATACAAAGGTGGCCTTAAGGTGTAGCCATTGTGCCAGGTACCATAGTACAGCTAAGGGATGTTAAATAAAATTTATAGGAGGCCACTGGTTTGCACTGAGCTCCTGCACTAAGCCCCAACAGACCAAACCAACGTGAAGTCACTCACGATAATGTTTTGTGTCACCAAACTAAGTTGTTTATCTGACCTGAGACATCAGAAGGGAGATGATAGCCAAATTCCCCAACAGGGCACTGTTAGCTGGCATGATAAGGAAGTCCCCTCTGCTTTAACCCTTACAAGGAAAGTAACCTGAAGTAACCTGATACCAACCAATCTGCCTTTTGTATTACGCAGTTTCCTTGCCCGCTCAAGCTACCTTAGGAAAACTGACTGTTCTGCCATGCACACCAGACTGTCTTATCTAAATCTTAGATGAGACACCGCCCTGTCTAAATCTTCAGAAGAGGTACTGCCTGATTGATGAATCACTAACGAAAGCCAATTAAGTCTTTAAACCAAATTTCTTGATATTTTGTCTAACAGGGCTTTGCATACATTATCTCCCTTAATCCCGACAACACTCCTAGTAGTATCCCCATTTCACAGATGGGGAAACTGAAGCCCAGAGATTCAGTGTCTTGCCCAGGGTCACTCAGCTGCGAAGTGTGGGATGCATTCTTGGATCCGGGCCTCTTTGCAGGCATAGCTTGAACTCTTAACTCTGATACTGCATTGGCTCTCTCTACTTTGAAGGGCATCTCTCATTGGGATAGAACAGACCCATTGATTTAAGAACAGTTACATTAATTTATAGGTTCACTTCCTATGCTCCATGAGTGCAGGGGGTCTGTCTTCTAATTTGCATAGAACTATGCACTCAAAAGCAAAGGGCAATCGAAGTGCCTATTGTTGTCCTTGTTTTCCAGGTGAGGAAACAGAATTTCAGCTGGGTTGAATAACTTGCCCAAGGTCACCTAATTTTAAGTGGCAGACCTGGGATTTAAACCAGGAGCTGCCTGCCTGGCTCTGCTGAGCCCCTTCACCATCATCTTGGAGGTGTGGTTCCTGTTTGCCATGGAAAAGAGCGGAAACCGAGTTTTCCCAGCTGTCCTCCCACAGCACCTTCTTCCCCATCTTAGTCATACCTACTGGTCCACTCAGCCTTTTCCTACACTGTGGTTTCATCTTCCTTGGGGAGGTGGGGATAGGTGGTGATCAGAGCAGCCTCCAGATCTGAGATGGAGGCCGGTCAGGTTTTAGTATCGCGGAGGAAGAAGCAATGTCTGCATGGTTTCTAGTCTTTTTGGACAGAGCAGCCCTTTGGACTGATGTCTTCAGGGCACTGCCTGTGATGAGTCTCGGATTCTCTTCCTGAGCTGTAGCTGATAGGAGTAACAGATGATGATTGCAAAAGTGCTTCACAAACTAGACAGTGGCTACAAACTTTAAAAATGTGGATAATGTTTATTCATTGATTCATTTTTCCAGATTGAGCCCTCTTGAGATTACCTGTACTGGGATATGCTATGGGACAGGTTTATTCAGTGAAAACCAGAGATACAAATTATTTGAGGCAACATACCATAGATGCATGGTGAGGGGTTGATGGAAATGTTGGATTAGAGCACCGTGTTCATTGCAATTTTGCACAGCACATTGAGCTATGCATTGCTAATGAAGGACGACATATTAAACATGGAATGTCATTGAACATGTCCTATGTTATCAGTAAAGCATTTGTTATGCATATTTGCCTGCGTTACTCTGGGCCCCTGTACAAAGCACTAAACAAGGAAAGGTGGCATTAGGCCTAGAGCCCCCATACCCCTGTGAGCACACGGGAGGTTATTTCCACCCTGAGGTGTGTGGTTTCTTACTTGCCTACACCGAAGCTGTCCACTCTACTTTCCTTCATGGTTGTGTGTGATGTTACCGGGGTCAAAGTGTTATTGATGCATGCTCAAGACAGAGTCTATACAGGAAGCCTCCCAAAATGCAAAATCTTACCTCAGCCTCAGGAACCCTCTAGCCTAGCAGTATTCTGGGAAAACAATGGAGAGATGTTGAGTTCAGTATCCTTGGAATTAGGTGAATGTCCCAGAAAAACATTCCAGTCTGCCGGCCAAGGGACTGTCATTCTCAAAATTAGTTGTTCTCATTAGTGGTTCCCAAAGTCTCTGGATCTCTTGCAAATATTTATGGGGCAGAGCAGGTGTAGTCCACTGACTTCTTAGTTTGAATGTTAGAGTCAGAATGAGTAGAACAGGGAGCATGACCAGCGTTGGGTTTAGGGGACCTGGGTCCCATTCAGGGCATCTGGAGGAGGAGTGGTGGTGCGGTTGGTAGAGCCTAGCACCTGTACTTGGTGGATCTGAAAGGAGGCGACTTGAGATGCCCGATCCTTTATACTGCTCACCCAGGGTGGTGATGAAATGAACGTCTTGCTACAGATGGAGGGTAGCACTATTACTGTTAATTAGCTTAGTTAGCAAAAAGGACTCAAAGGAATGGGGATATGGGATGGGCAAGTTTTGTGCCTGGTGGGTGGGAAAGGATGTTGGTAGGTGTATGAGAGGGAGGCTAGGGGTCTGAAGGGTCGCCCTGGGAGGTCATGTGGATGGAGACACTATGGTATTGGTCCTTGAGAGAGCTTAGCCCTGTGTGTGTGTGTGTGTGTGTGTGTGTGTGGAGCAGGATCTCAGCAAGAGTAGGAAGGGTGGGATAACTGAGTTCCAAGGCAGAGCTGGGCAGGAGGCAAGAAGGAAGACTAAAGAGAGAGGACCTGCAGAAAGCAGAATCTATGGGTTCTGCCTGTGGGCGAACAGGTCGGGACAATGGGAGAGGTAGAGGCTTGGAGAGTGGGCCAAGAAACAGGTGGGATTTAAGACTATAATCATTAGAAATGAGTCAGCACTGAGTTGGAACTCAGGAGACCTACAGTCTCATAGACTAGTACTAGTCACTAACTAGCTATGTATGTGGTCTTGGCAAGGCCCTTCTCTCTGGGCCTGAAAAGGGGACTTTACTGAGATGATTTCTTCTTCAGAAACAT
The DNA here is from genome assembly GCA_004363605.1 of Indri indri. Taxonomy (NCBI): domain Eukaryota; kingdom Metazoa; phylum Chordata; class Mammalia; order Primates; family Indriidae; genus Indri; species Indri indri. Next base: position 258,454 of record RJWJ010000072.1, read on the forward strand.
CCTGAGAGACAGTAACGTCCAGGAGTTCTGGAACAGAAAGGGTCCAAAGGGACATGGAGGACACACCATCTGTCCATTTTCCCCAGGGCTCAGCCACCATCTACTCTCCGGGAATGACCACACGGGTCCCCAACTGGTCTGCCAGTTTCTGCTTTTTTCAACATAGATGTCAGAGTCAGCCTTTAATTTTCATTTTATTTTTAAATAGGAAATAAATTGATATGATATAAAATTGAAAAAGTCCAAGAGGGTGGACACTGGATTCTTTCTCTTCCTCTTCAGAGATAATCAATATTACCAGTTTCCTTTTTATCCTTCCAAGATGCAGCTCATTACTCTTGAAGCAATTATATATATTTATCCCACCTTAAATGGCAGTACACTAGATCCACTGTTCTGTACCTTAATTTTGTCATTTATTATTTCTTGGAAATTATTCCATGTTAGTAAATAACACTCTTATTTCTTCTTCCAACTGCATAATATTCCACCGTATGGGTGCACTATCGTATATTTAATTAGTCCTCTGCTGGTGGGCATTTCTATTGTGGCCAGTATTTTACTATTATAAATAATGTTGCAGTGAGTAACACTGTACCTGTGTCATTTTGCACATATGCAAATAGGATAAATTCTCAGTGGTAGAATTACTAGACCAAATAAAATTTGCAATTTTGAGTTATTGCAGAATTACCTTCCATAAAATTTGCATCAGTATATGTTATCACTAGTTATGAATAAGAATGCCTCTTTTGTCTATGTCCTCATTAACCTAATATATTATCAAACTTACTCAACTTTTTCAATCTGTGAAAAACTGTAAGAGAATTTGATCTTTCAAGAGGGTAAATCAGATCATGTTGCTCCTGTGCTCAAGATCTTACTGTGTTCTTACTGTTCTTAGAATGAAGCCAAACTCCCTTAGCATGGCCCAGAATGTACTAATGATCCAAACTGGTTGCCTCTCTGGCTTTATCTCCCACCCCTCTCCTCTCATTCACTCTGCTCTGGTCCCCCTGGCCCTCTTGTTCTTCTAGAGTGCACCAGGCTGGCCCCATCTCCAGGAGTTTACATTTGCCAGTTCCTCTGCCTATCCTGGTCTTCTTAGATCTTGGTGTTGCTAGTTCACTTGTCTCATATTGTTTCCATCTCTGCCCAAAACTCATCACCTCAGATTTCAGAGAAGTCAACACTAACCTCAACCCTCAGAATAGTCCCCACTTGGAGAGAAGAGAGTATGTCCTTACAAATAATACCAACCCGTAAATGTGAAAAAAGTCACCATTATGTAGCCACCATAGTAGAAACTAACTCAGGCAACGATCATCAATGGACATTAAAACTATTGGGTGAAAGTTACTTGGGGATAGGGATATTTGCACAGACTATTTATCAATTACAAAGGGAGAAAATGCATCTTTACAGAGGAGAGACATGGAAACCTCTTTAACAAAGTGATCAAATTGAACATCACCTGTAATGGGGCAGGTAGACATCATGCGCCTCCTGATGTGAAGTACTGAGAAGGACACACGTCCATCACTTCAGTGAGTTTTCTGCCAAAATAAAGAAACTGAGTCTAATCATGACAGAACATCAGAAAAATCCAAATATTGGGGCATTCTATAAACTAATTATGAGCAAGAGGGTAGAGAAGTATTAATAAGGGATAACAGTGAGCGTTATAGACTATTGTAAGATTTTTGTTTTTTTAAGTAAATAAGCTGGAAAGCCATTAATGGGTTTTGAGCTGAGAGTGACATAATATGACTTAATTTTAAAATGATTGCTTTGATCTAGCTGCCAAATTGAGAATAACCTATACAGGGGCAAGGATAGAAGCCATGTGACCAGTAAGGAGGCTATTGCAACAATCCAGGCAAGGTGCTAGTGCCTTCGATCAGGATGAGAAGTATTTTGAGAAATGTATATATTTCAAACATAGAATAGAATAATATACACTCATAGAACCATCACCCAGCTGCAACAGTTATCAGCTCATGGCTGATCTTGTTTCACTTACACTCCTACCCATTTTCCCCCTACCATTTTATTTTTATGCAAATCTCAGCTGTATCATTTCAGTCTGGGTATGCATTTAAGAATTTGCTGATGGATTGGATGTGGAATGTGAGGAAACGGAGGAGTCAAGGATGTCTTCAAATTTTGCTGTAAAGGATGGAAATATAACCTATTGAGATGGAGAAGGCCGTAGATGGAATAATTTTGTGAGGGAAATGATTGAGAGATTACTTCTGTTTATATATAGTGTGAAAGGCCTATGTGATATTCCAGAAGCTGCTGGATATGCAAATCTGGATATCAGGGAGACATTGGGGCTGTAGATATAAATTTGGGAGTTGTCAGATTAGAGATAGTATCTAAAACCAAAAGATTGAACCTCCAGCTTCTGGTAATCACAGAGTAGCTTGAATCAGACTAACTCTTCTGCTGATAATATTCATAATTATAAACTCTGGAGGCCTGGGAGAGTGACATAAAGCAGACATATACTGGAGGAGATTCTACCTGTGAGAAAAAGGAACCACACTGGGTGAGATTCACATTTCTATAGCTTTTCCCTCTATTCACTGGCCCATGCAGTATGCAGCGAATGGAACTCAAGCAGAAAGTAGCAGTCTTACTGTGCTGAGGCTTCTAGGGAAGTTGGAAATAGAAGAGGAAAGGAGAAATCATAAAGCAGGGAGTTCCATAAACTGTGTATAAACTCTTCTTAAATCCTTGCCTGACTCCTTAACTGTGCTTGTGGGGGTCAAAACTCCAAGGTGCCCAGGGGGAAACAAGGAAGACTGAAAGAGCTGAGCAGAGATTTTCAGCTTCCCACTACAATGTAAGCCCTTCCAAGTTAGGCTTAGTAAGGACCTCAGACTTTCCGTGGAAACTCCAGAAAGCCCACACCTTAAGAGTAAGGACACATCCCCAGGACTAAGGGATTTACCCTAGGACTAAAGACCAAACTGAAAGAGGGTCACCATAATAGAGTCTGAAATCTAGCCATGTCAGGATCAAAAGGATCTGCTAGTAATTTAATAGCTTTCTAGAGCAATCCTCTTCAGAGAAACATAACAGGACCTAGAGTCTCTACAATAAATCCTCCATAATGGCCAATGTACAATCTAAAATTACAAGAACTGCAAAGAAACAGGAAAATGTGACCCACAGTCAAAGAAAAATCAAGTCAACAGAAGCAGATACACAGATAATGGAGATGTTGGAATTAGCAGACAAGAATTTTAAAAGAAGTTTGATACGTACTTTGAAGATTCAATAGGAATAATGAGTTAACTGGTGAATATGTAGAAAATTTTAGGATAAATATGGAAATTACAAAAAAAACCCAGTGAGAACCCTAGAATTGCAGTATACAACATATGTAATCAAAAATTCAGATTAGGTACAACCAAAGAATGAGACGGTAAACTTGAAGTCATCATCCAAATGAAGAACACAGAGGAAAAAATGTTGAAAGAAATATAGAGAACTCCAATGATCTGTGTCAGGAAGTGTAACCCACATGTAATTGGAATTCCAGAAGAAGACAGCAAATGGGAAAATATTTGAAGAAATATTAGCCAAAGTTTTCCAAGTTTCCTCAAAAAAAGCCAACCCACAGATCCAGGGATATCAGTAAACCCTAAGCAGGATAGACAAAGAAAATCATACCTAAGTACACATAGTTAAACCGTTAAGCCAGCACACCAAAAATAAAGACAAAAATATCTTAAAAATAGCAAGAGAAAGAAGACACATTACATACAGGGGCATACCAATAAGAATAATGGCTGACTCCTCATCAGAAAAATTAAAGTTACTAGACAATGAATGAATCTTTGAAGTGCTGAAAGAAAAAAAAACTTTGTCAACCTAGAATTCTATATCTTCTAAAGACATATTTCAAAAATGAAGGTGAAATAAAAACATTTTCAGATACACAAAAGCTGAGAGAACTTGTTGCGAGCAGACCCACATGACAAAAGATGCTAAAGGAAGTTCTTCAGGTTGAAAAGAAATGATGCCAAGTAGGAAAGGATGAAGCATGCTAGAATTGATATGTATGTGGGTAAATACAAAGTCATGGGATGGGCAAGATCTTTAAGGAAGTGGTTATGGGTAGAGAGAAGAGGTGCAAGGACTGAGCTTTTGGGTACGCCTATATCAAGAGGTTGGCAAGGGGAGAAGGAACCAGCAACGGAGACTGAGCAGGAGCTGCCAGTGAGATAGGAGGAAGACCAGGTGCGTGTGAAGTTTGGGGAAGCAAATGGTCAACCTGTCATACACTGCTGATGCTGATAGGTCAAGTTAGATGAGGACTGAGAAGCCACCATTGGGTTTAGCAACCTGGAGGTCACTGGAGACCATGACGGGAGCTTAGTTGGTGGAGTGATGGGGGAGAAAGCCTGATCAGAGTGAGTTTAAGAGAAGTTCAGTAATGGAAAAAATAGCCATAGATTTAAGGAGATAACCCACACTCTTCTAGGTGAGGATTCAATGGGAAAAAGCTTGGCTCATAGTAATGGCCTTCCATTACCTGGTTCTTTGCCCATCTCTCTCCACAGGGTGGCTGATACTGACCTGGTCCCTGCAATGGAATGAGCCAGGGCTGCAGGGGCTGCTCTTAGCGGCCCATAGGGAAAGTCCCAGCATTCTGCTGTGGCCTTTTCTCTCCAGGCTTTTCACTCAGGGATCCAGAGCCCTGGATGAACGCTGAGCTTTGCGGTGCACTGTTAGCACAGTGGTGGATTCTGAGGCATTGTCCCGGCACGTTAGATATGAACTTGGGGGAGGTCCAGAAAGCCGTATCAGAACTAGCAGCTCCCCAGCCTCGTGCTGCTGTGGCTAGGCTTCCTGGCAGGACTCTCCTCTTGGACCCATGTGCCATTGCTCCTTGCTGATTGGCCTAAATGACAGCAGTTGAGTTAGGTTGCAGAAAAGAACAGAAACCCGATTTACAAAAGCTTCAATAGCGAGGAAGCTTCATGTCTCACAAAATAGGAGTCCCAAAGTAGCCTCGGCCCTGTGGTGCAAGGGAGGGAGTTAGTTCCTGTCTCTGTGGGCTGCTGTCCCCCACTCATCATTCATTCATTCCACACTTATTCACTGGGTGAATACTTCGTGTCAGGCACTGCTCTCGGGGCTGGAGCCACATCGATGAACAAAACAAATAAAATCGCTTCTCTTGGCATTTACCTTCTATTTTGGAGAGAGACAAATAAAACAAGTGCATGCGATGATAAATAATATAAAAATAAATCAAACTGGACAAGGGAGTAGAAAGTTACGGAAATTGGGAGGAGTCTATTTTACATAGAGTGGTCAGAGAAGACCTCTCTGATACAGCGACATCTGAGCAGAGTCTTGTGGAAGCAAGCCATGCGGCTATCTGGGAGAAGAACTTTCCAGGCTGAGGGAAGAGCAAGTACTGCCTGATGAGGGGGTGGTCCGGTGGGTTTGGGTCAGGAGCAGTGAGGGCGGCATGGCGGGAGATGAAGACGGCTATGGGCAGCGGTGGGCGGGTCACACAGGCTTTGCAGCCCTCGGTAAGCACACTGGATTCTCCTGTGTCCTTGGAAGCCCTTGCAGGGTTCTGGGACTTGACTTGCCTTGGTCTTAAAGAATCACTCCATCCTGGAGGACAGAGGCTAAGGTCACAGCAGGGAGTTAAATGGCTCTTACGATAATAGTCCAGGTGAAAGATGGCAGTTGTTCTGGACCAGGGTGGTAGCAGTAGAAGTGGTGAGAAGGAGTCAGTTTGGGGATATATTTTGAAGGTGGGGCCAACGGGGTTTGCTGATGAATTGAAAACTCAAGATTTTTGACCTAAAGGCTTGAAGTATGGAGTTGCCGATAACTGAGTCAGATGACTTGGCGGTTGGGAGGAGTAGTAGGTTTCGGGGGTTAAAACCAAGAGTTTAGTTTTGAGGGTGTAATTTTTCCAAGTGGAGCCGTTGATGAGGCAACTGAATGTACAGATCTGAAGTTGAGGGAAGGACGGCGGCGCTAGAGAGGTAAGTCTGGAGTCGCAGGTGGCACTCGATGCCGCGCGACGGAGGCACCGCCTGGGAAGTGAGCATGGGTAGATGGGAGGTGTGAGGATTACGCCCTGGATTCTCCAAAGTTTAAGGGTTGGAAAGATGAGTTGAAAGTAGTAAGGGGATTGAGCAGAATGACCAGTGAAATGTGAGAAGAACTGAGGCCAAGTTTCAGGAAGACAGTTTGTTGGTGTCCAGTGCTGCTGGCGGTCAAGAAAGGTGAGGATCTGTTGACCATTAGACTAAAAATGTGGAGGTCCTTGGTGACGAGACGAGACCAGTCTCTGTGGGTAGTGGACAAAAATCCTGAATGGAGGAAGCCTAGAAAGAATGGAAATAGAGGAATTTGAGCACAGAGGTAAGATTTTTGGGTTTTTTCCATCAACAGGAGCAGAGAACTGAGGTGGTAGCTGGAAAAGGAGGCGGGTCGGATGAGTGTTTTTAAAGATGGGAGATGATGCCGCATGTTAGATACTAAAGAGAAGGATCCAGCAGAGAAGGGAGAAGGGAGGGTATCGGGAGACGGGGTGATGACCACGAGGAGACGGTGGGGATGAGTGTGGTGCATGAGCGGAAGGGTCTTTGGACAGCAGCGTGAAGCGTCCAGGCACAGCGACAGGAGAGAAGGCAGAGGGCAAATCACATCTTCCTGGCCCCGAGCTTCTTCGCCTGCGAAATGGGGATTAAAAAGAAAATATTTTAAAAACACCACCCTGTCTTGCCAACCTCATGGAGCAGGACCCTGGTGTGGAGCTGAAAGTAGCCCAGGCTGGGGACGTGGCTAGAAAGTGCAGGGCACTATGCGGGTACAGGGCTCCCGGCCTGCTGGGGGTGGTCCTGCCACACCTTCCAATTCCCCATCGCTGGCTGTCCGTTCCAGACAGGGACAAGGTCCAAACCACACACTTTGGAAGCTGGGCAGGCTAGGCCAGGTCTGTCTGACTCCACGCCCTTCTTTCCCTGCACCTTACTGCCCAGGGGCCAGGAGACTCCCCATGCTTGAAGCCAGACAGACTTTCACGGCTGTGGGCCCTGCCCCTAGACGCTGTCTGCGAGTTCTGGCTTCAGGCCTCTTGCCCAGCCAAGCTCAGGAGAACCTCGGCAGTCTTGCCTGGCTGCCCCTTCGGCCAAAGACACTGGACAAGAGCCCACTTGCTTTTTACTCCCCCCCCCCCCCCCCGCAGGCACCAGCACTTAAAAGAGGCTTCATGACGAGGAGTGGGAGGGTCCAGACAAACCCCGTTTCCCAGGATTGCATGGTGCGTGCCTTGGCTGGGCGAGCCGCCCCCTTGGTCTGGGCACTTCTCCCAGGAATCTAGTCTCACTTCAGGCTGGCTCAGTGGGCCCACCTGGTCCCCTTGCTGGCCCCCAGCAGAGCTCTCACTGAAGTCGGGGCATGTACAAGGTGACCTCACAGCCGGGGCTCTCCCGAGTGATCCCATGATGTGCTTCCTCCAGTGTTCACACCAAGTGACCTCGCAAACGCCCAATGGGGCAGGAAAGGTGAGGACGTGTGTACAGAGGGGGAGCCAACCCTCTTAGAGGGGAGCAGCCACACAAGGTCACATGGCTCATTTCACTGTCCCTCACTCCCAGGGAGAACCACCGTGCATGTGGTGTGCTGTGTGTACCTGAGCTGCAGCAGGCCCTCGCACCTTTACCTGTGACACTTGCCTGGCTGACTGGTAAACCTCCCCCCCGCCACCTCTCCCCGGCCCAAGGCTCTAGGCTGGGCATGCTCAGAGTATAGAGACACTTAGGGTGGGCAGGCCAGTGAGGGGACAGCTCGTGTCAGACTTCTGTGGGTTTCTCAGGCTCTCCTGCTGGAGGGGACTTGCTTTTGTACTTTACAGAAGGTAAGTGTATTATTTGCGCGATGACCCAAAATAGAACCTCAGGTTCCTTTGAGTGAGCTCTGGGCTCTTGGGTAAACTGCTTCTGTTTGCCTCAGTTTCCCATGGGGTTTGGATTCAGGGGTTGACCCCAGTGATTCTGAGAGGACAGGATGCAAGCTGGTGCCTGGCCCGGTCGGTGGACCTCAGTCTGCCACAGAGGAGGGTGTGCGGGGTGTCTGGCTGGGTGGGGAGTGTCAGCTGGCAACAGTGTCCACTGAGGCACTGACTCACCGCCCTGGGGCTCTGAGCAAGTCAGGCAAGCCGGCCTCAATTTTCCCAGGTGTAAAATGGATGCAAGGCCATTTGCTTCCGTGGGAGGGCCTGGAGGGCTGTAATTATGGAAGGGTGTGTGAAGCCCTGGGAGCCCTCGACGGGGTGTCCCAAGGAAGCTGCAGACAGCCATGGGTCTCAACTGGTTGAGGGAGTTATGAAATTCCTTTAGAAGAAAGAATGATGCTGGGAGTGAGGGGGAGGATGAATGGCAACTCGGGGAGAAAGTGTCTGGCGCCCTTGGGAAGCCATCTTAGCACACACCAAAGCCCTCTCTCACAATTCAATCAAGTTGTTGCTTCTGTTCATACCAAAAGGGCCTTTTTAAAATACAATTAGGCTCTGTTTTATTATGTGTGACAGACGAGGCCATTAACCATTCCGACTATTAAATCAGACTTCATTAAAAAAAATGGAAGTAACTGTAAATTGCCTTGGGTCACAATCGTTTAGAGCCGAGACATTTCAAAGAAAAACATTAGGGAGCTCACGACCATGATGAAGTTAATCAATTTGACATCCCACGGAGGGGCCGGGCGGGTGTGTCTGCGCCAGAAGGCGGCCCAGCCTCTCCCCAGCCGGGCTCTGGGCCGGGGTCACTGCCCCTCCTCTCCAAAGGAGAGCTGGGAAGGCTGTGAAAATAACTTGAAAATTTGGGGGAGAGGGAATTTCTTTTTCCCAGAGAGGTTTTATTGGTTTTCTTCTCTGAAAAATTATCTAAATATATCAAATGTGATATCAAATCATACATAATACATTTTTATGTTTTTGCACCAAAAAGTGACTTTAGAGCTATAAGGAGCCGTGCTATATAAGTGTAATGTATCTTCCCCAGCCCCCAAAATGGGGCAGGGTGGCTTCTGTGGACGTCCTAATTTTGGGGTAGTTTGTGCCCTCTTCAAGGTGCCTAATGTTGGCTCCGTGGCAGGGTCCTGAGGGAGAGCCCCTGAGTTGAGATGAACCTTGCCCCCTCTCCTGTGGGGGTGGAGGGGGGAGATGCAGAGGGCCATGCAGCCAGGGGCGCTACAAGCAGAGGGGAGGAGCCCAGCCCCTGCGCCCCCTCCTCCCCCAGGCCCCGCTGAACCGGGAGGGAGCAAACCCCAAGGCTCCTTCAAGCAGGCCAAGGAGGAGTGCGGGGCTGAGTTGTGTCTGGGCTGCGTCCTGGCCTTGAGATGGCACCAGGCGCCACGAGGGGATGGGGGAGAGAACGCTCAAGGCCGACCCAGGCGGGGTAGGGGCGGGGGGAGGTAATGAGGGGCAGGTCTGTCATAAACCACTGGGAGAGGGGCCCTGTCTAAGCAGGAGTTTCCTGGGTGGGTAATTGGCATAAGTCCATTGTGTTTATCTGGAAAGCAGAGATGGTGAGGAGCAGGGCTGTCAGCCTCTGCGACCTCGCCCCTGGGACCTTGTCCGTCTTTCCCCTACCCCCTGCCCTGCCGATTGAGATGTGCCCCAAGCTCACCTTCCTTCTGCAATGGGGTTCACCTCTTCCATGAAGCCCCTCAGGCTGCCCCTGGGCTGCACCCGCAGAGCTGCTGAATCAAGCCGTCCCCCGCCAACAAGCCTGCCCCCATCGTCTCTCTCCCTGTCCCAGGACACCACCCTTCCCTGTCCGATTCACTGTTCCCCATGATTCCCTACAGCCCAGGGACACCTGTGCCAGCCTCGAGACCCTTCAGGAGATGTCCCCATCTACCTCTCTGGCCTCACCTCCTGCCTCTCTGCCCCAAACCCTTAGCACTCAGCACTGTGGTTTCTCTGGCCTCCTTGACTTTGCAGGTTTCCTTTGCCCAAACTGCTTGTTCCTCTCTTCCCCACCCAGGGAAAGAAATCCCACTCGGGCTGAGCGGCCCAGCCCGGGGCCACCTCCACCTGGAAGCCCTTCGCAGATTGACCAGTATTGGCGACTCACACATCTTCCCTCCCTCCCTTCCCTCCTTCCTCTCTTCTCTCCTTCCCTACCTTTCTTCATTCTTTCAACAAATATTTCCAGAGGACCATCTGTGCCAAGCACTGTGATAGGAGCTGAGGACTCAGCAGTGGACAGGACAAGGTCTCTACCTTCACGGAATTGCCAAAACAATAAATCGATGTACTATCAGGTGGTGATCGCACTATGAAGAAACACAGGGCGGGTAAGGGGGGAGGGAGTGCTGGGGAGCGGTCGGGAGACCTCTGATGGAGAGGCCCTGGGTCAGAGACCTGCAGGGGGTGCGGGGGTGGACACTCCAGCAGAGTGGCCCCAGGGCCAGGGCTAGGGCAGCCCAGGGATGGGACAGCTCTGGGGGCCAGTTTTGCATTGCATTGTCACAACTGCAGTTATTCCAGCTCTGTTTCCTCTGGCCTCTTGAACCAGTCATGGGCAGCGATGAGTCTCATTCCTCCCTGAACCCGTGCTGGAGCGCAGAACAGCGTCAGGTACCCGTGGGCAACTGGCACGTGCCCGTGCAATGAAAGGATGCACGGACGCGTGAACAAAGGGAGACATGAGCAGATTTCTGGACTTGTGCAAGGCTGTAGGGGGAAGAGAAAGAAGGAAAGAAGCATATGGTTTTTGTATTCAAGGAATTTTCAATCACTTAGGGAGAGAAGACATGCACACACGAAATTAGACTTACTTTTAAAAACTTATTTTAGATATAAAGTTAAAGAACTTTAGATGGTATCTTAGAATCAAAGAATTTCACATTTCATCTACGATGAGTGTCAAACACTTCCAAGTCCCTTAGATGCCCCTGCATTTAATCCAAGAATACTCCAGAACACTTCTCTAGGGGTAGCTTCTGTTCCGCAGCCAGCAGGTCTACGCAAACCTACCCCCAAAGGCCAAGGGAGCTGAGAGGCCGAACAAAGAGGCTGACCAATGCAGTTTCTCAGAAAGAAACATTTAGCAGGGACTTGAAAACAGAAGCCATGCCTCGGGCCAAGGCCCTGGGCTTATACCATAGGGAAGGGTATGCGTGCTTAGGACAACCGAAGTCGACCCCTTGGGGAAAGATAAGAATGCTCTGTGCGTCATGGCTCTGAATTTGCCTAAGGGCAGGATTTATTATGGGTTCATGTTCAGTGTGCTAACAGTAGATAAAGCCGAAATCTTAGAGGCATTCCCAGAACAGGGTTAATCAGAAGTCAGCATGGCGAGTTAGCATCCAAGATGGAGTTGCATTGGGCTCCACACTTCCCAGACCAATTTAGACTCTCGTATTGCTCCCTGCGAGCCTTCCTTGTTTCCAACCCCAAAGTCTCCTCCCCACGCTATGCTGCTCCCTTACTCAGCAATGGGGCCCACCACAGCCGCTCCTGCCTCTTGTCTTCCTAGCAAAGACCGTGGTGAGAAACTCTCTATGTATTAACAATTTGCTTACTGGGACCAAATACGCCTACCGTGGTAAGCTCATTTTATTGTCTGTCTTCCCCAGCTGCATGGAGGCTACCTAAGGGCAGGGGTCATCTCTGCCACGTCCACATTTGTATTCCCATGCTTATGACAGCGCTGCTTCTCAAGCAATTACATACTGCATGAAGGAATGAAGGCCACGAAAACCTGTATTATTTCCAAAGACTCGATCCATCAAAAGGATGGAGAATATGAGCCCACCACGGGCAGCTCCCTGGTGATGGGGCCGTGTCTCCTTTGTCTCTGGATTCCTTGTCCCAGCAAGGTGCTCGGCATGCAGGTATGTTCAGCAAATACTGGAAGGAAGGGCTGGGCCAAAGCCGTTTATGGTCTGTGGCAGTGATCAGCAGCCTCTGTTGCCGGCCCAGCATCAGGCACAAGAGGACAGTTGGCTCATGCTGTAGAATGGCAGAACGGATGAATGGGTGGGCAAGGAAGAAATGAATGAATCTCTGGACTTGTGCAGTGCTTTGGGGAGTGTCGGTTGCCGGGTGTCCACAGTGCCCTCTTGCCCCAGTAAAGCAGGACACAGCCTTATGTTCCAGCTCGGTGCTCCGGGACGCCATCCTGTGGCTCTCTTCTCCCCAGCCAGAAGCAGACCACCTGGAAGCCACACCGCCAGCGCTGTCATTCTTCTCTCCTGACTGTGCCAGTGCCGAGAGGGCGACGTGTATTTGGATAGAACTGTGAGGGTCTGGGACTAAGGTTAGTGATGGGGGCAATGGGAGAGCCTGAGTTCAAATGTCTGTACTTTTTGCTTGTTTGTGCCATTCATCACCTTACGTGTGACTTTCTGCAAAGAGGAGAATCAGGCCTTGGTCTTTTGTTAAGAAGTCTGAAATATAAATCCTTAAAAATTTTGCCCTGGGGTAGACAAAATCTAGGTTATTCCATCCATGGGTACCCACACCTGGTGATGTGATGGGGCTCATCGCTGCTGGCCCGCTGGTCATATCGTCTTGTTCTTGTAGAAGCAGACAGGGATCCTGGGCCCAGCTCTGTCCTTGTCCCTGTCACCAGACTGGAGGAGGTGTCCCAGCCTTGGCCAGGGGAATACGGGCTCCCAAATCCAGCCGAGCTTTCGCCACCTTCCCCCTCACTGTACTTCCTGCATGTGGCTCACCAGGTGCCCACGTGCCCTGGAGATTATCGCTGTTGCCAACTGTTGTGATTTTAATCCTTGCTCTGTTTTTCCTTCCTGGAGACCAGGGATCTTCCTGAGGTTCGTCCCTACAAAGCTCCTCCCGTGCACTCTGGGACCATTTCCTCCCAAGGCCACTCTGCTCCGGGGGAGGAGTAAGTCATTGGAACTGGCCTGCTGGGGTGAGGGGCTGGGAGTGGGGGACTGGCTTCTGGGAGGTGGGGGTCCCACTATTGTTTCCTTTGGCCCTTTGCTCTTGGCTCAATAAAGGCAAAGGCCTGTTCTGGTCTGGAGCATGTCTCAGGGATGACCCGGGCTTGGCCAGCCTCTGATTTTCCCTGGCAGTGAAGCTGCTTTTCACAGCTTTGTGTCCTAACAGGGCCACTGTCTTTGAAGGCAGAAGAGACTTTCTGCTCATACCCAGCTGTGGCTGGTTGACAATGCCTGATGCCAGGAGAGGGCGTCTAAGGAATCACTGGTGTGTCCTGGAGAGAGCTCGCTTCCTGGGATCCTGCCCAAACCACCCGATCCCCCACACTCCAGCTTTAGGTCTTCGGACCCCAACCCTTCACACCCAGAGCCCTGACCTGGGAGTCAGAGGCTGTGGGTTCTAGTTCTCACTCTGCCTTTCACAAGCTGGGCAGTCTTTGCAAATCGCAAATCCCTGACCCCCAACTTCCTCACCTGTGAAATGAGGATTAAAAAAAATATATTTTAAAAATACCACCCTGTCTTGCCAGCCTCATGGAGCAGGACCCTGGTGTGAAGTTCAGATTAGCCAAAGCTGGAGACGTGGTTTAGAACGTGCAGGGCCTTATGCGGATACAGGCGGCAGCTATTTTTATTTTTAACGTTGGAACCTTGTGCTCCTCTGGGCAGAGCCAGCCAAGGAAGAGACAGCCATTCGGGGATATACGAGCCTTTAAAGGGGAGGTAATGAAAAATATTGAAACCAAGATTAATTGCCTTAAGCAATCATGAGAAAGCACCTTCCCCCTCACTAGATACGTACTAGTAATTAACAAATGTCACCTGCCTTTTTTCCCTTCTGCCATAGTATATAACTCTTCAGTTTATGGAAAAAGAGACTATGGTAAAAATGTTCATTTGGAAGATAAACAGAAAATATATCACTGAACTGTGGAGTCAAGTGCATCAGCACTGGCTGTGTTATTCTCTGAGTTCTCCACCATGGAATTAGGGTGTTGTCACACAGCCTTTGCTGTGGGCACATTCCTCACTCCAGGGGCATCGTCCCCAGGCCTTCTGACCATGTCTCTGGCTCTGAGGGGGATGGTCCTTCAGTGTCCCCTGGACTTGCAGCGACACCAGCGATCCTGTACTTCACGCATCCCCAGGCGGGGTCTCCCTGCCCCATCTATCAGCAGTCGTGACTTCAGAGTTTGAGAAAGGGCGAAAGGAGACATCCACACAGGGCTGCGGGGAGGGGCCTGGCAGTCTTCTTGAACAAGCCCCCCCATTCTCCTACGCTCTGCTATGTGCCCCCCTCAGGGGCATCTGCTGGCCCAGCGTCCCACTCTGGTAGAGAGGAGGACAGCCAGCGACGGGCGCTTCCAGCCTGCCGCCTCTCGCTGCCTCTCCTTCTCCCTCCTGGAGCAAGACTGCACCTCCCCGCCTGGGCTAACGGCCCCTCCGGCACCCTGGCTTCTCCCCGTCTCCTGCTCTCCTGGACCAACGTGCTCTGTCTCTCCCATGGAGAAGGAAACCCCCCCGCCCCCGTCACCTCCTCGTCCTTCTGCTCTCATTCCCAGTCACGCGCATCAGGGGAGGCGTCTACACGTCCCTTCTGCTCCTCAGTCCACTCCGGCGGGTTTCTGACACTGCACCTGCCTCCTTGGCCCCGCTGAGCAGCGCCCGGCACGTTGCCAGTTTGTCAGGCACGATGAAACACCGTCCTCTGCTTTGCCCTCCGAGTCCCCCGCGGCCGGTGGGCCCCTGCCCCGTCGCCAACCCCTGCCTCCTGTTGACGGCAGGGCCCCTCCCGCTTGTCCTGCCCTGCCTCTCTGGCCACTCTTCACTTCCCTTTGCAGACTCTCCCTCCTCCCCATCTGACCTCAGGACGCTGAGGGTCTTCAGGGCTCTGGGTCTCATCCTGGTGTCCCTTTAAATCTTTTCAGTACGGAACATTTCGAACATGCACAAAAACAGGAGGACGGGTACTCCCGTGTACTCATCATCCATCTTCAACAATTACTGGCTTCTGGCCTAAATAGTCATCATGTTCATCTTCCTCCCAGTTTATTTTTAAGCAAATTCCACACCGAACATTATTTTATATGCGAATATTTCAGTATGTTTGTCTAAAAGATAAGGAGTCGTAAACACACGGCCTCGATATCATAACACACTTAGGGAGTAGGTGACAGTGACCCTGAGGTCCTTGGAGTCTCTCTCCTTAGTTATCTCATGTACTCCCATGGTCTCAAATACCCTCCGCAGGCCGAGGACTCCCACGCTTAAATCTTCTATCCAGGCCTTACTTCCCGCTCCAAAATCCTGTTTCTAATTCTCTACTTGACATTTCGCATGCTGGGCTCAGAGGCTTCTCAGATTTGAGATGCCCAAAACCGAACCTGGGGTTTCCACCTTAACCCTGCTCCTCCTCTAGCTACCCCGTCTTGGCGGACGGCACCAGCCTGTGCCCAGATGGCCACATCGGAGACCCAGACATTGTCCTTGGCGTCTCCTTCACCCTCACCCCTCATCCAATCCATCCCCAAGTCCCGTGCATTCCTCCACCAGAGAATACTCGCAATACGCTACAATCCAGTCATCTCTCCCTGTCTCTTTCTCCACAGCCACCACCCTCCCTGCCCACACTGCAGAAGCCTTTTGGTGGTTTGCTCCTCTCACTTGCACCCTCGGTTGACAGTTGTACATATCAGCAAGGCCATGCCGGGTGTGAAAATACCAGAACGCTTTCCTGCCAGTTAGTCAATAACCCCTGCCCGGTGCCACGCCCTGCCCCAGGGCTCTGCTCCTGCCCCAACCACCCGGCCTCCCACTTCCCAGAAGGCCCAGCCTAGCTGAGCAAGGGGCCTCTGGGACTCTGCTGAAATTTGGGTGCATTTGCCCAAATACTGAAAGATTCGTATAGTATTCTGATGACCTAAGACTCTAGGTCCCCCTTCCCCAGCGAGATTCCAGAGAACTTCTGCTCTCATACTCTCCAACAGACAGAATAACATATTTTTTAAAAAATACCTGACCTTACCTACCTCTCAGGGAGGGAAGTAATGACTGGTTCTGGTTACGTTCTATTCTAGATTTGGGTGGTGGTTACACAAATTTGTCCACTTTTGAAGATTCATTGAGTTGGACACTTAAACACTGTGCGTTTTCTGTTATATTTCAACAGAGTTTACTTAAAATATGTTACCGATTTGCCCTGTGGCTTCTGCACAAGAGAGCAGCAGGCACGTGCTCTGACCATTTCTCCTGCTCACATCCTTTCTAGAAGGCTCCTCCAGAGGGTGGGTTTCTGTTCCACCACCCCCAGCTTTGCAGTGGCCTGATCGTGCCAGAGCTCACCACCAGGGGCGCTGTGCCGGACTCCAGTCATCGGGTGACTGGATGAGGGGAGCTGGCCCCCTTTTTTCCCTTGTCCCTCCCTTCAGCCTCCAAAAGATCAACTCCTCCAGGCTATTCAGTCAACTGAATTTTTTTTCTCCCCCAGGGCTTAGGAGCGTTTCAGGAGTTATGGAGAGCCAGGACAAAGATTCACCTTCTGGCTATGTCGCGCTTCTCCTTGAATCTCACTAGGGGAGATACCTAAAGACATAGGCCAACCAAATAAAGCCGTGGAGAGATGCTCAACCTTTACTGCTAATTAGGGAAAATGCAAATGAAATTCCCAGCAACATACCATCTCATACACATCAGCTTGGCACAAATTTTTTAAAAGTCTGGTAATACCAAGTGTAGGCAAGGATATGAGAGTTCAAGTTTATACAGGCAGGAGTGTAATTGGTAGAACCACTTTGGGGAAGAAGTTTGGCAACAGCTGGACAAGTTGAAGATGCTCCTGCCCCATGGCTCGGGCATCTCACTTCTAGGTCTATGCTGTAGATGCTTTAGAGGCACAAGAATCCTCTTGCAAGGTCATTTGTAACATTAAAAAAAAGTGGAAACAACTAGAAAATACATTGAAAAGCTGTGCTCTATCCATATAGCAGTTAAAAGGAATGAACTACAGCCACACGTATCAGTATGGATACATCTCAAAGACATAATGTTGAGTGGAAAAAACAAGTAGCAGAAGGAATGTCTAGTATGAAACCGTTTGTATAAAGTTTTAAAATATGCAAATGAGTACTATAAAATGTGTATGGATACATAAATATGTATTAAAACTATAAAAATCTGCACAGGAATGATAGACACCAAATTCATGGGAGTGTTTTTTTCTGCGGAGGAGGAGAATGGTGGCAGGACTGATATGCAGGAGGCTTCAACTCTTTCTGTTGTTTCATTTCTTAAAAGTGAAAACCGGAAGCAAAAATATGGCTTAGTGGTACATTTTATAAAGCTGGGCTATGGGTAGATTTTTATTTTCTATATTCATCTATATGTTTGATATGTTTTCCCATGAAAGCAATCAATTAATGAAAAAAGCTACTCAGGCCTCCCCGAGGCGGTGGTAGCGGTGGTGGGGGGTGCAGGCAGGATTCCTCCCGTTCCGAAGGCTCACCTGCCCCGGGTTCGAGTCTTTGCTCGCCAGCAAAGCGAGCTCCATTTAAAGCAAATTTGCTGTGGGTGGCAGTAGACCCTAATTCAGGACAGGAAAGAAGCCAAAGCCTCCTGCAGCTGGCGTGGACCAGCTGAGAGGCCCTGCCTCTGTGAAAACTCTTTCCGGGGTTTGTCTTTTTATACCAAGCATTTCAAGGAAACCTAGATGACCTGGCCACGCAAGCTTTCTGCCGAAATCCTGCACGGCCACGAGCCCCCCGCACCTCCGCACCCCTGCCTCTTGGAGGTGTTACAACCACGTCCCAGGGACCCCCAGATCCTAGAGATGCCACACAACCTCTTCCATCCTGTCTGCTCTCCGTGACCCTCCTGGCCATGCTGGGATGGCAGGGATGGGGATCGTGTCCTCCCAAAATTCATACGTTGAAGTCCTAACCCTCAGTACCACAGAATGTGACCTAATCGCAGATGGAATTAGGTTAAGATGAGGTCACTAAGGTGGGCCCTAGGCCAATGAGACTGGTGTCCTTATGAAAAAGAAAGAATTTGGACACACGCACACACACACACGCGCACACACACACAGAAGATGAAGGCAAAGATGGGGGTGATGCTTCTATGAGCCAGGGAGCGCCAAGGATTAGCAGCAAACCGCCAGCAGCCAGGGGAGAGGCACGGAACAGATTCTGCCTCACAGCCCTGAGAAGGCTCCGATCCTTTCGGCACCCTGATCCTAGACTTCCAGCCTCCAGAATGGTGGGAAAATACATTTCTGTAGTTTAAGCCTCCCCAGTTTGTGGTATCTTGTTACGGCAGCCCTACGCAATACAGGGACTGAACGACCACTTTACGACGGAGGACCCGAGGACCCCTGAGAGCCCTGGCATATTCAAGGTCACACAGCCACTAAGACCACGAGCCAACACCTGACTTTTCCGACAGTGTCACAGGACGGTTTGAAGACTTTATATGAGGGAGTCGGTGATCATTAGGGCCTGGGAATAAAAACATGCTGCAGTTTATGCCTCTATTAAGTGTGATATATCAACTGCTTTCTGGGTGGTCTGTTCCTGAGCTTGATCTTGATGATGTTTGGGGAAAAGAGTACTTTCACTTATCACCTGGCGATCATACAAGCCAGACTCTTGTTGTGATGGGCCTGTCATAAAGACTGCAGCCTTCCGACAGGCCGTCAGCGTGCTGGGTAATTATAACAAGTCGGGCATGTCTGCCTGCTTAATTTATGGTACCTATGGCATTTTGGCATGGCCTTGGCCTTCTGATCCTGGCGTCCTTTTTGCCTTATATGCTTGGGTGTGGACCATTCTAAACGCCTTTCCTTGGGAGCCGTCCCTCTCCTCCCTGCGACGGTGCCAAGCTGGCTCCCACACTGTGTCAGAGCTGTGGGCTGGTGCTGAGCTGCGCGGCGGGGAGCGTGTGGAGGTGGGCAGGCCAGGCCACCCGCCAGGAGACCTGTGAGGCAGCCTGTCTCCATCTCTCCATCCATCGCTGTGTGGGCCTTGCCCAAGCCACTGCCCCTTCTGGGCCCCGGTTTTCTTACTAGTAAAGCAAGGAGACTGGAGGGGAGATAAGCTCTTTCCAACCCGGGAGGAGGTGGAGACCAGCAAAGATGGTAAAAGATGCCAAGAGTGGGGCTGGCTCACTAGCTATTTTTGATGTTTTAAAAATCCCATCTAAGTGCTGGATTTTTCTCTAGCATGAGCCTGAACAGGATACCTAATGTCAAGTATCTGTCAGTGTAGCTCCTGTTCTGTTCACTAGACCCTCTCTCTGACCAGCAGATATGTATCTTGAGGTGAAAAATACAGGAAACATGAATTAATTCTTAAGTTGTACTATTTAATTGGCAAGCAACCCTTAAAACAGAAGTCTATTGGGACAGTGCTTATTAAGCAGTGTCTTTGGTTTGGAAAAGGTAGAACCACTCGGCCAGGGTCCCAGATTACCTCCTGCTCCAGGAGCCTATGATCCCAGCCCCACCCTGGGGTGGCGCCCCCAATCTCGGTGGTCCAGGTGGATGGCAAACCCCAGCATCTGTGACCTTTCTCAAGGTTGTCAACGGCTATGCTCTATTCACTTCCCTTCCTCCCCTGGTTACATTGCATCCTCCCTCTTCAGATTAGAATTCAGTCCCCTGATATGAAACGGTTTCCATCTCCAATTCTCTGGCAGTTGCTAAGACCATCCTTGGCAATTTTTGTTTGTACCACCATGTCGAGAATGGCTTTTGCTGACATCTTTGTGTTGAATGCGGCGGATCTTCCCTTTAAGATGTGAAAGTCCTTCAGCGTCGGAACAGAGTTAGAACAGCCAGAACTGGATTCGGGGCCATGGATCCTTCTAGCCTGTGCCCAGGACCTGTGCTTCTGGGTCAACGAGGAAGACGCTCAGAGAGTGGATTGACGATAGCCAGCACAGCTGGTGAGGGGCAGAGCTGGAAAGCCAACCCGGGTGTGACTGACTCCTCACACAGTGCTCTCCCTCCCTAGCAGTGTCCACCTGGCTCAAGGGGCCTGTAAGAGATGGACTCACAGGGCAGGACAGTCCCTTAAGGGACCCAATAGCAAAATGCAACACGGGTGGGTAAGAGATGTGCTTTCCCCAGCTCGGAAGGAACAGTATCCCGAGGAGACGTGGGATCAAGGCTGACTCCAGAGGCAGGCAGAGGGGCCTGCTGAAGGTCTAGGATTGAATTGACTTACGTGGTCCCCCTAAGGAGATTCGTGGAGGCACTCAGACTGGAGAATCGTGAAATTACAGAGATTGCTGTTGTCTAAACACTTCTCCCTTTTTCTCTAGTAATAGAATTCTCTTCTTCCTTCCTTCCTTTCTTTTTTCTTTCTCTTTTCTTTTTTTGTTTTTAAAGCTATACACTTGGCTGCCCAACATAAAGGCTGCATTTTCTGGTCTCCCTGGCTATATGACTACATTCTGTCCGGGGATGTAAGCAAAAGGGCGGAAATGTTCATAGAGAGAAGGGATGTTCCTTTGTCTTTTTCTTTTCTTTTTGCTACTCTCTGAAAAGCAGATGTGATGCCTGGTGCTGGAGCAGCAATCTTGGGCCATGAAATAACCTTGTAAGCCACACCTGATGGAACCCCAAGACAGAAGATGCCTTTTTACAAGAATATGGAGTATTATACCAGCCCTGGTTCACACAACTCTGGACTTTTCTGTGAGATAGAAATAAGTTTCTATTTTGTTTAGGCCACTGTTCCTTTGGGATTTCTGCCCCCTAATTCTAAATTACAGAGAAGCTTTTATTCCTTTTTTCAGTTTTCCTGCAGTTCTTCAGATTACCTTTTGGTGCTGACCTGTCCTGAACACCTCTCTAACACTTGCTGAATCTCCCTTGTTTCAGAGAAGAAAGAGCAGAGCTTCTTCAGGCTCAGAAACTTTGGCAGGCAACAGCATCTAACTATAATTTATTGACATTGTTTTGTTTCTATGGTATTTATTTTTAGGTTACCATTTACTTAAAGTAAATGATACTGCTTTTCCATTTACAATAGCAACATGAGGTCACTTTCCTTTTGAAATAATTTACTTAAGCAAAAACAACTAAGTTGATTTAAAAGATATTAAGTGACTAAGAGTACAGGTTATGTCAGCCATGGCAAGAATCAGGGAGGTGGCTGGAGCATGACCAAAGGTTGGAAAACAAGGCTATAGATTGTGCTGCTTCAGAAAGAAATATCTAAATATTTCTTCCTCTGATATTTTATGGTTTTCGTTTTTTTATCATTCAAAGTATTCTTGTAATGGGCTTCCTAACTGCTCAAAACAATGATTCAGTAAAGACTCCCGTAGGCTAAGCATAGTAAAGAGTATGGGCTCTGAAGCCACTTTTTTTTTGGGGGGGGGGTGTCTTTTCCTTGCTCCTCCAATTATTATTATTAATACTAGCTGTGTGACCTTGGGCAAATTACTGTACCTCTCTGTGCTCAGTGTCTCATCTGTAAAATGGAGTTGATGTTGTTGGGAGGATTAAATGACAAATTGTATGTAAAGTACTAAACAGAATGGCATACATTAAGTATAGCAATAAATATCAGCTGTTATTCTTCTTCTTATGTCTGGCTTGAACATACCGATATGTCAGTGTTGAGAGCTTTAAACAAAGCACTTTGAAGTAGAATAACTGTCCTGATGATCAAGGAATTTCACATCTTAAAGGAAGGTCCTCCATATTCAACACGAAGACATATGCAAAAGCCATTCTCAACACAGAGATACAAACAAAAATTGCCAAGGATAGTCTTGGCAAGTGCCAGCAAACTGGAGACGGAAACTGTCCGTATCAGGTGACCTTGAATTATAATCCCAAGAGGGAGGATGTCACGTCACCAGGGGAGGGGCAGAAGCTGTTACATCTATATTTGCATACCTTCAGTGTTTAATGAAAACCTTTGTTAAAACTTTGTATCCAATACTTGAGCTAAAACAGATAACTTTTTTTGCAGTAAGACAAAATAAACACAACTTTGTTGATTTGCTTCAATCGTATTGGATGCCTGATTAGGACGTAGGGAGTTGGGAATGTCATGTCTAAGAATTTCTACCACTGAGCGTGTGAAGATGGACACGTGACCACCCTGGCCTGCACCATGGAAGGCCACGTGGTTTGGTGGAAAGAGCCCTGGGCCAGAGCCAATAAACTTAGGTTCTAGTGCTTTTCCTGCTCTTGTGTGACTTTGAGTAACTAATCACTTTTTGCAGCCTATTTTCTCATCTTAAATCAAAATAACTGGGCCAGACTAGGGAAACTTAGACCTCCAAGAAGAACTAAAGAACATCAGTAATGGTATATATCTGAGTAAATGTATAAGATTTGTTTCCCGCTCCATTTCTTTAAAATACACATGACTATTTAAAAAAGAAAGTCAGCATTTCTTGCAGGTTACAGTAACTCAGATGTCATACACAGGACAACCACAGTATGAGGAGTGCTGTGGGTGCATCAGTGTGAGGCATAAATGGAACTACATAGTTGAAAAGTGTCTATATTTTACGTGAAGGGGCACAATATTACCTCTGTGAAAAATTAAAGGTGCATGCTCTAACCCCTAGTATAACCTCTAAAAAATAATGCAAAGAGTTCTACCTGAAAAGCCAATGGACACATTAAAATGTAATTCTACAATATGCTTAAATAGTTCAAATGTGGAAGGAAAGGAGGAACAGAGGAACAAAAAATATAGAAGGGACAACTGGATGATAAATAATAAAATGACAAACCTAATTCAACCACATCGATAATTAAATGCAATATTAATGGACTAATTGAGCCCTCTAATTAATAAATAGTAATTCCTATTATGTGGCCATCATGGCCACCATAAACTGACTGTAGAAGAGTATGGTCATCTTCTGATCTGACACCTCTTCTAGAATATCATTCGGCCCCTGAGCACCTAGGATTTGGCTTTGGGTTGTCTGCTGCTCCTGGAAAAACCTTCCTCATCTCCCCAGCAGGCAGACAGGGTGGCCCTGAAGAGGCCATTTGCCTGCCCTTTCTGTCCTGCTGAGTGCTCAGGCTCGAGCTCACCTTAGATGCTTAGAGCGACCCAGATGCGAGGCAGCACCGAATCAGCACCAGGGAAAATACTGGGATCGTCAAATCCACCCTGACAAACGCCTCAGTTTCCCTTGATAGAAATCTCTTCACTGAGATTAGTTTCTAAACAGATTTTTAAGGTAATTAACATGCACATTATGTATTTTGAAATCCTGTACAAAAAGATTTGCTGTGCGAAGTCAGCCTCTCACCCATCCTGGATCCTTGAATCAATTAGTAAGAAGTTTTTTTTGTATGTGTTCAGCCTGAACCACCTCTTAAAGAGATGGGGCTGGGAGCCTAGAGACCCCAGCAGCAGGAGCGATGGGTTTTATGTTCTTCTCTACTCAAGCAGAGGTCTGCCTCATATTCTTTTTTTTTACCATTTGAAACCAACTTCCTGGAAGCCACGTCCTCATTGTGGCAAGTGAGAGTATTCCAGAAAGCATGTTTTTAGGGAGGAAAATCTAGCTAAGCATGGTGGACTGGTCCTGCCGGCGTTGCAGACAACAGAATTCGCATTAAGGGGAAAGTCCTTTATGATTAGGAGTTGAAGGGGTGTGAGTGGGCGGTGCACCTAGAAATACTTTCTGCTGGCTAAATTTAGGGATTTAAAAAAAGTCATTGGTAAAACACCATTCGATACCTAGTTTGTCATTTTGTTTCTCTTCAGAGAATTGGTTTTCATCCTTATTCTGCCACTGATAGCTGTGGTAAGTCACTAACCCTCTCTAAGCCTCAGTTTTGACATCTGTAAAATGGTCCTGGCACATAGTATAAAACATAATAAATATTCAACAAATATAGTTTTCCTTCTTAACTCTTCCCTCTCTATGTGTTTTGGTGTCTTACAGTTAGCTGATGCTGTGTAACAAACCATCCCCAAACTCAGCCAGTTAAATTCACCAAAACGTTCATTTTGCTCAGTGCGGAGACAGCTTCTGATGGTGCTCCTGGCATTCTAGTCTCGTGCAGTCCCTTTCCCTTGAGCATGGGCTGGACTCTGTGACTCCCTTCCAATGAACAGAATACAGCAACCGTGATGGGATGGTGCTTCTGTGACTAGGTTGTAAAAGGCTGAGATTTTGGTCCTGCTACCGTTTTCACTCTACTGCCTTCTTGCCTTCATGATAGAGATGCCCTCGTAGGCAGGAGCTGAAAGCAGTAACTCAGCAGGCCTCATGAAAGTGAATCCTGCCAGCAACCAAGGGAGCGAGCTCAGAAGTGCAGCCTTCCCTCTGCACCTCAAGACGGTGGAAATGGCAGCCAACACCTTGGTTACCACCCACGAAAGACCCTGACACAGAGGACCCAGCTAAGCCTGCCCACGGTCCAGGAACACTAGGTTAGGAAAGAGGCTGTGAGAAAATAAATGTCCCAAGCTACTAAGCTATGGGGTAATTTGTTATGCAGCAATACATAACTAACACCTCGGGAATCTGTGGTTTGGGAGGGGCCTGGCAGGGGTACCTCACCTCTGTCCCACTTGCCGGCATCTGGGTTGCCACGGAGACTGCACTGGGTGCTGAAACCACATGAAGGCTCTTGTACTGCCTCACTCACGTGTCTGACAGGTGGTGTCGGCTGAGGGATGAGACCTGAGCTGGGATGTTGGCTGGAACACACAGCCACGGCCTTTCCATGAGGAAAGCCTGGGCTTCCTCAAAACAAGGAGGCTGGGTCCCAAGGGCAAGAGGGGAGAGGGGGAGGGATGGGAGAGGGAGAGAGAAAAAGAAAGAGAGAGAGAGTCAGATAGAAGCTTTATCACCTTCTCTAACCCAGCATCGGCAACCACACAGTGTCACTCCCACTAGATTGTGCTCATTAGAAGGAAGAGCCTAAAGGGCTAGACAATATTCTATTGTATAGATATACTACATTTTGTTTACCCATTTATCAGTTGATAGACATTTGCATTGTTTCTATTTTGGGCTCTTATGAATAATGTTGACATGAACATTTATGTACAGGCTTTTATGTGGGCATATATTTTCATTTCTCTTGGATATACTTAGGAGTGGGATTGCAGGGTCCTATGGCAACTCTATGTTTAACATTTTGATGAACTGACAAATTGTTTTCCAAAGTGGCTGCACCATTTTGCATTCTCATCAACATATATGAAGCTTCCAATTTCTCTACAACCTTACCACAGTCCCTTTTTTTATAATAGTCGTCTCAGTGGGTGTGAAGTGGTATCTCACTGTGGTTTTGACTTCCATTTCCCTCAAGGCTAATGATGTTGGGCATCTTTTCCTGTGCTTCCTGGCCATTTATATTAATAAATCTTTGAAGAAATGTCTATTCATGGGAGACCGCCTGGGCATAACAGGTGCTGTAGGCTTTAAAAAAAGAAATATCTATTTCAGATTCTTCACCCATTCTTAAATTGGGTTATTTGTCTTTTTGTTGTTGAGTTGTAAGAATTCTTTCCACATGGGAGATACAAGTCTCTTATCATATATATCTGCGGTCATCAACCCCCAGGCCATGGACCAGTATCGGTCTATGGCCTGTTAGGAACCCGGCTGCACAGCAGGAGGTGAGTGGCAGCAAGTGAGCGAAGCTTCATCTGCATTTACAGCCACTCCCCATCGCTCACATCACTGCATAAGCTCTGCCTCCTCTCAGATCAGCAGCAGTGTTAGATTCTCAAAGGAGCACGAACCTGACTGTTAACTATGCACGCGAGGGATCTAGGTTGTGTGCTCCTTATGAGAATCTAATGCCCGATGATCTGAAGTGGAGCTGGGGCGGTGATGCTAGTGCTGGGGAGCGGCTGCAAATACAGATTATCATTAGCAGAGAAGTTTGCACAGAGACCAAAGCAATTGGTTGCAACCAAATCCATTGGTTGCGGACTCATCAGAACTCTAGCAGTGAGTGGCAAATGACAATTAAGCTGCATCTGGTGACAGGCTTTATAGTGACAAGTGAGTTGATGTGCTTCAATTGCACAGCTGCATCTGGTGACAGGCTTTAAGTCAGAATCCAACACTTATTTTAGTCCGTGCGTGGCCTGCCCATTATTTTATTTACCACTTCCATCCATGCCTCTTTCCCGCACTGTGCACTTGTCTCAGTCAGTTTTCATAACCCACAAGCTAACCCTAGCAAAAAAGAGTAAAAAACAAACATCGCTGGAGAGCTTCTTTGAAAAGGGGGAAAGACCCAATGATGAGACAGCAGAAGACCCTAAGACTGCCAACGAAATGAAAGCTGCATTTAACAGAAAATGCCAAGAGTCCTAGTTAAATTGCGGGTTCACTGCAACAGGTGATTCACCTTCTCCAAGCCCACTTTGCAAATTATGTGGCGACCATCACACTGGTTGATGACCTGACACCTGGACCAGGCTGGCTGACATAGAAGGTGCCAGGCAGAGGGGAGGGTAGGTGACTGGGACTTCTGTTTCTCTGGTCCCACTTCATTTCTGTCATTCCATAATTCTCCCAGCACTTAGTTTTTGCTCTCCTTATTTCTTCTCCTGGAGCCTTAGTCAGTTTACTACCTCGTTTGGGATAATCTAGCTACCCTAGCAGGGTGGTGTGTGTGTGGGCATCAATGCCTTGCGACCTGTTCTCCTAAGTGCGTGGGCTCCTGAGACTGCCCGAGCGGCCCACAGGGCACAGAGAAGGGGGCATTCCCTCCTGTGTCCTCAGCTCTGCCTCCCTCCTTCCTCCCCCACGTCCCCACCCCATACCCTGCCAGAGTGGGGCCACGATTCCTTTTGGGAAAAGGAGCATTTGTTACTGACGTAAAAATTCCAGGCTTGGGGCTCCTAGACAACAGTCAGACCATAATCCCCCAACCACACAATCCCTCCCTTCCAACAGGATAACCTTTGCTTTCTTCCAGGCCCCTCTGGTAAAGCAGTGTGCAGATTTGCCGGGATAGACGGCAGCGTGGTCTGATCATGGCGGGTGGAGGTGCTGGGCCTCATTTAGCATGCAGACAGTGAAAGGGGTGGCTGAGGTTGGGCAGGCTTCCTGGCTGAGTTACAGGGCATCCTTGGGTGTGTTTGGGGTTCCAAGGGTGCTCTGAAGCTCCACGTTGAGAGTGTGTGCTGGGGAATTTTTCTGGGGAGAGGGTCAATAGTTTCCAACAGTTTCTCAAAGGAGTCTGTGACCGCCAAACGTTAAGGAGCCTGGCCTGGATTAGCTAGCGAGGTCTGTTCTGCTTCAGGCTTTTGCACTTTGGAGATGCTACCTCCTGCTGGAGCCACAGGAGTGGAGATACGGGCGGTGGCTGATTCCTTGGAGCCACCTGGTGGTGCTGGGGTGCATGGCAGCCTGTGGGCAACAGGAGAACCAGCCCATTCCTGTCCTGGCAAGTCCTAGGAAAGGGTCCGGAAGAAGGTTTTGGAATATGGGTGAGCTGCCCTCTCTCCCAAGTGGGCGAGGATAGTCCTGGTCAGAATCTGGAAGGGAAGGCCTGGCTGGTCGGATCCCCCTCTCTGCTCCCTCTGAGCCTGGGAGGAGCCAAGTGAACCTGGGTCTGGTCTGGGTAGAGGGTGTGGCAGGTGTGACCTTGCGTGGGGAGGGAGGACTTTCTGGCTTAAGTGAGGACGGGAGAGCTAAGAAAGGCGGGCCAGACTTGAGGACAAAGAGAGAGCTTGGTACATCTCAGAAAGCTTCCCTTGAATCAACTCCTTCACCCCGCTGCCACCCTGAAAGGCAGGTCCTGTTTACACCAAATTCACAGAGTAGGACATTGAGGCCCAGAGAGGTGATGTGACTTGTCTAAGACCGCACAGCTAGACACATTGGAGCCCGGCTCCCCACTGGTAGCCCCACTGCTGATAAGCAGCCCACCTTCCCCAGCTTCCCTGCCTCCTCTCCTGGCACCCCAGCTTGACCCAACTTGCTTCCTTGGGTGGAGTCCAGGGTGTGATGGTAAGAGTCCTGGGTCCTAGTTCCTTCCGTTCTCCTTGTCGTGCAGTGGGCCCATAGGACCAGACGGGCTGCCAAGGGCCTGGGCCAGAGCAGAGCAGGAACCGGAAGCCACTCCCTTAGCAGGGCTGCTTTGGGACAACCCAAAGGAAGGCCCCAGGTCCCATGGCAGAGGGTGAAACAATGGGGCTCACCACCCCGGTGGATGTTGGAGGCTGAATATATAATAGAAGCCAAGAAAAGTGTGACCATTGGGTGACAGACCCATGAAATGTTGCTGGATGTAAGTCAGGTTGAAGCTGGGAGGATGGTGTCACAGAGCCCTTTGTCTTCTCAGCTTCGATGCGCTCTGGCAAGCCTCCCTAGTGGCCAACTCTGAATTTGGGAACCTCCCCCAGCTGCCTCCCTCACACACAGAGCTATATGCTCACTGCATTCGACACTGTCTATTACATTCTCCCACTGGCTCCTCTGTAGCCCTGTTATGCTCGGAGCATTTGTCACATTTCACTTTGGTGACCCAAGCAGTTAGCCCACAGCCTGGCACATGATAGGTGCTTACAAAAAAATGTGTGGAAAGAGAAAGTGACCCTATCACTTTCCTGGTTAGAGACAGCATTTCTTACCTGGACAAGAATTCTGAGATGGCCGGAGGTGGGCAGACATCTGCCAGAGTCACTGGAAAAACAAAAGTGAACAAGGATCCCTTGGTCCTGCCTCGAGTCCCAGCATGGGTGGGTCTCCTGACGACAATAGTCGTTGGCAGTTCTATGTCGTTGCTGAGCTGCCTCAGTAGAGACTTGACCTTGTAGGATGCTCTGAGTTGGTGTTTGCGAAGCTCATGGCATTCTCTTCTCATGGTTCCATTCGTTGTACTTTTTCTCTGGGTCGAGAAAACAGTAAACTATCAGGCTTTTGGTAAATATTAAATAATTATTCAATTTTAAATATATTTAAAGGAATATTATATACACTCACATGTACAAGATATAAAGAATAAAAATAAAATGAATATTCATCTGCTGTGTATCGAGTTAAAGAAATTGTTTTATATATTGCATTTTATTATTAGTTGAAAATATTAACAAATTTCCGTTGTAAGAACATTGAGAACTCCTGTGTATCTCTTCCGAATTCCTTCCCCATCTTCAGAGGTTACCATTATCCTAAATTTTACATTCATTTTCTTCTTCTTTCTTTATAATTTATCACATGTGTATCTATCAAAAACAGTATATTATTTAGTTTTGAATGTTTTTGAAATGTATTTAAGTGGAATCGTATTGCATGCATTCTTTTGTAATTGATTTTTTTTTTTTCCACTTAGCATTTTTGTAGCCTTTGTCCATGCGGGTAAGTACAGCTATGTTTCACTCATTTTCGCTGTGGGGTGATATTCCATTTTATTACCAAATCACAATATATTTATCCATTCTCCTTTCTTTTGGATAATATTTTGATGGTATATATATATACATATATATATATATAGTTCATCCTTTTACTTTTTGACTTTCTGTGCTTTTATGTTTTAGGAATGTTTCTTGTAGATAGCTTGTGTTAATAGCTAGATTATTTAAAAATGCAAATGTGAATTACCCTGATTTGATCATTACATGTTGTATACATGGATCAAAATGTCATATTGTACCCCATAAATATGTACAATTGTGTGTCAATTAAAAATAATAATAAATGAAAAAATTCAGTTGTACAACCTTTCTCTTTTACTGGAAAGGTAGTTAATTAATCTACTATGTTTATTGTTATTACTGATAAATTTTAATTTACATATATTATTTTCCCTGTTAACCATGCTTGTTAAAGTTTATAGGGTAACCGTTTTTCAAGTTTTAAACTCTCCCCTCATGGTTCTATAAATTGTGCTTTTTCTCTGGGTCAAGAAAACAGTAACCTGTCAGGCTACCCCAGAAACTTAAACAAACATAATTAATCTAATAAAATCAAAAGGTAATACTCTCCTGTTCCCATAGATTTAACCTCAATCACTCCCTCTTTGACTCGATGTGCAAACACACCCCAGTGATCCATATTCTTGGATAATCCCCCCCCGCCCCTTGGTGTGGGCACAGAGGCTCTGGTTGCCTCTAAGCAATAGGATACCGCAAAGATGATGCCATGTCACGCCCGTGATTATGTTTCTTTACACAGGACTCTGTCTTAGCAGACTGAAAAGAAACACTTTCCTGCTAGTCCTTTTTAAAAAAATTAATTTTATCATGCATATTTGAGGTTTACAACATGGTGTTATGGGATACATATAGATGGTAAAATGGTTACTATAGTGAAGCAGATTAACATATCTATCATCTCATTCAGCTACTTTTTTTTGTGCTTGCTAATCTTGAAGAAGCAAAAACTATCATGTGTGAATGTGGAAAGGGCCCTGTGGCAGGGAACTGCAGACAGTCTGTAAATGCTGAGAATCATTAAGAAAATGGGGACCTCAGTCCTTTAGCTGTAAGATCAATTCTGCTGACAGTTTGGGGGAACCTGGTAGCAGGGTTTCCCCAGTCGAGCATCTGATGAGACTGCAGCCCTGCTGACGCCTGGATTGGAGCTTCATGAAACTCTGAGTGGATGACCCAGTTAAGCTGCACCTGGGCTCCTGACCCGTGCAAACTGTGAGATAATGGATGTGTGTTGCTTTACGTTGCTATGTTTGTGTTATTTGTTATGCTGCCATAGAAAACCAATGCATTTACATACTAAGTTTTTTCTCCAATTTTTAAGTTTGATTTGCTGATAAAGCCACTTGAACCTGGTGTGAGGGCTTTTATGTGAAGATTTTAAATTATAGATTTATTTATTACCACAGTCATAGGATTACTCAGATTTCCTACTTCTTCTTGTGTCAGTTTTAATATTTGTGTGCTACTAGACACTTGTTTATTCCCTCTAAACTTTAAAATATGTTGGCACAAAGATGTTCACATTATACTCTTTTGACCTTTTTATTATAATATAGGTAGAATCTATAGCGATGCCCCTTTATTCCTTATATGGGTTATTTGTGGCTTCTCTTTGTGTTTCTTGCTTAGTCTGACCAGCAGGTTATCAAATTTTTTTCACTTTTAAAGAATCAACTTTTGGCTTTATCATCTATGTTATATTTTTTATTTAATTATTTTCTGCTCTTTTATTAACTCATTTTTTTGTTGTTTCTTTCCTAAGTTCTGGAAACATATTTTTTTTTTAGTTTTTTTGGGTAATACATGCAATTAAGGCTATTAATTTTTCCTCTGATGTTTTAGCAGCATCCAACAAGTTCTGGTGTTCAGCATTTTATGATTACTGAGTTCAGAATATTACCACATTTCTATTGTAATTATTTTCCTTGACCCATGTGTTTTTTAAAAATGTATTTCTTTAATTTCCATGTGTATGGGGACTTTTCAGTTGTATTTTTATTGTTAACTCCTAGCTTAATTTCTTTGTGGTTAGGGAACATACTCAGAATAATTTGGTTTTAGTTTTTAAAAATTGAGGTATAATTTACATACGCTAAATTGTCAGACTTTCAGTGTAGTTTGATGACTTTGAGCAAAGGTATACACCCATACAACTAGGAATTCAATTAAGATATGGGACATTTCCATTACTCCAGTGAGATCTTCACAGCCCTTTCCAATCAACCCACCTCCACTCTCTTCCCCCTCTACCCAAAGCGACTATTGTTTCAGTATCTAGTGCTAGAACTTCATTTTGTCTGTTCTTGAATTTTATATAAATACAGCCACATAGTATACACTCTTCTGCATCTGACTTCTTGCACACAACGTAACAGTTTTGAGATTCGTGCATGCTATTGTGTGTTTATTCCTTTTTTATCGTTGAGTAGTATTTCATTGTAGGAATGTGCCACAGTATTTCTATTCGTTATCCTCTGATGAAAAATTAGAGTGTTTCCAGTTTTTAGCTATCATGAATAATCAAGTGAACATTATTGTACAAGTCTTTTTGTGGACAAATGTCTCATTTCTCTTGGGTAAACACCTAAGAGTGGAGTTGCTGGGTAACAGGGCTGGTGTGTATTTAACTTTATAAGGAATGGCCAAACTGTTTTCCAAAGTCGTACTGTTTTTCGCTCTCACCAGACATGTTAAAGGGCTCCAGAGGCTACACATTTTATCCATATGTCAGTCTATTTAACTTTCGTTGTTCTAGTGGTGTGAGGTAGTACCTCGTGATAGTTTTAATTTGCATTTCCCTGATCACTAATGATGATGATTATTTTTTATGTGCTTATATACCATTGATATATCTTTTTTGTGATGTGTTTGTCCAAGACTTTTGCCCATTTTTAAGGTTTGATCTTTATATTGAAATAATTATATAGACTCACAGGAAGTTGCAAAAAATAGATATATGCTTCACCCAGTTCTCCCCATTGATAACATGTGATATAACTTTGGTACAATATCGAAATCAGGAAATTGACATTAGTACAATCCACAGAGCTCATTCAGATTTCATCAGGTTTATGTGCGCTTGTTTATGTGTGTGTGCATGTGTATGTAGTTCTAGTAACTTTGTCATACATGTAGATTTGTGTAACTACCACATCAATCAAGATACAAGATTGTTCTATCACCTCAGAGATCTCTAATCCCTCCCCTACCATTCCTAACCCCCTGGCAACCACTAATCTCTCCTCTATCTCTGTAACTTTGTTATTTTGGGAATGCTATATAAATGGAATCATATAGTATATAACCTTTTGAGATAAGCTTCTTTTTTTTCATAATGCATGATTCCCTGTGATACATCCAAGTTGCATGGAGCAGCTGTTCATTCTTTTCTGTTGTTCAGTAGTGCTCCAAGGTATGGAGGTACCACAGTTCGTTTAACCGTCTCTGTTGGAGGACAGACATTTGTGTTGTTTCCAGTTTTTGCCTAATTTAGATAAACCTGCTGTGAGCGTTCATGTGCATGCTTTTCTGTGAATGTATGTCTTTATTTCTCTGTTCAATGCCCAGGACTGCAATTATGGGTTGCATGGTAGCTGCATGTTTAGTTTTAAAGAAACTGACAAGCTGTCTTCCAAAGGGCCTGCACCATTTTGTATTTCCACCAGCAATGTGTGAGTGATCAGGTATCTCTACATCCTTTAGCTTTTGGTGGTGTCACCGTTTTTTGCGTTAGCCATTCGGATAGGTATGTGTTGATAACTCACTGCGCTTCTCTTTTGCATTTCCTGTATGGCTAATGAAGTTGAACACATTTTCACGTGCTTGGTTGCCATCCGTATATCCTCTTCAGGGAAATTCCCTTCATATCTTGTGCCCATTTCTAATTAGATTGTCAGTGTTTTTAATGTTGCATTTTGAGAGTTCTTTGTCAGGCTTGTCAGATATGTGGTTTGCAAATATTTCCTCCCAGCCAGAAGCTTGTCTTTTCAGCATCTTAACAGTCTTCCTCATAGGAAAAGTTTTAATTTCGATGAAGGCCAGTTTATCAATGTTTTTCTTTTATGAATTGTGCTTTTGATGTCATATCTAAGAACTTGCCTCCTAGCCCTAGCCCTAGGTCCTGAAGATTTTCTCCAATGTTTTCTTATAAAAGTTTTATAGTTTTACATTTAAGTCCATGATTCATTTTTTTTTTTATTGTAGAGACGGTCTTGTTCTTGCTCAGGCTGGCCTACAAACTCCTGAGCTCAAGCAATCCTCTTGCTGTTGCCTCCCAAAGCACTAGGATTACAGGTGTGAGCCCCCAAGCTTGGCCTTAAGCACTTTGTTTTACCCTGCTTTACAGATGAGGCCTAAAAAGGTTTACCAACTTGCTCATGGTCACAGAGCCTACATGTTTTGCAGGGCCCTACTCAGTTCTTACCTCCTCCATTACGCTCTCCATCATAATTCCAGTTCACAGCTGGGTTGACCTTTTCCTAAATTCTTACAAGACTTAGCCTGAACTAATCGTTTTGTTATTTTAGTTACAATAACGTCCATTAAAAAATCATTTTCTGTCTGCCAAGCACTGTGCTAAGTGTTTTAATACTTCAGTGCAGTTCTTTACAGCATCCCTTTAAGAGAGCTACTTTTATTATTTCCGTGTTGCAAAAGACGAACCTGAGTCTTACAGGGTTTAAATAACATGTCCAGGATAGCAAGCTAGTAAGTGCCAGAGCCAGGATTAGAACCCCGGATGGTCTGGCTCAGAAGGTTGCGCCCACGGCATCACACTACGCTGCTTCTATTGCACTGTGTTAGACTCAGTTCCTCACTGGGACGCAAGTGCTTTCAGGTGCAGGGAGCACGTCTTAGGGTTTTGTTTGTTTGTTTGTCTTTGCGATTTTCTGCCTACCCCATGGCCTGGAACAATGCCCTGAATGGTTGCTGTTCAAATAGACTCGTTGCAGCACCGAAATTTCACTAGTGGCGCTGTCGGGCTGCAAGCTGACACTAGGTGGTGCTACATTCCAGGGAGTGGACAAGGGCTAGCATTCAGCTGGCAAGAGGCAGGGTTCGGGCTTGTCTGGACAGTGGGAAGGGAGGGTGGTCTATTCAGAGGTGGGAAGGCTGGGGCCAGTGGAGGAGGGGGGTTCCACACCTCCCGAGAGGAGAAGGAGAGGAGAGAGAATCCACTACCTTATCCGGTGCCTAAAGCTGTGTCCGGGAAGCATGGCAGTCAGATAAATGGGTTGGCCAGACGACAGAGAGGGCAGAGTGTAGGTCTGTAGCCCGCAGAAGAGGGATGGAAGCAAGTCAGGGCCACAGGCCGTCAGAAAAGCAGCCTGTAGGGCTATTAGTAGAAAAGGCCTGGACTATTTTCCCTGCCCGGGGCCATGCGATGCAAATGGCTAATCAATTTTAATTCTAGTCCCATCCAGATGTGTGGCTTCCCGTCTTCCAGCTGGGAAAGGGCCTAAAGGTGGCCACTATTGAGTTTTGGGTGCCCAGGGGAGAAATGTGCAGTGACTGATTCCATACCCCAGCCATCTGCCCCCTGCCACACTTCTCTCCTCTCTTTCACACTCCTCTCTGGCCTGGCCACATTTTGGTGGAGACACAGGTTAGTGCTGTGTGCAGGACTGGATGGCACTTATTGGCAGGGCTCAGATATGGGCGGGTCCTTGTAGGCTGCCTGGTCAAGGAAGGCTTCCTGGAGGAGGAGGTCCCAGTGGACAGGTGGGGTCCGATTCCATGGCTTTGAGTACAAGGTCTTGGTGCTTGGTGATGGTTTAGCTTAGCAGGAAGGGCAGAGGACATCAGGAGACCTGAGCATGGGCCACAAACTAGCCGTGGGCAATGGCTGCCTCTCAGCCTCGGTTTCCTCTTCTGTAGAGTGATTATATTTATTGTCTGCACCAGGATGACCTTGTGAGTGAAAGGGATTGTTATTAACGATGGCCCTGGGTCAACAGGCAGAAACTGGGCAGCTGTCTGGGCAAACCAGAACATAAGGTCACCCAACTTATATGTAAAATTAGTTGTTTTCTAAGGACCATCTAATTCTGAGTTCCTCTGATTTTTGACTATAAGGAAAGCTCACTGCAGGGACACAGAAATGAGGCCAGAATGTCCTGGTTCTGTCGCATTCTGGGATGCATAAAAGATTTGGATAGAGCTCACTCATTAATCCATGGGCCCAATCAACCCAATCCATGAATCATGCAGATCCAATAAATCTGCAGGAAGCACCTGGGTGCCAGGCTCTGGAGAGTTACACAGACACGATCCTGCCCCCAGGGGAAGGCGAGGTTCCCTTCTGTCTGGCCCAGGGCTCTCTCATGCTGTAGTTGGGACCTTCCCTCCTTTCCTGGTCCTACTGGCTCTGCCCTTGAGGAGCCCTTGGTCCTATCCACACTGTTCTTGTTGGGTCCCTGGTGCATGGACTGTACGTCCCCCTATGAGGACTTCCAGGAAGGGCTTGGGATAGCCCCCTGTTCTGTCTGGCCCTGCCATGCCCACCCTTCCTCATCGCGCCCCAGCCCGAGCATCCTAAGCACCTCATGACAAATTATCCCACAGCTAAGTTAAATTGGCCTCCGCATCAAATGCCGTGGATTATAGGGAGAGGGAAATACATAGCTCATTAACTCAATTCCCAGCCCCTCAACCGGGCCTCGTCCTTCCTCTCCCCCCACCCCACTTATCTCTGGAGAGGGGGCCTGGCCAGAGGACTGCCACCCCTTCTCTCCGAGGACCTCCTGGGGGAGGGAGCGACTTGAGGTCGGGTGACAGCGATTTGGACATTCAGGGAGGCAGGACCCTGGGAGGACTCTGCAGTCCTCGCACTGCACGGGACCCACCAGGAGGGGGCGCCGCGGCCACCGGGGGATGGAGCGGAAGCCGAGGGAGACGGGGGACAGCTCCTCCCGCGGCCCGTCCGCTGCAGAAGGGCCGACCGCTCCCCGGAGACCCTTGCTGGGGCATTGAAGGGGAGACAGCCCCCTCTGAGAGCCAGGGTCGCCCCGCGGCCCGCAGCAGCCTCGCTCAGCCGCAGGGCTTTGGCGCGGAAGGACAGGGGCGACCTTGCGGTGACCCGGAGGCGGGGCTTCTGGTTTCAGCCAACCTGCACGGCTGGCATCTCCCAAGGGCGGCAGGCTGGGGAAGGAGATTCAGGCGGCCCTGGTCAAAGACCCAAGAAAGGACACTGGTTGCTTGAGAAGGTAGTGTCCTTCTCCCGCATTCAAGGGCCCACCTGAGGCCCAAGGTAGGGGCGGGCCCGGAGGAGCCGCCCTTTCAGAGGGTCATGAAGAATTCATCCGGCTTTTGTGTCCGCCTGCCCGTGAACTCGGAGCAGAGACAATGCCGGGGCCGGGGGCCTTTGTCTCCCTCCTCACAGAGGCAGTGTCAAATGTTGGCCACATGTGGGTGGGGAGCCCCCCCACCCGCCTTGGGAGAGGGGCAGTCCTGTAACTTGACGAGGGGCACCAAATTCAGAGTTAATTAGTCGGAAATTAAATTTTCCATTTGGCTGGTCTGGAAACAAGGGGGGGTGGGGCCCTAAAGTCAGGCGGGACTTCCCATTGATTGGGAAGAGGGATGGTGTATACCGTGTGGTCTGGGTGACCCTCACATTGTGGAGAAAACAGGGTGTGCCCCCAACGGGTGCTCGTGGTCAGAAAATCATCAACCAACCAGACTGTACCTTGCACGCTTTCCTAGTAAGCAGGCAAGCCAATAGAGGGCGCTTGCAGAAGCCACCAAGAAGGTCTGTCAGTCCACAAAGAGTTTGGGTACCTGCCATGTGCCTGACACCGTGTGGTGTCCATCTGTGATGCATGTGCTGCCTGAAATTCCACCATTAGAAATTCATTTCTTTGTGACTTGACAACTGTTTCATTAATGAGCATTTGGTGAACTCACACTATGTGGCAGGAACAATTTCTGATATGGGGCTACATCAGTGAACAAAAGGCAAAATGCTTGCTTTTATGGAGCCTCTAGTCCAGTATGGGAGACAAAAATAAAGAAAAAAATATATAAATGATGTCAGGTGAAGAAAAACAAAGATGAACCAGCGTGGGGGGCACGATTGGATGCTCTTTTAGGTATGGCAGTCAGGATAGGTCCGTGCTGAGGGACATTTGAGGAGTGATGTACAGGCTGCGGCCGAGGGGAGGACGTCGGTCCTAGGTGGGACTGTGCTTGGTGTCTGTAAACAGGAGTGGGCTAAGGTGGCCAGAGCACAATGAGCGGGGAGGAAAACGGTAGAGGATGTGACCGGGTCTGGGCCTTGGAGGCCATTGGAAAGGCTTTGGCTTTAACTTTGAGTGAGATGGGCCATGGGAGTTTTGAGTAGGGAGGGACGTGATTTGACTTTCTTCATGGGGTCACTCTGGCTGTGATGTGGGGGAGGGGCTAGAAGCAGGGACACGGGGGTTGGGGGGGGGAGGCAGGGAGGCCAGTCAGAAGCTACTGCAATGGTCTGGATGTGAAATGGCACCTCCAGACCTCCTCAGGAATGCCACTGCCTCTCTGCATGGTGCTGGTGGGGCTGGTCCCCCATCTTAGGCCCTTCTCAGCCCTCACGGAGACACCTGCCACCTGGCTGTGCCAAAGCCTGCCCTGGAATTGAGACGGTAAGGTTACCCCTCAGGGAGAAGCATTCAGCCTGCCTAGGAGTCCAGAGCCCTGGTTTCTTCTCCCGGCTCTGACTCACTGAGCGTTTCCAGCATTTGCTTCATGCCTGTGTGCCTCAGTTTCTTCGCTGTGAAATTGGTGAGTACACCAACCAGACAGCCTGCTCTAGGCCAGGTGTGGCGGGTGCAGAGATGAGTAGGCTCTGCAGGTGCTGTGGGCCCTGTAGGAGGGAGGCAAGGAAAGGGACGAGCCGGACACCACAGATGGCAAGGACCAAGAGTGTTATTAACGTTTAGAAAGTGCGCGGGTGCCTGTGGGAAGGAGGACTGCACCGGTTCCGCCTGGACCAGGCAGAGAAAGCTTCTCAGAGCGGGCAGCTGTCACACTGAGACTTGAAGGACAAGTCCGAGTTCACCAGGCAGACAAGAGGAAACGATGGGCGTCAGTGCCTTGGGCAGGAGGGACAGCCGCCTTGCAGTCCCTCCAACTCAGCTTCTTTTAAAATGGAAGAGGGTAGGATTGCTTTGGTGTTGGGGGGGGGGCACATTACATGAGGGCTGGCGGACGGGGGAGCAACATTTTGGTTTTCTTTGGAGCACACTCTTCCTGTTCCACTTGCTGAGGGGATGGGGGGTTACCAGGAACACTCTGAGCTCCCAGGGTCCTCATTCTGAACCTTTGGTGTCAGCTTCCTGGGGCCAGCTGGGACCTGGTGTCCCCTGGCAGTCTTTCCTGACCACCCAGTCAGCAGGGGCCTCTGTCCCATGCAGCATCAGCAGACTCTCCTCTGGTTCTTGCTGGTACCTTTGGTCACAGCGTCACACCCTGCCATCCCATCCAGAAGCTGCTCTTTCCTCCTGCCTGTTCTGGACATTCGTCCACGCAGCAGTTATTGAGTCAGGCACTGTGTACACCAAGATGGGCCTGCCCCCGAGCAGCTCCTAGCATGTGTGCATATGTGTATGTATGTGTATATATGTGCATGTGTATGTGTGTGTATTCATGTGTGCATGTGTGTACTGCTTGCATGTGTATGTGTGTATATATGTGTATTTGCATGTACACACGTGTGCATGTGTATGTGCTTGCATGTGTATGTGTGTATTTGTGTGTAAGGCTGACAGCTGAGCAGGGATCCTGACGACCTAGTCCATGCCTGTGGTTTGACCTGAGGAGGGCTGAGATGCACAGGCTGAGGGCCCCGACTTACCCCGGACCCTGTGCCGACCCCAGGAACGCATTTGGCAGGGATGGGCGGATCCCGTGACTGACCCTGTTGGTGGTCCGCACATCCACCAGAATGACACAGCATCCTTGTTAATGTCAGGCCTGATCAAAGCAGTCCTGCCCACCCAGAGCGCTCTAAGAGCCCAGCCGGGCTGGCGCTCTCCCCAGAGCACGTCGTCCCCCCTGCAATCTTGACCTCCCACGTTTGAGTAAGGCTCCATTCTTCCCGCATTCTTTGATTCGTCTGTTTTGACCCCATTCTCCAAACGATCCCCCAAATCCACATCACCCCGAATGCCGGGGACTGTTTAGAGGTCCGCGCATTCCATTATTGTTTTGGCCCTGTCCTCTCCTCCTCGGTTCCAGCCAATGTGATGCTGGTTCCTTGTCAGCAGCCCCAGCGAGAGAAGCGGAGGACGGAAGGCAGGTCCCGCGAGCCGTCCAGGGGTCAGTGCGGCGGGGTGGGCACCAGGGGGCGCGCGAGCGTCGGGGTTCGCGCGGTGGCTCCCGGCGGCGCGGCGTGCGGGGACCGCCAGGGGGCAGCAGAGCGCAGGGCCGCGGGCGCGGGGCGCGGGGCTGGGCGGCGGCAGCTGCGTTCCCGGCTCCGAGCGCCGTTCTCTGTTAGGAGGGTAATTTAGAGCAATTACACCGATTATTATTGCTTTTCTAATTAGTGCTTTTCCTACAGAATTAGCCGAGTGTTTATTAGGAGCTGCTTGTTGCCAGCAGCTTAACTGCTTCGCTGCCGGGCGCGGGGCGCGGGGAGGGGCCGCCGCGTGGGGCTGCTTGGTTATGTGGTTTCGCATAAAAGCACGGATTAAATATTCATTCTGCTTTGTTACATATAGCATTAAATTTTTATCAGCTGTATGTTTTCCTTGAAGTTTTCCCTGCATGTTAACATTCAGACGGGCTGCAGAGAAACTCCTGGGCCTTGGCTGGTGGGGCGCACAGATCTGGGCACCCCGGGGGAGCTGGGGCCGCAGGGATCCCCCCGACATCTGTAACACTTTTAGACTTTTCCCGAACATTCTGTCCAGGGTCCTCCCGACACCCAGGGGAGGTCGGGAGGGAAGGAATTAGTCACCGGCGGGGAGGGGTCTGGCGTGACATTCCCAGGGCTGGCACGGACCGGACTGCGGAGTCCAGCACGTCCTCTCCAGCCGCTGTCAGCCGAGGGAGCTTCCGAGCCTTTAGGACCCTCGTGCTCCTCCGCGGGGACATCCCGCCGCGTGCGTGGGCCCAGGCCTCCCCTCCCACAGGAACGCAACTTCCAACTTCCTCCTCCTAGGCCCTGCCAGGAGGGGATCGGACACCTACACGGTGCTCCTGGGGTCGCCACCTCCTGCGCGGGTGAACCTTCTGGAGCCCTTGACCAAGAGAAGAGGCTACACTTAGGGTGCCAGGGGGAGGGGAGA
The DNA here is from genome assembly GCA_004363605.1 of Indri indri. Lineage (NCBI taxonomy): Eukaryota > Metazoa > Chordata > Mammalia > Primates > Indriidae > Indri > Indri indri. Next base: position 299,087 of record RJWJ010000072.1, read on the forward strand.
GATTCCGGTTTATTTGGTGCACCGGCTTCGTGGTGGGTGGTTGTTACTGGTTTTGCCTGGAGGAGGGGAAGGGAGTGTGCTCGCTTCTTCAGGCCTGGGGAGCCCCACGTGAGACAAACGAGACACACACATGCACCCGCAGCGAACCCAGAGGGTGCAGTTCGCTCCCCAACCCCGATGCGCTGCTCAAAAGGCTTCTAGGAAAACCACTCCCCCAGCGCCTCCGAGTGTTGTTTACAGCTCATTAACCGCTTGATGGAAAGGTTGGGGCGGGGGCGCGGCAGGGAAATATTGACAGAAAATCAATCAGAAATGAAGATTAACGATCTCCAAAATGTTCCTGTGGGTCAATAGGGAAATGGGATTTGAGTTCTAAAACCAGGGTCTGATGCACGGAGCTTCCGTTCCCCCACGTGCCACTGCCAGAGGCTCCGGGGATCAAGGCAGGGGACTCGGGGATGGGGCTCTAGCAGGGACCCTTTTATCTTTGCAGCCTCTTCTTCCTGGCCTTTGTTCCTGCCAGCAGGCGGCGAACGCAGGGGAGAGGGGCCGGTCCACCTCACCGACTGTGCCTGGCACTCTGGGCTCAGGACGGAGTCCCGCGGTGGCCTTCGTCGCTTCCCACCCCTCTGTTCCTGTTTCGTTCATCTGGATGCGGTTGAGCTTCCCAGGTGGGGCGGGAAGAGGGCGGCCGGCAGGTGTTTTTAAATAAGTCCCCGGGAGCTGGAGGTCAAAGAATGGTTGGAAGATGCCCCAGCGCCGCCGGTCCCAGGGTGGCCGCCTTAGCGACCTTGCAGCTCTGGAATTGCACAGGCCAGCGTGCCCCGCCCTCCATTCTGCTGTAGGCTGCCTTCTTTGCCGTCCTCTTTCCCATGTGACCGACCGCCTCCAGCAGGGGTTCAGGCTGGGCAGCTTCTGCCTCTTACCGGGAACATCGCTGATCCCTCCAGAGTCCCTGGGGGCCGGGGCAGCGTGTCTGCTGTGTCCAGCTCCCAAGCTGCAGTCGTCTGGGAGGATTCCCTGGTCCCCCTGCTGTGGAGGCCTGTTTGGGGCCTGCATTCCTCTGGCAGGGCTGGATTCCCCAGGCCTAGGAGCTGGCCCCCCAGGTGTGCCCCCAGCTCTGGCTGTCCCCCTTAGGTACTGCCATTTCTGCTCCCCTCTCCCTGGGTGTTGAGAAGCTTTTCTGCTCTCCAACCCTGCGAAGACCCATGGGACTAAGAAGCTGAACAGAGCCAGTCTACCTGTCCGAAACGGAGAGGTTTCCGTTTCCTTTATATCCCATCCCATGGGCACCTCCACGGTGAATGTCCACGCGGTGCTAAGGGGCTTGTGTGGAGTCTGGAGTCGGTGAGGCTGGGAACTCTGGGGACAGAAAATCCCAGAGCTCTCTGGCATGGGAGGGGCTGCAGCTGTCACCTTTGAAATCTATTCTTTCACAACAGTGGCCAGCCTGGGCCACTCGGGTCTTTTGGGGACACCCTTCTGCACTTACTGCTGACATTATTGATGAGGGAGCTCTGGAAGAGCATCGTGGACTCTCAGGGCTGGAAGAGGTTTCAGAGGCCTATCCCGGGGTGTCCCCTGGCAGTACTTAGCAGTGCTGACACGTGGGGCCCAATGACTCTTTGCTGGAAACTGATCAGTGTGTCGTAGGAAGTTCAGCAGCTCAAATTCCACTTCTACTACTGACTAGCTGTACTGTGATCAGAGACAAGTAACCTCTACCTGCCTTAGTTTGCCCATCTGTTAAATGGGGGTATTAATTTTACCACCCTTATGGGGCGCTGTATTAGATAAAGTGACGCACATACACATTGCCCGGCATCTTGCAGGCACTTGGCTAACAGCAGTGGATGTCAGAATCAGAAGATGGTTCTGGACTCCTCCCCTGATTAAGGAATATGAAAGCTTGGAGACAGTACCAGATAGCAGCATTCCGAGGACACACGATGGCCTCTTTTCCTCCAACCAAAAAACCAGAGAAATACAGAGAAGACTTTTTACAAAGTATTTATACTTGCTTAAGAATAATAAGATGGGCTGTAACCTGTGAGGGAAGATGGAAGGCAGATGGGGTCAGATTAACCAAGGAAACAACCGTGGGCAGGTCCCCAAGAGGGCCCTGCAGTGAAGGTGGCTGGTGCTGAGAGAGGAGGGGTCCCAGGGACAGCAGACTGGGTGACTGGCTGGGGCATCACAGCGGGAGCGGGAGCGGCCCCCACTCATGCTGCCTCCGCCTTAGGCCAGCCAGTCTGCACAGGGGTGGATACCTGGGACAGGCGCATGTGGTAGGTTTGGTGTTAAACAGGGAATTTTCTGGGCCTTGGCAAGTCTTAGAAGTCATGAGGATCATGCAGTCTGCGGTGGCCGGGGTGTGGCCACGCCCATCTTCTGCTCTCAGTGGTTGGACCCCTTCCCTTCGAGCAGGCTGAGCACATGGATTCACCAGTGCTCAGCTTCAAGGACGAAGGAACAATCCAGAATTACCAAATGTTTGAGGAGAACTGACATCAGAAAGCAGAAGTGCCCAGATCAATGAATGAAGGAGTTTACCTCTGAGGGGACGGAGGTAATAGAGCAAGCAGACGGGACTTGAAGAAAAATGAATATCCTCTAAGAGACGGGGAGGCTTTTGAATCCGTATAGTAAGAATTAACTAGAGAGTGTGGAGATTAAAATTTGTTAGCTGAAAAACAATCTCAAAATTGATGAACTGAATTGCAAAATGAGCATAGATGAAGAAAGAGCAACAGCCAAAGGTCAAGGCAGTAATTTCTCCAGGAATGCAATGTAAAAGCCAAGAAGACAGAAAGTATAACGGGACAGTTAATCGACACCAAGGACATATGAATAAGAAGTACCAAAAGGATAAAATAGAAGTAATGGAGGAGAGGCAACACTTAAGAGAATTTTTTCAGAATCAAAGAAAGACATAAGTCTTCAGATTTAAAGGGCCCATGCATGGCCTTTGAAACAAAACAAAACACAAGCATAGACATGTAAGTGAGATTTTTAGAACACCAAAGGTAAAGGGAAAATTCTAGAAGCTTTCAGAGAGAAAAAAAGTTACATACGTAGTACAGTTGACCTTTGAACAACTCAGGGTTTTGGCGCACTGACCTCCTGCACAGTCAAAAATCTGAGTATAGGCTGGGCGTGTTGGCTCACGCCTGTAATCCTAGCACTCTGGGAGGTCAAGGCGGGAGGATCGCTCTAGGTCAGGGGTTCGAGACCAGCCCGAGCAAGAGTGAGACCCCGTCTCTACTAAAAATGGAAAGAAATTAGCTGGACAACTAAAAATATATATAGAAAAAATTAGCCGGGCATGGTGGCGTGTGCCTGTAGTCCCAGCTACTCGGGAGGCTGAGGCAGGAGGATCGCTTGAGCCCAGGAGTCTGAGGTTGCTGTGAGCTAGGCTGATGCCACGGCACTCTAGCCCGGGCAACAGAGCGAGACTCTGTCTCAAAAAAAAAAAAAAAAAAACAGTATAATTTTTAATTCCCCCAAAACTTAACTACTAATAGCTTACTGTTGACTAGAAGCCTTCCTGATAACATAAACCACTGATATGTTTATGATACACATAACATATTTTGTGTCTTATATGTATTATATACTGTATCTTACAATAAAATAAGCTAGAGAAAAGAAAATATTATTAAGGAAATCATAAAGAAGAGAAAATATATTTACTATTCACGAAGTGGAAGAGGATCGTCATAAAGGTCTTTGTCCTCATCATCTTCATGTGGAGGACGCTGAGGAGGAGGAGGGGTTGGTCTTGCTGTCTCAGCGGTGGCAGAGGAGAAGGAAAATCCATGTGTAAGTGGACCCGCGCAGTTCAAACCCACGTTGTTCAAGGTCAACTGTATTTATTTCCTAGGGCTGTAACAAAGGATCACAAACTGGGTGGTTGAAAACCACAGAAATTTAATTATCATCGTTCCGAAGGCTGGAAGTCTGAAATTAAAGTGTCGTCAGAGTTGATTCCTCTTGGAGGCTCCGAGGGAGCATCTGTTCCATGCCCCTCTCCTGGCTCTTGTGGCTCCTGTCAACCTTGGCGTTCCTCGACTTGCAGCTGCTCGACTTCATGTGGCCTTCTTCTCTGTGTCTATGTGTTCTTGCCTCTTCTTACAAGGACATCGGTCTTTGAATTTAGGGCCCACTCTAAAAGATCCCATCTCAAGATCCTTAATGTTATCTGCACACACCCTCTTTCCAAGTAAGGACACACGCACGGGTGCTGGGAGTTAGGGCTTGGACACATCTTTTTGGGGGAGTCACTGTACCCCACCCCACTTAGGAACAAGAATTGGATGGATATCATATTTCTCATCAGCAAAATTGGGTACAAGGAAATAATGGAGCAATGTTTTCAAAGCTCTGAGGGGAAATGGCTTTGAACATAAATTATCATTCAAGTGTGAGGGTAAAATGAAGCCCTATCACACAAATAAGGACTCAGAACATTTACCAGCCTTCCAGTGCTTCTTTGGAAGAATTATTGTATTTGGCCAGTGTGTAAGATGCCTTTCTTCCCCCATCTCCTCCCTGCCAACAAAGGAAAAGTAACCCCGAATTTCCTGGCACTAATATAGTTTTAAAGATATATTTGATTTATATTATTTAGCAAACTATTAAAATCATGTGGACAAAAAGTGTTATTAGGTGTGTGATGTAAAAAAAGCATCCTAAATTTGCACTCTGCAGAGTAAACCTGTCAACTCCGTTAGCTGTTTCATCTGCTATTTACTTCTGTGTTTCTAAATTTCTTGTATAGATAGCTATTTCTTGATTTCTCACTTGTAAGAATTATCAGTTGACTTTCAACTATGGAGAATTAGATTTTAGGTCTTTTACATGCCCATTTGCTCTCTCAGCGAACACATAGACCATCCTTCTCCCATCCTCCAAGACGGCTATATCGTAATTTTTAGTAAAACTCACTATTGGGTGTTTATGTTAGTATGAGCACATAAATATTATTCACAGCTAAAGCCAATTTGTGTGCTATGATTATAAGTCTTTTTTCTTCCCCCTTGATTGATACTTGCTTTCATTTTTATTTGCTCAGTTTATATACCTGTTAGTGCATAATTGCTAATCCATTCCTAAATGCTCCTACGCAAGTGAAAATCTCTTTTCAACATGTTCAGATGTGTTCGCTATTCTCTCTCTCTTTTTTTTTTTTTTTGGAGACAGAGTCTTGCTCTGTTGCCAGGGCTAGAGTGCCATGGCATCAGCCTAGCTCACAGCAACCTCAAACTCCTGGACTCAAGCGATCCTCCTGCCTCAGCCTCCCGAGTAGCTGGGACTACAGGCATGCGCCACCATGCCCGGCTAATTTTTTCTATATATTTTTAGTTGTCCAGATAATTTCTTTTTAATTTTTTTAGTAGAGACGGGGTCTCACTCTTGTTCAGGCTGGTCTCGAACTCCTGACCTCGAGCGATCCTCTTGCCTCGGCCTCCCAGAGTGCTAGGATTACAGGCGTGAGCCACCGCGCCCGGCCGGTGTTCACTATTCTCTTAGCTATCATCCTGAGATTTCTTCTTCCCCTCTTTTCCTGGTTGGATTCCTGGATCCCACGTCTTTCTTTTTCTTGGTTTAATTCCTCATTTTGGTGAACTGGATTATTCGGCAGCTTCCTATGAAAGATGAAAAACTCTGGCACTTGTGGGTTTGGTTGGATATGGAATTATAAATTAGAGAACATATTCCCACAGACTGTTGAAGATATTCTGTTGTCTTTTACCTTCAATATTGCTGTAGATATTCTGATTCTGAATTATTTGAATGTGACCTTTTATTTATTTATTATTTATTTTTTTATTGAGTTAACTTCAACAGGCAGTGAACTTTTATTTTTAATGTGATCTTTTTGTACCCTCTGGAAGCTTTTAGGATCTTTTATTGATTACTGCTATTCTTAAATTTCACTATGATATGCTCTAATGTAGGTACATAGCCACCCAGTTTTTTAAAAATCTCATTTCTTAGCCTCCTTTGCAGGTAGATATAGCTTATAAATATAAACAGAATTATTGCATTCTGGGAAGTCTCCTTAAAAGTGTAAGATGCCCTTCTTTATCATCCTTCTTCCTGTTGCCTGGATAGAGATGTAATGGTTGGAGTTCCAGCAGCCACATTGAACCATGAAGTGACTTTGTGAGCAGAAGTCATGTTCCATGAAGCAACAAGATAGAAGCCTGAATTCCTGATATCACACAGAAATCACACTAGCCTTGGACTCATTGCCCCTGAGCTTCCTTTTACTTGTGAGAAAAATACATTTCTATATTTTTAAACTATCTTATGCACTTTTTGTTAAATAAAGCCAGACTTTCTGAATGGTAATATGAACAAACTAATATGTTTTCCTTCATGAAATCACTTTTAAAACACTTTCAAATAACTCTCAATGTGTGTATGATAAAATTGCATAATTCTTTTCTGCCCCAAATTTTCTGAATAAAATTGAGATGGACCTCATACAATTGAACATCTTACATGCAACCCAGTATCAAAAAATGAATCTAGGAGAAAGATACAATAAAGTGAAAAGGTATTAGTAAAACTTATTGTCTATTGTAAAACTACTTAAAAGTGAAAACAATTCAGAACCAAAATTCCAGATGCCATCATGGCTGACAGCAGAGTCTAGGTGGTGAGGGAAGGAGGGAGTGACAGGCAGTTAGTTTGTTCTCAGTTTGATCTAGGGGTGAATGGAGATACTGATTATTTGTAGATATTGTTATAGAAATGCAAGCAATTGCTGACAAAATTTTAAGGTTAAACACTAGAAAAATGGAAATCTAGGGTATAACTTTCAAAATATTAAAAAAAATTGAATCAAATGAAGACAGCCCTAATAAATTACCAAAAGGCAGAAAAATGGGTAAAAATCAAATAAAAAAGCATAATAAATAGAATACATACAGAGACATACACACACACACACACACACACATCATTGTTACAGTCACTCTAAACACATCAGCAATCACAATACTTTTGAATGAATTACATTCCTCTCAGATTGGATTTTAAAAAGCCTGGTTTCATGCAGTTTTCTAACAAGATACACATATAAAGCAGATAGAAAAATTGAAAACAAAAGGAAAGATGTAAAGATACATATCAGGGAAGGCTACTAAAATAAAAATAGGAATAGTAATATTAATAGCAAATAATACAAGAAGGAATATTTTATGTTGATGAAAGGAACTCTCTGTTAAGATGATATATAACAATTATAGATCATTATGCTTATAACAAAAAACTTGAAAATATATAAAGTAAAAATTGATAGTACTACCAGGAGATATAGATAAATATAATATTATAGCCAGAGACTTTAACTTCTCAGCAGATCAAGAAGGCAGACCAACAAGGCAATCAAGTAAGAATATAGAGATACAAGTAATATGATTAAGAAGGCTGACGATGTAGAAAATGTATGGCAGGTCTGAACAAAGAGAATACGAATCCCTTTCAAACACAAATGGAGCGTTCACATAACTGCCCATGAATTAGGTCACAAATAAAAAAATCAATACATTTTTAAAGATTCCTATGATCCCTAAATGACACATTGCTGGCCACAATGCCGTAAGATGAAAAAGCAGTAACAAAAAAATGATAGCAAAAATAAAATCTGTGAACCTGTAACTTAAATAACATATTCCTCTCAATAATTATCGAATTAGAGTCCAAAGAGAAATTACACATTATTAGAATAAATATGAGGACCATAATATATCAAAATACATGGGAGTGTGTCTCTTCGAAGATAATGTAAAGCTTGAGATTCATTAATTAGAAAAGATCAGGTATGAAAATACATAACCTAAGATTTAAACTCAAGAAATTAGATAAAAAACAACAATATAAAACCAAAGACAATCAACAAAAAGGGTTAATAAAGATGAAAGAGTAAATGAATCAAATAGAAAACAAAAAACGAGTTAATTCGTAAAACCAAAATCCTTTTTTGTTTGATGGAGGCCGCTAAAATAGTTCTCTGCCAAGACTGATGAAAAACAAAAAGGACCGATACAAATAAACAAGAGTAGAAACTGAAAATGGACCTAATAACAACAGGAAAATGGAAAAATAAGATTTGTGAAAAAATATTCAGGTTGAAATTTCCACTCTCACCCTCAGCTTTTCATGTCTGCAAGCGTAGCATAGGGACGTTAATAAAGTGATTACTTTATTAGTAGGATGAATGGTCCACTTTAATGTTCCTAACTTAGGTGTCTTTAGATTTCTAAAGGGTGCCACTGTGTTCTGGATATTTCAAAGTTTTCATTCTTCTTTTAAAGGTTTCTCCCCCCATGGTTTCAGCCATACTGGAAATGCTACAAGTCAGCTCGCAGTTCTTAGGTTTGGGTTTTATTGCTCCCTGCCACTTGCTGGGGGCCTCACACTGTGGGTGTTCTTTCGGTGGGTGCCACGGGCTCAGTGCTCGTGTCCCCCAAATTCATATGCTGACCCTAACCCCCAAGGCGACAGTGCGAGGAGGTGGAGCCTTTGGGAGGTGATCAGGTCATTAGGGTGGAGCCCTCATGATGGGGTCAGTGCCCTTATAAAAGACACCCCAGAGAGCTGCCCTGTCCCTTCCACCATGTGAGGACCCAGGAGAAAACAGCTCTCTGTGCACAAGGACACGGGCCCTCACTGGACATCAGATCTGCCGGTGCCTTGCTCTTCCCAGCCTCCAGAACTGTTGTTCATGAGCCACCCGGTCCAGGGTATTCTGTTACAGCAGCCCCAGTGCACCAAGATGGTGGACATATTTAAGCTGGACTTTTTTGGTTGTGAAGGACAGAGACTCAATGAGGAATAAAAGATCTTTGTCAAGCCATTTGGGTTGGATTGGAACAGAAATCTGTCGGGGCTGTCTGTCTGTCTGTCTCTCTCGGCAAGTTCTCTCCAGCCTTCTCCCTCTACCCACAGCCTTCCTTACCACGTATGCTTCTCATCACACCAGCCACATGTGGCTCCGACTCGACTCCACTTTCTGCTTTGCTGGCCCCGCCTCTCACTAGTTAGTGCCAGTTCAAACCCATATACACCAGGCCTTAACATGTCATTGTCCCTCCCAAGGTTTGGTGGGCACCTCTGGTCCAGTCAGGTGGGTCCAGGGGTCCCTAGCCCAGAACATGCAGTGTGGGCGGCAGATGCTGTCCTGGCCACTTCCCCCTGGACAGGGGCGTGAAGGTGTCCGCTGAGGCTGACACCTTTAGCCCAGGCAGACGCGGTTGCCTGGGAGCGCGAGCACAGTCTCCCAGACAGGTCATTCAGAGAGTCTGTGTCTCTGCCTCCCTTCCTTTATTCCAGACACGGCTGTCCCCTCCCAACCCCTGTGTCTGCAGAGAGAGGGCTCTGAACCTGTCAGAACAGGAGGACCCTCTCAGGGGGCAATGAAGGCATCAAAAGGCCTGCCCGCACTCTCGGGGACTGGGCCTCCTTAGGCTGGGATAAAGCCAGTGGCCCCCAGCATCCGACTGGCCTTTGGGTAGAGTTCCTGGCAGCTTGGGCTGTCGCCGCTGCTTCTTCCATGTTTGGGAATGTGGGAAGTGTGCGGGCTTCCATGAGGCCTCTGGCGACACTTCCCAGTGGGTAGGAGCCAGCTCGGGCAGCCATCACCTGAGGCCTCACTTTTGGGCTTTAGAACAAATGCACGTCCAGCAGGAATGGCAGATTCCCACTCATACCTCACTTAGCTGAAGCACTGAGTCCCTGGAAGCAACCCCAACACCCCAGGACTACCGCTAAGCCGCGGGTGCTGTGCTAGTGCCGTGTCTGTGCTCGTCTACACCGCGGCTCACTGTTTGCTGTCTCTCCCGATGAGGCCATCCCGAGGGTGGAGGATACTTCCTGGCTGCCTGATGGCTGGGCTGTGTGACATGCTTTGGACAATGAAATGCGAGTGAAAGTGACATGTGCCACTCCAGAACAGATGGTTCAAGAACCTTCTATGTTGCTCAGCTCTTCCTCTTTTCCCCTGGCCATTTGACCCGTGTGCTCCTTCCACCTTGGTCCTGCAGTGAAGCGGGCATGGCGCAGAGGGTCACGGCCAGCCTGTGATGTCCCAAACACCAGTGAGAAGTGAGTCTCTGCTGTTGGAAGCCACTGAGCTTTGGGGTCCCTTGTCCCAGCATGCTCAGCCTGCACTGACTGATAGAGCACACGACCCCACATTGTCACCCTCTGTTTGTTTCTGTCTCCTGCACTAGGCTGTGAGCAACTTGGTAGCAGGGACTGGGCCTGTCCTTTATTCGGCAACTATTTATTCTGTGCTCTCTAAGTGACAAGCACTGGGCTAGACCCTGAGGTTACAAAGAGGAAGAGATCAGTCCTTGACCTTGCGTTTCCAGGTCTGATGGGGACCCACACACATGGCAGTGATGACAGTCTAAAAGAAATGTGCCTGGGGGGCCCAGGGAGCCAGAGGGAGGGGCTTCCACATCTGCAGGGGACGGGAGCACCAGGGCAGGTGTCCCACCGGCCTTGCTTATGAAGGTGACTATGTCTCTGTTTGTCAGTGTATTCGTTAATTCATGCCATTTTCATTCCAGAAAGGTCTTAAAGGTGAAGAAGTGTTTGGATTGGTGCCTGTGACCCTACTGCTGGGCAGAAAGATGGCGTGTTGAGTCCCTCCGTGAATGTCGAACGCTGTGGAGCGTTGAGCATCCCAGCGTCCCATTCCTGTTCTCTTCCTCCCTCTGTGCACACCCATCCTCCTGCCCTCCCCCTTCCCGGGTCCCAAGGATTTAAGCTTCCTCCCCGGCAAGCAGACAGCTTTCCTGATGCACATTAACACCTACGCGCAGAGTCGCTGGGCTGGAATCTAAAAGAAGCCGGTGTTTGATGTAAATGTTATTCCAGAACACACGTTTAGGATCTTCAGAAAATCCTCGTACACCTTTTGGCTTCAATGCCTTGGATTGAAGGTATAAGGGAAACAATGTGTAAATGGCATTTAGAGGTAAATTATTGACATTAAGAACCTTTTTATTAGACAGTTGTACACAAAGGAATTTTATTTCGGATCCTCTGACACATGACAAATGGCTGCTCCAGACGAGAAGTAAACCACGTCCTCTGGCAAGCAGAACCGAGGGCTGTGTCAGCTGGGGGAAGAAAATCCAATTTGCTTTGAAATGCCATTTACAGACTGCTTCTTTCATACTAACAACCCAAGTTATTGAAGTTGAAGATGTAAAAATTCAGACATTAAGAAACTTCACACAGACACTATCTGGGCAAGGAGGTGCCTTCCTCAAACCTAGACTGGGACAATTTTGAGGTGCGTGGGCCAAGGGTAGCCCTATTTTTCATGTATGCTCTTTCCCCTGATATGCCAGGGGTTTGTGGAATAAACTACTTTGCCAGACAGTGAGCAGAACACAAAATCCACCGAATTACATCCTGCTTAGGAGGTTCCAAAAGGCGGCTTTGAAACAAATTCCCGAGGATAAGTAGGATAGAAGATGGCGCAGCCAGTATGTGTGCACACATATAGTGAGCAAAGCCTGGCTTCCAGCTGTTTAAATAGCCAGAGGTGGGAAGAGAAATGGAATTCGTAGTCAACAGCCCATTGTTCGCTGCCCCTTCTCCCACCCACCCCTGCCCAGCAGTGGGATGGGAGTGCCAGTTGCCCGGCCCCAGGCAGGCGAGGAGAGGGCTGGCGGCATCCCATGGTGGATGGCGGCTGTGTGTGTGGAGTGCGCAGACTGGACGGGGCGCCAGAGCTGTGGGGTGAGGCCAGGCGGGGAGCAAGGTGGAGCGGCCACTGGAAATGGCCAGAGGGACAAGACCCGGAGCACAGCCGGGGTGCTCCCAAGCCCAGGGGGGCAGATGGGGCTGGTGAACACGCAGCAGTGAGAGGTCGCAGGGTTTTGTGGGGTGATGTGGTCATGGCGGGATTCAGCGACTGGGACGGTGGTGGGGGCTGGGGGAGGTGGGCGCTGGGGGAGATGAATAGAACAAAGATTTATGGGCAATGCAAGACAAGACCCATGATAGAAAACCAGGGAGCACACAGGTTCCTGGGGTCAAGGTGTGGGCTCGGAAACCTGGCAGGCAGTCCCAGCAGCTGCCACAAGGCAGTAAGATGCAAAGAGCACAAAATGGGCTTGTGCCATGTGGTGGAATTCAAAGGTGCTGTCTGAATTTGTTACTGGCCAGGGTCAATATGAGGACGTGACAAGCCTGGCTGTGTAAGGGGCAGCAGGCTTATGACAATAAAGGGTTAATAGTTCGTGAATGGCGACTGTGGATTGGGGCCAGGGCAGGCCACGTTGGGGCAGGAAGGGAAGTGGACAGAGATCTGACCAAGGTAGGAGAGAACTGAGTGATCCAATGTGTCAGTGTGTCTTGCTGCACCAGTGCAGGGAATTACGTGGGGTTGTCACTGTGGTTGCTATAAAATGTCCCCGATCCTCACTCAAACTCCTTCAAAGTCCAAGTCCAAGGATTAAGTTTCTTCAAAGCTGTCTAGTAACTGTTGTGGATTGATGGATTGGCCATGACCCGACGTGTGCCTTGAAGAGAAGTTAGTGAATAGGAGAGGTGGCACCCGAACCCGCCCAGGACCCTCACAGGACTCCCCGTCTCCAGCACGCTTGGGACCCCGTGACAATCTCTGTAGCACCAGCTCGGGGAATGGCCCTGGGCTCCACCCCTCAAGTCTTCCCTCCGTCTGTCTTGACCACTGTGGCTGGAGAGTCAACTTGGATTAGGGTCCGCCTCTCCACCTGTCACTAAGCAACCGTATCGGTCAAGTTCTCCAGAGAAACAGAACCAATAGAAGACATATATCCTAATATATATGTAAAACATACATCTTTATATATAGAAAACATATATAGCATCATTTTATAAATATAAAAAGATATGACGAATTGGCTGACATGACTGTGGAGGCCAAGAAGTCCCATGACGTGCCGCCTGCGAGCTGGACACCCAGGCAGCTGGTGGCTTATTTCCAGTCTGAGCCTGAAGGCCTGAGAACCTGAAGGGTGTGCGCCCACCCACACTGGGGGGCAGTCTGGTGATTCCAGTGGTAATCTCATGTAGAAACACCTTCATAGCCACACCCAGAAATAATGTTTAACAAGATGTCTGAACATCCTGTGGCCCAGCCAAGTTTACACATAAAATTAACCATTGCACCAACTGCCCCTCACTTTTCAAAGCTGCTCTTACCAAGGATGTGGACTTGAGCTCTCTGTCCTCCATCCCCACAGCAAAGAACTAGCTAACCCCTGCTTCCCAGCACCCCTCCAGTGCTGGAGTGCCTCTCCTTACTTGCTTGGGGTGAGAGATTAGTTGGTGACACATTCCACAGGGGGCAAGGCAGGAGAGAGGGAGTTTGGGATTCCCTTTCGCTCGTACCATTGAATGGGAATTAGGACACCAGAATCCGAGTTCCAGTTCTGCTAACTTCATTCCATCCCATTCCATCCCTTTCCACCCTGTTGCATTCCATCCCATCCCATCCATTCCATCCAATCCCATCCATTCCATTCCATCTTGTTGCATTCCATCCCATTCCATCCCACTCCATTCCATCCAATCCCATCCATTCCATTCCATCTTGTTGCATTCCATCCCATTCCATCCACTCCATTCCATCCCACTCCATTCCATCCCATCCCATCCATTCCATTCCACCAGTTTCATCCCATCCCATCCATTCCATTCCATCAGTTTCATTCCATTCCATGCATTCTATTCCATCTGTTCATCATATTCCATGTGTCACCTGTTCTATTCCATTCTATCTGTTTAATCCTATTCTATTTGATGAGCCAGGCAGTGTTCTAGGTGCTGCGGTGACAAACTGACATGGTATCTGCTCTTACGGGGATTACATTCCTGTGGAAGAGACACATGGCAAACAATAATATGCCAACGAATCTTGGGCCACACCACAGGTAACAAGAAGGAGTGAACACACACTGGTCTGGGGATTAGGAGACCTTGGTTTGAATCCTGGATCTATTACTGGCTTTGGAAAAATCCTGCAGCTTCGTGAAGCTCCATGTTTTCATCTGTAGACTTGGAGGTTCAACCAGAATAATCTTAAGTATTTCTTCCAAGCTTTGACATTTCTATCTTTTGAAATTTCTTTTATATTCTGTCCACTTATTTACTTACTTATTTCTACCTCCCCTTGTTCCCAAAACAGCTAGGAGCTTTTGTTCGCCTCCAACATTCTTTCCCTCCATGGCACATAACGTCCCCCAGTTTTAACAGTGGGACTGGCCTTTGGCACGAGTGGAAATGGGACCATAGTTCTTCTGCCATTCTCTTCTCCCGGTCACTCCTGTGCTTTTGCCAGTCCCTGCAGTGTTTCTGCACAACAGGTAAATATTGAGTCCTTGTCCCAGTTGACTACCCTTGCTGTTTCTTCCTGGCTTCAGCTCCCACCTTCTCAGGTCCTAACCCAACCCTGACTTCTTTAGCCTTTGACCTTCTCCATCCAAACATACTTTTCCCCTTAGGCATGGCCTTGCCCTGGGTTGACTTTTATGGCCCTTGCACAGCCAGATGTCTGTCTTTATTATGACAACTATCTCACTCATTAGCAATGACATTGTGGACCGGCACACACATGCAGCATGGAGCCCTAGGGTGGATGGGTACATCATGACCATGGGGAAGGTGTCTGGGCAGGGAAGTGCTGCCAGGAGTCGTGTCATGGGAGCTGCGACTGGGGGTTATGAGAACCTGGATAAGCCCCCAGGGGCTACAGCGATAGGCCCAGCACAGCCTGTCCCCACATCTGTGCGAATTCTCTCAGCCACGAAGCACTCCAGACCCCAGCCCCATCCTCGCGTGGCCCTGCTCCCTCCCAGCCCATTTCAGCAAACATCCATTTGAGGAATGAGAACAGTGATGAAGAAAGCATAGGGGCTCCTTTGGCCACCATCTCTCCCAGATCCTGAGCCCTGGGTTCTCTGGAAATCTCCATGCGTGGGGACAAGGTGTGAATATGCTTTGGAGAAATGCACTGAGTGGGCAGGGTCAGCTGGGAGCACTGTGAGCCACAACCCCTTCCCCAGCGGTGCCCCAAGCCTTTTGGGAGCTCTTTGGTTGAGGTTGGTGGGGTCTCCTCACCTTCACCTGTCCTCTTGTAGGGTCCCGTGTGGGCCACTCTGGGCTCAGTCATGCAAGCTCTGACTTGCTAGTGACCTGGGGTGACTCTGGTCTTCCACGACGGGAGGAAAGACACTGGGTAGCCACAGACCTCTGGAGACCTGGCCTGGTTAGAAGACGAATTAAAGAAGAATTTGTGTGGCTCTTTCTCTGTTTCCAAGTGGGTCCAGCACTTCCTCCTCCAGGCAGCCCCTCCTGCTTACAGGCCTTGCCTTAATTTTGAGCTGGGCCTGCACTTTGGCTTTTCATTACAAGGTGTTTGTGCAATGTCTTCCGATTCCTTTCCAACGCTCTGATCGCATCTTCAGGTAGACGGTTAGTTCTCAGCGATGACACCATGTCTGTTTTTCCTTTCTGATTCTTATCAGTCACCCGAAAACTATTAATAATTATGTGAAAATATAATTATTCAAATACTATTATTATCCTAAAGGACTTTTCAAAAGGAGAAAAAATCAAACAGTCCCACCCACCACGTAATTATGACTAAGTCCTTTCATTTTTCTAGCTTGTCATTTAATTTCTGTCGTATTCATGGTTACCTTTTGTGATTAGGATCATCGTGGAGTCAAGTTTTATGTTCTTTTCAAACACTGAAATACCTTTAAATATGATCTCAGAACACTCTCTCCATATTGTCTCCCGGAAGTCACTGTCTGTCCTTCTGTTTCCCTCCCTTGACAATGTCTCTTCTTCCTCCTCGGTGGCCGTGGCTGGGGTAAGTAACATTGGCGGGGGCTGGGGGTGGAACTTCTGCTGGGGGCGTGTGGACAGAAACCACGCAGCAAACTCTCAGAAGGGACAGGTACGGGGCTGCGCTTGGTCCGCCCCCTCCCCAGACCTCCCCCTCTCTTCCCTTCCTCCCGTCTTGCCCCACAAGCTGCTGTTTGGTTAAACACGTTTCTGCTTGGGCTGTTTCTCCCGCATGCTAAGGCTTGGGGAATAGCTACATCACAAACTGTCGCGCAGAGGCTGAAATCCACACATTACATCCTACTTAGGAGTTTCCAAAGGCGGCTTTGAGACAGATTCCCAGGGATAAGTAAGATAAAAAATACACCAGGTAATGTTTGTACGCACACACAGAGAGCAAAGCCTCCCAGACTCGTTAACGGGAAGGTGGAGGGGGGAATGCATTGTATAGGCTGGGGCTTGAAGGGCCCACCCCACCCCGGCCTGGAGTGAGGTTGCAGCTCGGGCATGGAGCTGGCCCTGTGCACCGTCAGGACATGCTGCTGCCTGGACTGGTGGGCGCGTTGGGCTGTACTGTTTCTTGGAAGTCCAAGGCCACATGACTGAGAAATAGGCTCCCTGGGGTATGCTGGGGTGGTCGCAACAGCCAGGGGCCTCCGTGGCGTTAGGCCTAAAGTTAAGGTCTGAGGTCATGTGCTGCCTTGACACCTTGTGAAACCAGGAAGGCCCCAGTGGCCGGAAGGCACGTTTCCCTCCCCACTCTGGTCCCGTGGAGAAGGCCACTCTTCTTAGCGAGAGTGCTATGCACAGTCCTTGCTTATCCTGGAGGAGTGGGTTCCACTTTTCCACCAGCCACAGAATTATTCATACAAGCCAATTGCAACCTCCTGTGGGCATCTGTGGTCACCTCACCCTCTTGGTGCTACAAAACCCACCTCCCGCAACCCTGATGGTTCACTCTGTTCCCGAGCATGACCCTGTGTGACCCTGTGTGGCGTGCTGCGTCCTCCCTGGGATGTCAATATATGTGATTCATAGTCTGCTGTCAATCACATCTGTCCAGTGTCAGGTGTTGTATGTCCAACCATCCCCATAACACTGGGGTAAGAATCCCACCCTCACCAACACGGGGAATCGGAGATGATTAAAACAGCCTCAGAGACAGCAGGGTGGGGTGGAGGCTTGGCATCTACACGCAAAGGCTGTGTGACCTCAGACCAGGCACTAAGACCTTCAGGGCCTCGTTTTCCTCTCCTGCCCACTGGGACAATAATTCCTGCCCCTGCTTACAGGGTTGTTAGGAATAGTCCGTGAGACTAAGGACCCCAGGGAAGAGTCAGCCGTGGGTTGCTTTGCAATGTTAAAGTGATGAGATCACCGCTGTCCTGAGAAGGGGGCTGGGCAAGAGGACAGGGGGCGTGGGGAGGGCTGAGGAATGGCAGGTGCCAGGGTGCATAAAGTATTACTGTCATCGCAATCATTGTGCAATTGGATTCCCTTCTCTTGAAGCACATCCACTGTATTTTCTTTGTTTATCTTTTTCTGCTGGAAGCAGCTAGACACATTTTGTTGGTAAGTTTCTCTGTCAAGCCTCCCAGCTTCTCCATCGAGGAGTCGATGATCTGTAAACAAATGCTCCGATGCGCAGGGGAGCTCCCCTGTTTAAAGGCACCTTAGGGGGATCCCTTTTACAATGAGAATTATTGCCCTGCGATGTCTCTATTTGTGAATTTGGAGTTTTGCTTCGCAAGCTACTTTAAAATGGAGACTGCGTATCCTGGGCACGGCAGGCTAGGAACAGCTTTTCCAAATCTTGAGAGATGGCACCAGCCACGGCCACGGCCACACGGGACTCGCTTCTGTTAGGAAGTTTGCTCTGAAGGATTCAGAGGCTCATAAGGGGTGACACTCGGGAGACGGTGTCACCAAGAGCCTCCGCCCCTGCCTCTTTCTAAGAACGTGGTCACCGGCAGCCTTCCTTGGTCTTCCCACCTGTAAAATGGAGATGGTAATGCCTGCATTCAATGTTGCTCCAACGGCGAAAGGAAATACCCTATGTGACGTGCATGGGATATGCAGACACGAGGCTCTGCTGGGGCTCGGAGCTCACTGACCCTCTTCCCACCTCTTCCCCTGCCCTCGGCCCCGCACTGTCCGGCCTCTTCAGCCTAATCATCGCTGGGCTTTTGCAGGAGCCTCTGCCACTGTCCCTGAAGCTGGGGCTGCCATAGGATCGCCTTGCGCTTGTCAACATCCTTCCTGGGCGAGTGCACAGCAATTGAGAAGGGCCTCGCCTCCAGGAAGTCTTCTCCACTGAACCCCCTTGCGCCGATGGCTCGATGGCTTGATAGCTCGATAGCGCTGTTGCCTTTTCCCCTGAACCCCACCCTCTTCTCTCGCACTTCCTGCCCTCCGCCTCCTAGCCCAGGCTCCCCTCTCTTCCTTTCCTTCATCTATTTGCTCTTCCTTCTCCTTCACCGATACCTTCCCTTCGTCCCCCCACCTCCTCCCTTCATCCCTACCCCCTCTGGGTTTTCATCCCCTCAATCCCACTCTGAACCCCACAATCCGTGTCACAGACTTGGGAAGGTGGATCTGGTGGCCTCCCCCACTGTGGCTCCGCTGGAGCGCCACTGCACGGAATTGCCTGTGGTCCTGTCCCATTTTGCCCTTCTCCTGTGGACAGGATTTGCACAAATGAGCCCCGGGCCCCAGCCTGGGGGCCAGGGGCACCGAGTTCTGGAGTGCAGGCTCCCAGCCCAGCCCAGCCCCGCTGCCCCCTGGAAACAAGCTGCTCCCTTGCCCAAGTGACAAAAATAAAAGAAAGAAAGGAGAAAAGGCCTGCACAGGCGGGCCCAGCAGAACTGAGTAAGACTTCACAGCAGCCTGCTCACCAGCGACCGCGAGCTGGGCTAATTAGAGGGGCCTTGCAGTCCCCGTGGTAATTTGCTTAAATGGAAGAAGTTGCTTTTCTCTCCTTTTTCTGTTCTCAGGAATTCCAGTTTTAGGCTCTGGCAGTCTCTAACCACCCTCGGCCCTCTGGGGAAGTGTTTGCTATGGAAATATGCAATTAATATTGCAGCGATCATAATTGCTAATTATTAAAACAATGCTACCCCCTTTTCCTGGCCTAGTTTCATGTTTAAAACCATTTAAATAACAGGGAGAAAGAAAAAAAAAAAAAGGAAAAAAGTTAAACACCAGTGCTGAACTTGTGCAGAGCTGAACGAGATGGTCCCCGGGCTGCCCGGGATTTGTCCTGGCGTTTGGAAGGACAGTGTTCTCCAAAGCCCATCATTTACGCTCCCCTGGAGCCATGTGCTAGATACAAGTGAGGTACAAATTGCATTTTTGTCACTGGAATCCCATTTCCACAGTGACACAGAGCTTTTTTTCTCTTCTTTCCGATTGATCTCCAATAGGCCATGAGGATTTACAGTGCCCCGTCTCGTCCCAAGCTGTCCCCGACTCACGTCCTCAAAGACGGGGCAAGAATTTTCTGGAAATAAACAGTTCAGTGTACTTGGTGCCTGGGTACTCTGAGGGTAAAGTGGTGGAGGGTATCTGTAATGAATAATGCAGCCATTTTTAGTGGTTCTTTTAGCAAGGAGATTTTAAAGCACCAGTAACAACTACTGCTTGGTCAGTACCCCGAAAGCACCGTTTGCGTGATGTCATCCTGCAACGAAAACCTTCCATGGTTCTTCTCCCCCTTTCAGCTCACAGGGCTGAGCCCGGCTCTGTCGCTTGGCATTCAAGTGCCCACGACCCAGGCTCTGTTGCCTGTCCAGCTTCATCCGCCACTACCTCTCGCCCCAACCTATTTGGCCATGCCCAAAACGTGCCCCGTGTTCCCACTCTTCTGCCATTACGAGCAATGTGCTTCCCAGATGTACACAGCAAGACCAATTTCAGATCTGCCTCACATCTCCCTCCTTCCCAGGACACCACCGTCTTCTCAGAAGGACTCCTCTAGCCTCTGAACTCCCCTGGCAAATACTTAATCCCTCGTAGGGCCTCACGACATGCTGCTTTGTGCTCGTTCTTGTCCACACGCACCTTCCAGTCCTGATGAGATTCTAAACTTCTCGAGGATGTAAATTTGTACTTACTGAACTCAGACACTTTGCCTCTATGGGGTCTCGCCATGTGCTTTGCCTATAGTGGGGCTCAGTGATGATTAAGGAAATAAGGGAAAAAATCCAAGAAACATTTCAAAGAAAAAAAAAATAGCCACGGACACTGTGTTAGTTTCCTAGGGCTGCTGTAACACAGTGCCGTAGTGTCAGATGGGAGGTTTAAGATTGTGTGGCTTAAAACAAAAGAAATTTATTCTCCGGGAGTTTTGGAGACCGGGAGTCTGAAATCAAGGTGTGGGCAGGGCCGCGTTCCCTCCCTCTGACGGCTCTAGTGGAGGGTCCTTCCTTGCCTGTGCCAGCTGCCGGTAGTTGCTGGCCGTTCTTGGTGTTCTTGGCTTGCAGAAGTGTCCCTCCAATCTCTGTCTGCATTGTCACATGTGTTCCCCTCTGCGTGTGTCTGTGTCCAAATTTACCCTCTTCTTAAAAGGACGCTAGTCACAGGATTAGGGCCCACCCGAATCCCACATGGCTGCATCTTAATTTGATTTGAACCGTAAAGACCCCATTTCCAAATCAGGTCACATCTGAGGTTCTGGATGGACACGAAGCCTGGGGAACACTGCTCAACCCGGGACAGTCACCAACAGGGCAATGGAAGTAGACTTGAGGTCTTCATGGTTTTTCAACTTGAGTATCTCGGAGAATGGGGGGGCTCTGGACACAGAATGGCAAGTTCGCAGGGTCTCTGCGTGTTGCCATATGACGGGGGGAGGATTCATCCAGGAGCCGGGGTTACCATGGGACAGAACGGGCGAAGACAGCTTGACAGTTATCAACGGAGACATTGAGAAGTGAAGGTTTCAGCAGAATCCAAGTTTTACACTTCATTCCATCAAACACTTTTTCAATAAAATACACTGTTTCTTGTACCTTAAAACATTCACTATAATGACAGTAGGGAAAATAAAATGGTGTTACGTCATGAGGAGGAAGAAACAGGAGAGGAGACAGCAGTGCACGGAGGATTTTAGTAACGCTCTGGGGAATGGAGAATGACGGATACCAGTCTCAGGGCCTGCGGAGGAGAAGGCTGCAGAGAAGTGAGCAGTGCGTCCTGCAGGACCTCTGAGAGCCTGCGTTGTCCCAAAGCGCGAGAACAAAGGCTGAGGCTGCACACAGGACACTGGCCGAGACTGCTTCAGGCCCCTCCCTCCTGGTGCAGCCAGACCTCACTCTTTCCCTGACCTCGCTTTTGTACAGGTGTTTTCTTTTCTGGACAAAGGAGGCTCCATGCTTGACACCAGGCTGGTGGAGGGTGGGGCGAAGCACTCAGCCGAATGACGGGGATTCTGTGAAGGGCTCGCACGGGACCCTCAGCTTCCCCTCACCCCTGCTTTTACCTGAATGCATAATGGGTGCTAGTGGGAAATCAGCACCAGATGTGTGGGCAGAAACCACAGGCTTGCATTTGACTTTGCCACTTAATACCACGTTACGCTACACTGGTCAGTGGGCCTCCCTGAGCCTCTGTTTTCTCATCTGAAAAACGGGGCTATTTAACAATGTCCGCCTCCATGGTGGGCGTGCTGTATATGAGAGTGCTTTGACAGATGGGAGGTTGTAAATGGTAGAAATACGCGCAACCTAGCAACGCCTGAGCCTCTAAGCCGCAGATTGGGGCCAGGTCCTGGAGTCGGGGCAGATTGGGACAGACCAGATATTTTGAGTGTAGGGTCCAAGTCTCCAAAGCCATGGCAGCCTCCCCCACTGCCTAGTTTTCCAGACAGTATCTATCCCACTGGTTATTTCGTCAGTCCCCAAACTTTCACTTTTTAGTGAAGCGTTCTTGGGTTCATTTGCTCGTGCATCAGACAGACTCTGAGCATCTCTAAGTTGGCAGGCGCCGTGCTAGTGCTGAGGATGTCGTGGGTGGAACAGTCCCAGTGCTCGCCCTCATGGAGCTTACAGTCCATAGGAAGGCAGACTTTAACCAAATATTCGAACAGCTAAGTCAGATGACAATGGTGGTGACAGTCGCAAGGAGAGGCAGGAGGCACTGTGAGAGTGCTCAAGGAAGAACCAGACCTTGTCTGGGGCTGAGTGGAGGCTTCCCTGAGGGACATGTGACAGAGCCATGATCTGCAGGTGGAAGCGAAGGTGTTGCCCAGGAGCAGAGGGCGGGGACCCTGCGTGCGGGTCTGCGCACAGGAGGATGCCAGAGTAGGGCAGGGCCTCGCCAGGCAGGGCCTTGTGGGCCATGCAAGGATTTTGTTCTTTATCCTGCAAGCCCAGGGTATCCATCGCAGGGCTTTGAGCAGGCGGATGATGGGACCGACTTTGCCTTCTGAAAGCTCACCCTGGCTGCCGTGAGGGGAGAGCTCACTGCTCTCTCCGCTTCTCCCTGTCTGGACGCAGAGCCAGCGGGGCGCTGTCCTTGATCTGGCTCCAGTTGTACATTATCCTTGTCCCCTCTCTCTAAGATGCTTCTGCTGCAGTTTTTATTTTTGGAGGCTTGTGTAGAGAAGCCCAGTTCTTCATTTACCCTTGAGGGAAACACACCCTTCCTCTACTGAGACACTCTTTGCTTGGTCCATCCTCATGGCTTCTGGGGCGGCCACGATGGTACTGGAGCAGCCAGCGAGGGGGGCTGATGCACGGTCTTTCAGTGCCCCTCGTGCGGAGGCCATGTGGGGAAATGAAAGGAGTCTGCGCTTCAGACACCGGGGTTCAAATCTCCCCTCGACCACTTTGAAGCTGTGTCGCTGGGGCAGGTGAGGCACATGCAAGAGACCCACGTGTGAGCTTCCAGGGCTCTTGAAGCTGATCGTAGATGATACGCAAAAGGGCAGAACTTTGCTTGTCATTGTGCAGGGGGGAGGCTGCAAGCCTGGCCCAGCGACAGAAGCCAGCCCCCTAAGAGCCACCCAGCAGGACTTGTGGTGTCCCAGCGGCTCTTCTCTGAAGATCCGACTCTCACAAAGGCTTGGACACGGGAGAAACTTCCTGTCACAGGCAATTCTCCACGTCAGGTTTGGGGACAGCCATCCACCTGTGGCAGAAACCTGGCTGGTGGTTGTGGCTGTGGATGTGGTTTAGGGAGGACAAACGCTGGGCCTGGCATCCTGTGCCAAGCCCGGGCTCTAGTCCAGCAGGGTGGGAGGACACAGCAGGCGAGTGGGGACACAAGCATTTCTGTTGCTCCGGTGGGAGAAGGGCAGGGGCAGGATGGGAACCTGCCGCTCTTGGCCCCTTCACAGCCCAGCATGTGCCCGGCTTGAGCAGGGTGATGGAGTCCAGACCTCTGCTGTCTGCTGGGGTCAAGGCTGCTGGTATTCTGCCAGCAGAGCTGTGCGTGGGCTCCGTGGCCAGGCTGGGAGTGCTGTGAGAGCCCTGATTTGTGTGTGCTGAGGTACTAGCCACAGCTTGGGCTGTACTGGGGTGCTGCCGCGCTCTTGGGGCAGCCATGTGTGCAGGCTGCATGGCTCTGTCCACGCAGGGCCCGACCCTGGGCTGCGTATGGTTGGGATTTTCATACTTCTGGATGCTACGGGGGGAAGGAAAGTGACCCTTGTCTCTTCCACCGTCTCTGAACGTGAATCCACAGACCTGAGGCAGGGAGTTTGCTTTCTGCAAAGCTGCTCTTCGATAAGTAAAAGTGTGCCTGTGAATGTCCCCTCCTAAACCAAGGGTCCATTTTCTTCCCCACATAAAAGGAAATGAAATGTGTAGGGCTCTAATAAAACATGAAAGGCTTAGGTGTAAGCCAGGAAGCAGGGCTTTGAATGGGATCCGGTGGTCTCAGCTGGTTAGAGGTGTAGCTATTATATGTCAAGCAATTAGAAATAGGTTTCTATTAACTGGCTGACTTTTTTCGCTGCTATCAGTGAAATGGACCACTTTCCCAGTGGCCTCTGCCAACCCTTGCACACCCTGGAATCAGTTACAGGTGTTGAGGGGCTACAAGTCTTACATCTGTATGTTGAATATGCACGTGGTTTTTGCAAAGGTAACTGGGACCTTAGTTATAATGCTAGTTGATCGGCTGATTGATTGATTGATTGATTCATTCATTCAGACAGGCATGCTCACAAATTCTGCTTGACCGTGTGTGTGCAGATGAAATCAGGTAATTAAGTCATGCAAGGAAGTAGATGGTAATTGTCACCTGTGTGGCACTGACAAATGTTATGAGTGTCTGAAACCAAGGGGTGGCTTCTGGGGGGCTCCATGGAGAAGCAGGCTCCAGAGCTGGGTGTTGGAAGGTGGGCAGAGATGGACTGAGGCATGCACTAGCCAAAGGGTGGACCCAGCCTAGGGGACAAAGAGGAGGCTGGCCTGGCTGAAGGCACAAGTCAGGGAGGGAGCCAGAAGGCAGGTGTGGTGTGCAAGCGTGGAGGAAGAGTGAATCCAGAGGTCCTAACACCTGCACTCTTCTGCTTACGTTGCTGCCACACCCTATGTGAGCATGATCAGATGGTAGTTTCTGGCTGGGACCTAAGGAAATGAGCCCTGGGGTCACACACGGGAGTGCACAGTCCCCAAGTGAAGCCTCCAAACCAGAACCCAGGACTCTGCACACTGGTGCACCTGGAATCCTGTTTGGGAGTCTGCAGGTGGCTGGAGCTCTCCAATCCTGGGCCCACCCTCCATAGAGCCACGGCAGGGCCTGGTTGCTGCGGGAGCCCGATGTCAGTTCAGCCTGGGAAGAACTTCTCCAGGAGACAGTGGATGTGTTGTTGGGCATATCCAGGGGAGAGCTGGGAGATTCTCTCTTGGGTGGAGGCATTTGTCTTGTTGGCTGAATACCGAGACCAGAGGAAAAATCTGGATTTTTTTTTTGACTTTCCTTCCTTTGCCTTTGTCTTGTAGAAGAGGCACCATCAAAGGTACTTCAGTGCCACGGAAAGGGAGGGAAAGTCCTGCAGGGACTGAGAGCAGGGTTGCCCCATACAGCTGCGCAGGTGGTCTACTGCACAACTCTGGGGATGCCTTTCATGTAGAACAGCACCCCTGGAGCTATACAGGACACAATGCTGGCAGGGCAGCCCTGGCCAGGGGAGAGGAAGGCTCAGTCATTCTAGGAGACAATGCCCCTTTGAGAGCACACAGGCCTGAGGGGACCTCACTAGCTATTCAGACACAGCCGTCCTCTTCAGGCTCCCCTTGTTGGCATTTGGCATCTAGTGGGTCGTGGCTGGTTTGTTTCCAAGTTTCTCTGGAAGGAGACCTGTGGCTTTGAGCTGGGATTGTCTCTGGAGCCCTTCCTCCACCTGCAGAGGGGCAGCCAGGTGAGACAGCCGGCGTGGCCGGGGAAGAGGCGGTGATGGGGTTTGGGGAGAACAGCAGATGGCCCAGCAAACCAGACAGTTAATCCAACCAAATTACGGCAACAGATGTTTGGAGATGTTTGCATTCAAATTCAAACTGTTAGGTCTCTTGGAAGAGCCAACCAGAATGGGGAAGTTCGAGTTCCCTCTTAATTAAAGCAAAACAAAACTAAACAATCATTTTTAAAAATCAAGCCCTGGTACCCAGTTGTCAGGGACCATCCACCGGCGATGGCGGAGGCTCTGGCTGCCTGCCGGGGGTTGGGGTCCGGGTCTGGGGGTGAGGCTGCTGCGGGGAGGGCGGTCAGCGCCCGGCAGGTGGGTGAAGGATTGGAGGGCGGTAATGATGTGCGGCCGGGAGTGCCCCCCAGCCACGCCGGCCTGCTCGTGCAGCGTGGGGGACGCGCATCATCTCGAAGAGGGAGCGTTATTGATGCTCTCGCCTCGGGGAGGGAGAGCCGATAATGGATGGCAGAGGGGGGATGAGCTTTGTCATCAAACAAGGGCCCTGAAAGATGGTCCGCTGGAACGTTATCAGTCATGCCTTGATCAAGATGGAAGACTCTCAAAGTCCTCTGTCTTCTCCCCTCGCCGCTGCCCTGGCCCCTGCCCCTCCTGGCTCTTCTTCGCATCTGCTGGCTCCACGCTCTCCTCCTCCTCCTCTCCCACCTCTTCCTCCCCACCTTTTCTTCCTTTTATCCTATCTCTTCCTTTATGCTTCTCCCTTCCTTCCTTCCTTCCTTCCTTCCTTCCTTCCTTCCTTCCTTCCTTCCTTCCTTCCTTCCTTCCTTCTTTCCTTCCTTCCTTCCTCCCTCCCTCCCTCCCTGTCTTGCACCCTTCCTCCCCTCTCCTCCTCCCATTCCTGATCTCCTTTGCTCTTGCCCCCACTCCCCATTTTTCTTTATTTTTCATCTCCTCTTCCTCCCTCTTCCTCCCCCTCTCCTCCTGCTATCCCTCCTCTCTCTCCTTGTCCTGTGTTTTCTGTAGCAGGGCCCGTCTCCCTGTCACTTCCTGGGCCCTGCCTGGCCCACGTGCTGTGTGGGTAAGATTTTTATTTCAAACCAAACCACTTAAGTGCAGCTTCTATTGTCAGTACTCACCTCCCCCCTCTCTTGCCTCTCCCCTGCCCCATAGATGCGACCAAAAAAGATCTTTGAAGTGACCATGTGGGCCTAGGAATTCAAACAAACCTTTTGCATTCTCAGCTTTCAGCAGCTGTTGACCCCGGGGATGACCCCGACCAGGGCCTCTGCACAGCCCTTGCTGGCCTTGGGCTGGGGCCTGGTCACCGCCTTCTGAGCCACTGCTTCTGCATGCCCAGAGTGACTGCTCCTCAAACAACAATGGCGCCAGGAGACACTGCCATCCTTTTCCCTACAGAGTGGGGCTCATCTGAGCAGAACCAGAATACTGTCACATTGGTCTAGAAGCCCCCTCCTCTGCAGTCTCACCTTTCTGTGCACACTGTCCCCTGCACCTGGTGCCTTCCTTTGGCCAGCAAGCATCAGGTGACCTCAGGCGCTTTCATCTGCGGCTTCCATCCTGAAGCTCGCCCACTCCAAGGCACCAGTGCACGGTAACAGCTCAGTGTTGGGATGAAGCTGCAAGGGTGGGATTTTGGGTGTCACTGAGCAGGTGTGAAAGGGGTTATTTGAGATAGGACATCTTCTTGGTGCTTTGGGGTCACAAAATCGAGGTGACTCAGACTATACGTAGGGCTGATTTTTCTGTGTTTGCAAATTAGTCATAGCAATAACATTGCTCCAAACTTAAGAGGAAGAACCCATCCCAGTCCAATTCTCAAGAGGCGTGTATGGGGTCAGGGACTGTGCTAGGTGCTGGGTCCCTTGCAGCATTTATTTGAGAGTCCTCAGACCTTAGAAGCATGCCCTCTGGGCCTCGCCCCTACTATGTGTACTGAGTGCTTACTCTGCCAGGCACTGTGATAAGGTGATTCACATACAGGAGCTCATGGAATCCTCATGGTTCTGATATATGTGGTATTAACCTTATTTTACTGATAAGGAAATGGAAGATAACTTGCCCAAATCCATCCACCTTATTCAATGGTAGAGCTGAGATTTCACCTCAGATCAGATTGACACAAAAGGCCATACCTGAACACCTCACTCTGGCTTGGGAGAGGACCCTGCCTTCACAGACAGGGGTGACAGTCTAATGGAGGGAATGTGGCCAGGCTGCGGAGAAGACGTGCTGGGGCTGGTGGCCCACTCAGCACCACTCTGGCTGGGGGAAGCTGGAGCTGGCCTTACACCATTCTTTCCCTGCTCTGTGCTTA